>OZ059834.1:16731575-17164615 GCA_964057195.1 Orthosia cruda
TCATCACAGTCATTGGCACACAAGTCCAGTGGCTATTGCCAGTGGTCTTCTTCATTCGTTTCAATTCACCAAATGATATTCGCCGAGTACAAATGCTTGCCATGTTTATGAAAATACCAAAATCGCTATGTGTATGCCTATAAAATTTGCGGAGTACCCTCGATTTCCATAATTCCACAATTACTCCATAAATTTACAAGGGTATACTGCCCAGGTAGTTCCATTGTCATTAAGTCAGCTTAATGCATATGGGAACACCTGGGAAATATACCCTTTCAAACAAAAGAAGAAATTTCCAAATCGGTCCAGGCGTCTATTCCGCCGAATTGAGACCCTCCTCCTTTTTTGTAGTTGGTTAAAAATACACATCATCTAATCTAAAAAAACATTTTCTTCCTTCTGGGACAGTCAGGCAAACATAACTCAAATGAAAGAGGTTGCAATTTGCATGTATCTAACAGCATCCCGTATCAAACTTGTCATACAAATCCACAACACATGAGAGAACACCAAAGCTTGCGGATGCGAATCTCTACTCAATTTCTACTCTAAAGTGGAGTAGGTAACTAACCCGCTCCGATCTCCACTCCAACGGGCGTGGTTGCTAATTGCTTGCGTCAACATAGCCTTACAACTTTGACGATGGTTATGATGAGGAACATTGCATTAGTTGGAGATCTAACATATCGAACTTTCACACATATTTGCTACATAATAAATTACTCCAAAATGGATCGTGGCTAAATAAAAAACCGACCAAGTGCGAGTCGGACTCGCGCGCGAAGGGTTCCGTACCATTATCGCAAAACGGCAAAAAAATCACGTTTGTTGTATGAGAGCCCCACTTAAATATTTATTTTATCTATGAAAATTTCAACTGCCTTTCTATCACGGTTCGTGAGATACAGCCTGGTGACAGACGGACAAACAGACAAGCAGAAAGACAGACGGACCGCCGAGTCTTAGTAATAGGATCCCGTTCTTACCCTTTGGATACGGAACCCTAAAAAGTGCCGCACGGATCAAATGTAATAATAATAGTAAAATAAAATGTTAATTTGTGCAAAAAAGGTTACAGTACAGTTATATTGTAAGAATTCCATTGTAACCATTGAGTAATGAACCCTGCTTCTCAAACTAGGGCAACCTGTATCTTGAGAGACAGTATTCAGTTAAGATTTTTTACAATATTGGCAAATTTGGTACACAGTCGTTTGTTAAGATTTTTTACAATATTGGCAAATTTGGTACACAGTCGTCGCAATCACAATTTGTTAAGATTTTTTACAATATTGGCAAATTTGGTACACAGTCGTTTGTTAAGATTTTTTACAATATTGGCAAATTTGGTACACAGTCGTCGCAATCACAATTTGTTAAGATTTTTTACAATATTGGCAAATTTGGTACACAGTCGTTTGTTAAGATTTTTTACAATATTGGCAAATTTGGTACACAGTCGTCGCAATCACAATTTGTTAAGATTTTTTACAATATTGGCAAATTTGGTACACAGTCGTCGCAATCACAATTTAGTATCAATAAACTATTCAAGAATAAGATTAATTAATAAAAAATAACAATTAAAGTAAAAATTTAAAAATAATAATAAAATAAAATGAAGAATAAGCTATAGACGGTCCGTGGCTGGATTCATTACAGAGCGAGATGATCGATTAAATACTTTTTGTTTCTTTTTTAGGGTTTCGTACCCAAAGGGTAAGTAGTACTAGATTACTAAGACTCCGCGGTCCGTCTGTCTGTCTGTCTGTCTATCACCAGGCTGTATCTAGTCAGCCGTGATAGCTAGACAGTTGAAATTTACACAGATGATGTATTTCTGTTGCCGCTATAACAACAAATACTAAAAACAGAATGAAATAAATATTTGAGTGGGGCTCCCATACCGGAAACGTGATATTTTTGCCGTTTTTTGCTATAATGGTACGGAACCGTACTTGCGCGAGTTCGACTCGCATTTGGCCGGTTTTTCTTTTTCTAGATCACTCCGTGCCACGGAACGCACGTAAAGCGGTTGGTTGCTGCTGCCATTTGTAGACCTATATATAGTTGTTATAGGTTGTCAGAACAGAAGCCCGTCAGACTGACAACCCGTAAGACAAGTAAGCCAAGGGGCTGATTACCCAATAACAGCGTCGTGGTGGTCAGATAAACAGTCGTTCCTTGTAAAATTGTGGTATTACTGCACATGGCTAGATAGGAAGTCGATCCCGGAATAGTTGGACAAAGGCTACTACTGCAAAAACGAGAATATAAAGTCCCGTTCATACAAGGTTCTACCATTGCGCCTTTACGTGTCTTGAAATGCTAAAAAGGAGCGATATTAAAAATGTTCCCTGTTACTTCTCACACAACACGTAGAGAATTCTTACAATTCCTCGGATTGTATGCTATGGTAATTTTATTATGTTTTTGTCGGTTCCTTTTTATCGTTCGTTTCATAAAGGAGAGAAGTACGTACTTATATATAACAGTATGTTGGGCTTTACTTATGAAATATTAAATCGTATCAATAGTCTTCTGCCACGAACACGTTTCTTTGCTGTTCTTTGTGGCATAAAGTTACTATATTGTTCCGTATTCTATTTGACCGAATATAATAATGATTTTCCATGGGTTTTTCCTGCTTTTGTGCGTCAAATGCGGTCTTGGGGAAAACAAATTATTTATAAAAGAAAAAGTATTGACGCAAATGTCAACAACGACCACAAGCAAGTATATAAGATACTTCCACACACAATATGAAATTGCAATTCAATTTGGAATTTGCTAAAAATAATCAACGCCATGTTTAGGATATTATAATTATAAAACAAGAATCAAAACATATTTTTTGTCTAAGATTATTTAGCACAAAATCACAGAAAAACACAATTAGTATAAACGGAAGTGTCTACCATAATATATTTTTTTTGTATCCGTCTAATCCAAAAACACATGGTGCGTCTGACACATGGTTAACAAACTCATTCGCGCCATGATAAAAAAAATAAAAATCGGCCAAATGCGAGTCGGACTCGCTCACTAAGGGTTCCGTACCATTATCGCAAAAAACGGCACAAAAATCACGTTTGTTGTATGGGAGCCGCACTTAAATATTTATTTTATTCTGTTTTCAGTATTTGTTGTTATAGCGGCAACAGAAATACATCATCTGTGAAAATTTCAACTGCCTAGCTATCACAGTTCATGAGATACAGCCTGGTATCAGACGGACAGACAGTCAGACGGACCGCGGGTCTTAGTAATAATCAAATAATAATAGGGCCCCGTTTTTACCCTTTGGGTACGGAACCCTAAAAATCATGTGCACATGTGAGCTTGTTGGAAGAGCACTGCCTGAGGGTAGTATACCAAGCTGAGATAAGTGTGAGCATGCCTTTAAGTTAGGTTCAAACAATAATTGGAAGTCAGTTCCCGCACTCAGAATAATCGGATAGGTGTGAACATGCCTTTAAATCATAAATTATTGTAATTACCTACTGTGCTATAATTTTATTGTTTGGTTCTGGGCTGTGATCTGGTAAAAAATAATAATAACAGCTTGTTAGCTTGGCAAAAACATACCTATTATTTTTAGTTTTTTTGGCACCAATTCGTGCTTCAAATTTGGTATTTTTTATTGGTTTAGTAGTAGTTCCTAAAATTCCTAATCGATTTGTAATTTATTGCCTGCTAAAGCCTCCATAAAAAACAGTATAGAGTAGATGCCACATACGTCATCGTCAATCTTTATTACTCTTTGTTCTTATGGTGGTCTAATGTTAAGTAAATTATGATTGGAATAAGTACTTATTGGCTCCACGTTATGAGAAAGTGAGGAAAATACGCTCATTGTATGGCCCTATGAAGTCCTTAACCAGTTTCTTTTTTTAAGAATGAATTTACGAGAAAATTGTCTCATTGTATGGCCCTATGAAGTCCTTAATCTAAGTTTTTTATTGGCCTTACAAAATAGTAAAAAAATACCTTCTAAATAAATAAACCCTTAATTCCTTCATCCACCGAAAATCAGACAACACAGTCGCATGCACAACGAAAATTAAGCCACTATCTATCCACCAAGCTAGAAGTTAACTTGTAGAAAACTTCAAAAGATTTCCACTGAAGGAAAAGTCTCAATAAAATGTCTTAGTTTATCTACCACGTAAATACGTAGATAGGTAGATATTTATCGGTGGCGCACAACGTTGTTCGTGTTTGGTGCACAAATTATTGTCGCTGGGGCTAGCGATAGTGGCGCCTCCTGGTGGCTCGTGATTTATGGTCGAAGCTTGTTTGTTTGGTTAGTGGTATGTCAGGGTGAGTTAGAAGAGAGTCGTGGTAGTAAGCAGGACTCTTTGCATCGATGTAAGTTGGCTGGGTACGTTCGCTTTTGCTCATTTATATAGAGAAAACACTAACTTTGTCGACTAATGCCCTTTTTTTACTTGATCTGAGACCAATGCATCAAAAAAATAAAAGTACAGAAGTTTGCTATAGTAGATCTTTGTGAATCTGAGAAGGCTCTGCGAATCATTGTGCGAGATAGGACGATGCGACAAACGTAAGCGAGTGAAAGAGGCAGTGCTACAATGATATCTTCTACTTCAACATTGACACTAAAATAGCAACTGCGTCTCTGAATTTGTGTCACTTTACTTTACTTTATCCAACTTCAGATGTACTCGAGCTCGAAAACTAGAACCTCACCTCGGATATGCTTGGCTCTAGATATATTTTTATTAGTTTTGACCGTCCTTCAAAATAAGAGTTAAACGCTATCTGTCGCTTTCCATCAGGCGGGATCGCAGACAAAAGCGAGCTAATTATGAAAAAGAAACCTATTTAATTATACCTCAAAATATAGGGTGACATAAATATGTTCTCGTCTGTTCTCGATATCAAAGCTGAATCGATTTCATGATATAACGAACAGCTGAATAAATTGGAATGTGCTGAATGAATTTAAACTCCTCAAAATATATTTATTTATGGAATAATTATTTCATTTAAAAAAATTGCTTTATGTAGGTCGATTCAAACTTTCAATCGTCTGTGTAGGTCGCTTTTGGCTGCTTTCGCATAATATTTTGCTAATGTGCAAGGATTATACCGATTCCGAGACGCTATTAGGTTTGATTCTAACTGTATTCCCGGAGAAACCATAAATATTTAATGCAAAAAGGTATAAAATTAGAGACTACATGGTTTGGGCACGCTTACCACCCCTATGCTTAGTTCAGGCATCACGCGATTAACAGCCAACGATTGCCATAGCCTTCCCTTGCCTTACAAGTTACACTAGCTAAGTAACTCCAAACATATTCTGCCTAGCAATTTTATTCTTGTGTAAAACTTTTCCCGTAGCGTATCACGAACCGCATTTTTTACCGGGATATAAAATATGTAGCATTGACACTGCAATGCTTTCTGGCAATGAAATTATTTTTGAAATCGGATTCCGAGTAATTTTGGAGATTGCGAAGTTAAAACTTACAAACTTTAGGTAGGTACCTCATAATTATATTAAAATAAACTACAAAGTTTATCAAAGCCTTCATTAAAATAAAAACAAAATTCAATTTGACGGATGGATGTCCCATTGATAAACAAGGTTAAACACGTCACAGAAAAATATTATTTCAGAACTTGCAACGATTTATTACAGCGCCATCTAGTTATCGCAGCGTAACTACTTAGAATCGTATGAATTTTGCGCCTGTGTTTGTACGATTCACTGTAGTGTGTATAGACGCGCGCCGTCAATAGGCATCAACGTTTACGGCACTACAACTGTCGCCTCCATAGCTCAGGGGTTAGAGCACTGGTCTTGTAAACCAGGGGTCGAGAGTTCAAATCTCTCTGGGGGCAGGTTTTTAAAATAACTTTTGTTTAATTTTAGTGTGTCTTTTCTTTGTTTTTTAAGTGTAATAGAGATATTTTAAATATTTTTGTCACGTATTTTTTTTTGTTTTCACAAGATCTTTGGACGCACTTTATTCACGTTCACGCTACATAGAAATATTAATTTTCTTTAATAATAAAGTTATTTTAAGTACCCTTTTAAGTATCTTGGAGTCGACTCTCAGTATAAAAGCCATAAGGGAAAGGTTATAAAATAACAAATTCATATTCTTTATTGCGAACTAAGTGTACAGAATTTTGAAGATGTTAACATAAGGTAGGTTCTTAGAACTTAGTATATATATATTTATTTATTTAGGTATGTATATCGTTTATTTACATAGATACAAGTATATACAGTGTAAAAAATACTTAACTAAGACTACAAAAACTTAAAACTACTCACTAACTAAACCTAAAAATATACTAAAATAAAAAATGGCGTCGAAAAACTCCTCCACATCGTTGTCCACTGAAAATGTGCCCAAAAGGCTGGCAGTATTGCCACGTTGTATGGCAATGCTTATTTCTCAACTCAGAACTTAGTTGCCTGTTAAGGCATTGCAATTGAAATGGTTTATACTCAATATTACAGTTACATAAACAGATTACATTAAATTAAATTAATTTTTATTTTATATCATACAATTCTTATACTAATTTATATCACATTATATTGTGCATTAATTTTAGTGTGGATTTTCTTTGTTTTTTTAAGTATAATAGAGACATTTGGAAAAAAAAACATGTATTATTTATTATATTTTCACAAGATTTTTCGACGCACTTATAGGCTTCGTTATTCACGTTCACGCTACATCAACATATTAAATTTCTTTAATAATAAAGTTATTGTATTAATCAAAGCAGGTTTTACCATTCTTTTAAGTATGTTGGAGTCGACTCTCAGTACCTAAAAAAGCCAAGAGGGAAATACAGCTCATCCATATTTCATCATCACAATAAGGAGAAAGCTAAGCTAACATTCTTCCCTGAACATGGGCTTACCCACTAATTTCCTTAAACTGAGAAAACCAACAACTAAGGAATATTTTTGGTACCTAGCATGACAAACAGGTGTTTTTGACCCATTATTTATTGGGCAAAAATGTAGTTAAATGGCCAAGTTAGACAAACCGATACTGCTACATATCTCTGACCTGAAGACAATGCTGAACAAACCTAAACATGTTCTTTGTAAAAAAAACATGTCCTAATGATTCCACGTTACATTTTCCAGCGGACTGGGCAACGGAATGCGTGTCGCGCGCGGAGATCCTGCGGCTGATCTATCAGGGCCGGTTCCTGCACAGTTCGGTGACGCTGGGCGCGCTCGGCCTGCCGCTGGGCCGCACCACCGTCATGCACCTCGTGCCGCGCGAACATCTGCCCGAGCCTAACTCACACGGTAAGACAACATAACCTTTTTTAATCATAAAACATAGGTCTTGAGAGTGTTTTGAAGTGCACAGGCTTATAGCACTTCAGAGGACCTAATTTTTCCCCATTGAACATTACCTGCCTGAAACTTCGCTTATTCCCCAAGTGCACCTACACTTTCCACTGACGCTGCAATAACGTGGCCACCTGCGGCTACTGGGCTCAAACTAGCTAAATAATTCAAACATTGATTCGAAAAAGATTGAAAGATCATCCTGTCTCAAAATTCTTCAATATCATCATTAATGGACTGGAGCTATTTTTAACCCCCGACGGAAAAAAAGGGTTGTTATAAGTTTGCCGTGTGTTGCTTTGTGTCTGTCTGTGGCATCATAGCGGATGAACGGATGGACCGATTTTAATTTAGTTTTTTTTTTTGTTTGAAAGGTGATTTTGCCGAGAGTGTTCTTAGCTATGTTTGAATAAAATCGGTTCAGCCGTTCAGAAGTTATGGGCGTTTTACTGTTTGAATCGGGTTGTTTTCGCAAGATATCGTGTCATAATTACGTGTTCAATAGATTGCCGATCGAAGCGTATCTATCTACTATGTACTAGTGGCTTTAGTTTGTGGCAACTTGGTTCATAGTGCAGTAATTAGTGGCCAGGCTATTTTTCCATTAACACAGAGAAATCGCTAGAACGTTGTGGCTAAAATTAAGGCTTGTTTTGCAGAAGTCCGGTGGACCTAACGATACCTATCCCGTTCCCTACTTCCCTCTTCCTTTTAGTAAGTCGTTATAATACCTTCAACCTTGTACTACTTACTGTACTATTCATTAGTTATAGTTACAAAGTATGTAGCTTAGAAATTAAGCCCCACTAAAGACTGTTTCAAATTGTAGTACAAGACACCAACAATAGGGATGTTAACTAAAAATGTTTTTGTCCGTCTGTGATATTATCTAATAATACTGGACACGTATTTTCTTTGGACAGTAAACATAAAGTGACAATGATATAATGCGTTGATATACACTTGTGACGTCACGCCGTTAGTACACTTTATATACTGATATAGCCACGTCAAAGGTGTGGGGGCACCTGAACTTTGATGCACTGTAGCTTTGTCATTTTTAATTGATTTGGTAAAGCAAAAAATACGTGTCCAATATTATTTTCAACCCAGGAAAGTAGGAAACATCCCTATTGTATGACAATATCTTGATCCTCAAATTGGTAATTGAAAAATTATGTTTGTTTTTTTTTCCAAAATTAGATGTTCTACTGCCCTTAGCCGAGTTGTCTTCACGTAAGCAAAGCAGCTCAAGGATCAATCAACAGCAAAGTCCCTTTACAAGCTTTTCAATGTACATATTAGCCGTGCGCAGAAAGTTTGCCGATGACTCCCAATAGCGAGAGTCGAACGTCGAAAGTGACGTCATCGGCAAACTTTCTGCGCCCGGGTAGTACCTATCTGAGCGGGATTTTGTATTGGCAGTATCTGTAGTGTAAATTTAGCTTTAGAGAGTATTTATAAATTGATTTAAAAAAATATTTACATTTATCCTTTTGTTTACTTCCAGATCAAAGGCAAAAAAGTAAAGGTGGTTCTAGCAGTTGTTGTTCAGCGTCGTGCTGCATATTGTAATGGCTTCCTGTGTGAGGGAGACGCACTTACACGAGCGGCAGGGGGCGCCACAGACAGCGACGTTGCCGGGAGACGGACTCCAATGTGTTCAGTGTAGAAAGCCAGGATACCACGTCGCCCAGAACAATCCTTGTGATGTTTTTAAATGAAGTAACAAATTAAAAAGTTTGCGTAGCTCACTGATATCTTTTATTGTCAATTTTCGTAGTATTAATTTAATGAAACAATAAATGCACAATGTACGAGACTTTGAAAGATGTAAACGCACTTCGTTGGGGCTTCGTTTGAAAATATCGCAAGTACGGTCGTGAGCGCTGTTATGTTTCGACAAAATTATGGATAGCTTTTTAAAACGATACTGTATATCTCACCGCGTAACTTATAGGTCGTTTTATAGATATCATGCTGCCCAAACACGTTCAAGTTAGTAGCTCTATGGGATAAGGTTCGTCGTATAAATAAGCCTATGATTTACTAGTTCCTGGACGTAATAGGTATTTGGCTTCACATCAATATTTTCCTTTATCCCGGCTAGCCACGTTATTTTACAAATGTTAGTATTATTATTTAGGCCATCATTTATGGAGATATTTATCGAAAAATGACAAATTATTTAGTGAAACAAACGAAGTGTGTAAATTACCCTGTTTTGCATTGTAAATAGTATAATTGAATTAGGAGACATTTTTATTACTTTTGTGATAAGTTCTTGCAATATATTTGGACGTTTTTTTTATGTTTTTATTCTAAATTATGCTATTTACTGCGCTGGTTGTAGCTTGTATGGGAGCGTAGTGCCGCGGCGAGCCGGCAGGCGGCGCCACTCGCCATACATAATGTTTACTCGGAGAAACAATATGTATGTGATGTTCACGACACGGCGACTGGCTCACTCAACAGTGGTAAATTATAGAAATAAAGCACTAGAAGTAAATTTGGAAAATTTAAATATGTCTCGCTTATGAAGTCTGTACATGCCTACATATAATATAGCAGCACCGTATCACTGCTCGATGGCGACCGAACGCCTCTGGTTTTATCGTCTCTATTAACTATAATTTGGTCACAGTATAAATATGGACGAACAGTACGGAAACTACCTACAAACACTCGAAACGGCACACTCACACAAACATGCGCACCGACGAGACCCCTAAACGGCTCGCACTACTGACAGCATAGCGGACACTGCTTAGGGGTGTCGTCGGTGCGCATGTTTGTGTGAGTGTGCCGTTTCGAGCGTTTGTAGGTGGTTTCCATACTGTTTGTATATTTATACTGTGGTTTGGTCCTCATGTCTTAGCGTTACCACAGTCTGATTACTTTTGTAAATATCGATTAGAGCTTTTTATTATTATATTTTTATTTTACATCACAAATCTATCCTCTATCACGTATTCTTTATTGGCCTCTTAATATAGCTATAAAAATATGTCTATTTAGTAAATTGGCTTAAGGATTGAGTTGTCATTTAAATATTTGTTCGGCTTAGCCCTAATTTTCGTTGTAAGCTAAAATATATCGAATTATTTAAAACTTGTGTTCGGACTTTCCATACCGCAATAAAATGCGAAGTGTTTTGTGATAGTACAAATAAAATTATTTACACGTTCAGACATACATTTGAAGGAAATTAAGTACTCAGTGATAAATAACATAAAACTTAACAGTATTAGAGAGAAACTGAAATAGATTGACAACACTAAGTGGTGACAACATGTTGCTTCATTTGTTCCGATAGCAAACTTTATGATTGACTGAGATGGTTCTTGCCAATCCAAACCTTCGAGACGATGATGTGTGTTGACGTAAAGCTCTAGACAAGTGCCATTCGACGTCAGCGATAGCGATTATCAAAATGCCAAAATGTAAGTGCTCGTTCACACAGGGATCCGTTTAACAGGTCCGCTTTATTGTTTACGTTTTTATTCGGCGCTGACGTATGTTTGTATGAGTGACTTGACACATGTGACAGTATTCCAGATCCAGTAAAAAATACCGATCCGAGAAAATATGCAGATCTCCCCGTTTTACAGGTCTGTTTTATCGTATGTTTTTATTCGGCAATGCGTAGGTTGTATGACCGAGTTCACACGCACCGATCCGTTTTATCGGCTCGAAGCCACGCGGGACGTGCCATTACCCCAAGTAGCGATGGGTATCTTAAAACGGTACTGTAAATGTTGTGTGGACATTACCCCCAGTAGCGACGGACCCGTTACAACGGTACTGTAAATGCGGTGTGAACATCACCACCAGTAGCGACGGATCCGTTAAAAAGATCCTGGAAGTTCGGATGTTCTGTGTGAACGAGCCCTAAGGGAGTTATCACGGGACATATCGATAGCGCTTGACAATCGCATATATATTTGTCATTTTATCAATCGCTATCGCGACGCTTTCATTGTTAAAATGTCACTTATCTTAAGCTAATGTCTCCAGGAATGAATGCAGCAATATGAGTAATGTTCTGATAATCAATGCCAGTATGAATGATTATATTTTGGTTGCTCTGTTTAGTTGCTGTATGTATGTATTTTGTTAAGTTGTATAAAATACCTAGTTTATAAATAAAATAAATACAATTTTAATTTGCATTTTTCATTTTATTTCGCTTTTTACCTCCTCTTTGTATATAGATGTCGCTGTTTACGTTATTTTGGCAGATTTGGATTTAAAACAAGTGCAATACAACAATAATCTAACATTTTACGTCTGTTAAGGATATTTTTTCTAGATACTATTTTATTTGCATTTTTTGAGCTTTAGTTATACACACACACACTATTCATAAAAAATAATATTAAATTAAAAATAACTGCTTTTGTAAACATTTCAACTATGTATAGTCGGATAATGTAGGTCGATTCGTTCGCGTTAAGGTGATATCTTAGGCCAGATAGTCGATGTCTTCACTGTATTTTTAATATTTCCATAGAATAGTTAATATTATAATAATCTGACTAAAATAATGGGTGTTTTCGAGGCCCGGCTATGATGTCTCTCGTGAATTTTTAAGTTTAGAAATAATTTCTAGTACTTATAAATTTTGTTCAAGCAAAATTAAATGCGCACAAATTGTATAATATATGCATATTCACTTGGTTCATCTGCGTGCTTTAAAAACAACAAGAACCAAATAACCAGATGAATTCAAGTGCAAGAATAGAAATAGTAAAATCAGATTCTGAAGTAGTAAACGTCAAATTAGAAAATGATTTGAAAAACAAACTAATGACTGAGTATTGATGTATTCAATGTTTTTAATTTCCGTATATAATTATATTTATTTCATTCGTGAAAAAGTTTGTCGAACAAAAGTGTAATTATGCGTCATTTTTTTATTATAAATATCTCAAGAGTGAAAAAAAAAGTTGTAGGAAATAAATTTGACTACTGTGAAATTAAATTTTCCTGTATTGAAACATTAAACTAAATGATATGTAAATGCATTTATTCGACAGATTTTAGTATTTTATTAAGTTTTATACGAGACATCAAGCTGAGGCGAACGCGTGTAAATATTCGACGACTTTTTAATTTAGACAGATTTAGTGTAAATCTAATTTAGCTTGAAGTGAATATCTTACGACGCGACGAGTGTGTGTTGACAAAGATTGAGAAAACAATCTTTTAACTGAATGTTAGTTAATAATCGAGGCCTACTTTGATAGTTTTATATTCCAATACAAAAGTTTAAAAAAAAATGACAAAACAAAAGACCTTATTTTTATATAAATCTCGACTTTGTTTAGCGACTGATTTAAAACATTCTAAATTCAAATTCTATATAGAAAATTTGAATGAACATTTGCTAAACAGTTGCCAAACAGCGTTGAGATTTTTAAATAACGTTTTTAAGTAACGGTTACGTTCTACATCCGATCCGTTTCCGTGAAATTTCGGTTCCGAAGTAGGCGTAGTACTTATTGTAGGGAAGCCGCACTACATCCGAACTCTATCCGTCATAATTCAGTACATTTTAAACTCGGAATTCAAATTACGGATCACAGATACGGACGTGAAGTGCGTAACCGACCTAAGGGTGCATGTTTCTTGCAAACGGTTTTTAATTTCTGCATTAATGTTTCCAAAAGAGCAGAAATGATGAATACAAATGATGTTTGTCAAAGTAAAAATACTTATGAAAATATATTTTTTTGTTTGTAGCAAAGCTTTCGTCAGTTTCCTCAAAAATCTTTGTCAGTACACACATTGTTGAACATTTGTAATAAATAAAAATAATAAAAATATTAGATGTCACTGTTTAACAGGTGTTTAACTACGTACGTACATAATCTATATACTTGTTAATATTAATTAATAATTATAACAATGTTGATTAATTGTCATTTCATTTGAAGTGTTCTGTGGTTGGGTTCACCGAGACGATGCAGTTGTTTGTGCAATATTAATAAAATTAAAATATGTATTATGTAAAACCAGCAACATCTCTTCAATTTCTTTATTTAACATTCCCGAATCCTGATTATATAATTTATTTACGTTTATATTTAATATATTGTTGAGATACAGGCGGGCACAACTAAAAGTCACAACGAACTTTTTTAAATAACGAGATTAGCACGCCCCCTGGCTTCTTTAAATTTAATTATCGGACCTAAGTAATAAAGCATGGCTTTTTCCGATTTATGAATTTATTAAAAACAAACACATAATATGAGCTTCAAATTATTCCTCGGTGAACCAACCAATATTAGGTATTTACAGAAGTCTTCATTGTTCGCAATGATTCTGAGGGTAGTTGTAAATTTCGCTTCAAATTATCCGCCATTTTGTTTGAATACGTGTGACGGCTGCTCGGGTAGATAGTCGGATATGTTTTGTAATAATAATCGATCGACGGAATAGGTTGTACATGTTTGAGCAACTATTGAGTATCAATGGGGTCAAATAAAATTTTAAGAACGTATTTTGAGATTTTTTATTCATTTTCCTTATCCTAGTTTTAAATTACAGAGTGAGTTTTTTAACTCGATAACAACATACAAACTTAGATGCTTCTAAGTTTTCAACAACATTTTTAGTTGAGGTTATTACAAACTAGCTGACCCTCGGGGCTTCGCTCCCGTCAATTGCCTACCTACCCTAGCTACCCTGCCTACCTTGCCTATCCCGCCTACCATGCCTACCCTGCCTACCATGCCTGCCCTGCCCCTACCCTGCCTACCCTGCCTACCCAGCCTACCCTGCCTACCCTACCTACCCTGCCTACCCTGCCCCTACCCTGGCTACCCTGCCTACCCTGACTTTCCTGCCTACCCTGCCTACCCTGCCTATCCTGCCTACCCTGCCTAACCTGCCTACCCTGCCTACTCTGCTTACCATGCCTACCCTGCCTACCCTGCCTACCCAGCCTACCCTGCCTACCCTGCCTACCCTACCTATCCTGCCTACCCTGCCTTTCCTGCCTACCCTGCCTATCCTGCCTACCCTGCCTACCCTGCCTACCCTGCCTACCCTGCCTACTCTGCTTACCCTGCCTACCCTGCCTACCCTGCCTTTCCTGCCTACCCTGCCTATCCTGCCTATCCTGCCTACCCTGCCTATCCTGCCTACCCTGCCTATCCTGCCTACCCTGCCTACCCTGCCTACCCTGCCTTTCCTGCCTTTCCTGCCTACCCTGCCTTTCCTGCCTACCCTGCCTATCTTGCCTACCCTGCCTACTCTGCTTACCCTGCCTAACCTGCCTACCCTGCCTACTCTGCTTACCCTGCCTACCCTGCCTACCCTGCCTACCCAGCCTACCCTGCCTACCCTACCTATCCTGCCTACCCTGCCTTTCCTGCCTACCCTGCCTATCCTACCTACCCTGCCTACCCTGCCTAACCTGCCTTTCCTGCCTACCCTGCCTATCTTGCCTACCCTGCCTACTCTGCTTACCCGGCCTACCCTGCCTTTCCTGCCTTTCCTGCCTACCCTGCCTATCCTGCCTACCCTGCCTACCCTGCCTTTCCTGCCTATCTTGCCTACCCTGCCTACCCTGCCTTTCCTGCCTACCCTGCCTATCTTGCCTACCCTGCCTACCCTGCCTACTCTGCTTACCCGGCCTACCCTGCCTTTCCTGCCTACCCTGCCTATCCTGCCTACTCTGCTTACCATGCCTACCCTGCCTACCCTGCCTACTCTGCTTACCCTGTCTACTCTGCTTACCCTGCCTACCCTGCCTACTCTGCCTACCCTGCCTACTCTGCCTACTCTGCCTAACCTGCCTATCCTACCTACCCTACCTACTAATTTGTATCTATCATCAATAGTTTTCTCAGCGCACGCCAAATAATGTATTTTACTGACAACATTTTGCTACCTTGGGTTACATTATTGCAATTTTCATAAGGATCTCTATTTTTTTTGTAAATATTTTATAGCCTATGACACTCAGGAATAATGTAGCTTTCTACCGGTGCAAGAATTTTCAAAATCGGTTCAGTAGATCCAGAGATTAACCCTTACAACGTCACAAACTCACAAACTCACAAACTTTACCTCTTTATAATATTAGTATAGATTCCAAGGCAGTACAATGAAAAAGCAACCTCATACTATATTTCATAAGCGTCATTTTGACTTGAGACTTTAAAAGTACCAACATATAATGGTTTTTAGTAAACCAGACCAGAAGACCAAAATACTCATGTCATACCTTACAAACCGTCATTACTTGGTCTCTGGGAACATGAAATACCACTTGAATATGAACAGGTTCTTGTCTAGCTCCATTTCTGCGGTGCTCAGTTGCTTCAGTCTTTTCTCTACTCCCTGGAGTACTGCTAACTCGGGCGGGGTTAGGGTTTCTTCTACCTGGAAGGTTTATTACGACATGGTTAAATTGGAGAAAGTTGGTAGTTGTCTTTAATCTTAGCTGGCTTCTTTTATATCGAACTCCTACACATGCTGTTTGACCGTGGGAAGTGATGATTAGTGATGGGTAATCAGCGTAAACCAGATTATTGGGTTTGTACCCATCATTTGCAAATCTCTAGTTATGATAAACTTTTATTGCGGGGCGAGCACGGCCTACTGTGACAGGTTTGAGTCACACATTTTTATTACAGTTTGGGAGCAAAAACCGTGAGCCGTGAAAAAACAGAGACCGTGCTTGCCCGGCAGATTCAACAAGGGATAATTTTCTTCCATCACATTCTATTTTACTCGATCCTCTTCCTTCTCCTGCCTGTCACCTTGCGAAGACATAACTCCATCTTGTCTGAAGGAGTCTTACCATAAGATTGCCAAATCAAAATCATTATTTTTATTTCACATAGGCCTACATGGGCACTTATAAAACGTCGACAAAAGGTTCACGGTTCGGGTTGGTCGTTCCCTATGGAGAAGAACCGGCAAGAAACTCCACGGTCACTCTTTTATAAAAGGGTTTGGTTTTACAATATTTTCATGTTACAGCATTAGTACTTAGATATGGGAGGACAACGTAGGCGCGACAATAAGTCGTAAGAAACTAAAAAAAACCGGCCAAGTGCGAGTCGGGCGCGCGCACGAAGGGTTCCGTACCATTATCGCAAAAATCGGCAAAAAAACACGTTTGTTGTATGGGATCCCCCCTTGAATATTTATTTGATTCTGTTTTTAGTATTTGTTGTTATAGCGGCAACAGAAATACATCATCTGTGAAAATTTCAACTCTCTAGCTATCACGAGAGAAAAGATTATATACCAATATTATAAAGAGGAAAGATTTTTTTGTTTGTTTGTACCGAATAGGCTCCAAAACTACTGGACCGATTTCAAAAATTCTTTCACCGTTGGGAAGCTACTCTATCCCCGGGTGACATAGGCTACTTTTTATTCCTGTATTCCCACGGGAACGGGAACAACGCGGGTGAAACCGCAAGCCGTCCTCTAGTTGTATATACAAACAAAAGAAAAAAAAAGAAAGTAAAACGAGATTCGCGGTTTCTACATAAGAATAATGGCTAAACTAACGGACTTCAGTTCTACAGCTAATATGGATAACCCCTGCTTGCTTATTGTATGCCGTAGAATCTATGGAGTAATAATGGATACTGTCAGTACTCACGTCGTCTATGTTCTCCTGCGGCTCCCCTCGCAGTCGCATGCCGTGCACTATGGTGCGCACGCGGCGCTGCTTGTCCACCAGGCGCGCGTGTGCGGAGCGCTCGTGTGCGTGACGACGGAGAATGTTATGAAGCGAGCGGTAGCACATCTCTTGAGCTGCGTGGGCCACCTGAGAATAAATTAAAGAATTGAAATAATGATCGCGTAAGGCCCGCAGCACGAAAAACTAAACTCAGAGTTAGTTGCTAACACGGGGTTAAATTGACATTATTGTATGACAAAATGTCAATTTAACCTCGCCAAAACTTCTTGGCCGCCTAGAGGTGGCATTCCGGTGCGCATGGCACGGATCGGTGCTGTTTTTGTATGATTTAGTACTGCGCAGCCATTGCACCAAACTTCAGGACGCCAAAAAGTTTGGCTTCCTGAACTGGCAACTAACAAGCAACTAACTCCGAGTTAAGTTTTTCGTACAAGTAAGCCTAAGTATATTTAGGATGGAAGGTTGCAAGTAATGATAAAAAGAGAGCAAACTACGGTTAAATGTCCGTGTTAAAAGTCAGTGACAAATATAACTAATAATTACTTGTTTCTTATTAACCCGAAAAAAATTACGGATCCACAAGAGCGAAGAAAAAAAAAACTAGTAGAATATAATTTTCTTATGGCAATATTATTGTACTTCAATTATTATTATTGTACAAAATCGGCCGCAGAGGAAAAATTATTTTCTGCGTTATCTTTAACATAGGTTCCTCCATTACAAATTATGAGAAGAACAGAGAGTGAAAGTTTTTCTTGCACATTTTTTTGATTACGCGGTATGCCTGAGGCTCTAGACAGATGGACTGCATTTCAACTGCACTCCTACTGCAAATTTGCAGTTTGAATGCAGTTAGTACAACTGCAATAAAACTGTGAACCAACCGTGCAGTTTGATTGCAGTCGGTATGCAACTCCTACAAAGACTGCAAGCTGATTGCAAGCTAGCTACACGATCGACGTGCAGTTCAAATACAGTTGCTCCAACTGCATTTGAGACTGCGTGCTAGGATGTACCTACACCGCCCGCCCGCTCCGCCTGCGCATTCACGTGCACACTATCAAATCTCTCTCGAATACTAACAGGCACCTTGAAGTTCAAATAACGTTCTATAGCAGTTCTAATGCAGTTTGACCAACTGCATTTGAACTGCACGTCGATCGTGCAGTTAGCTTGCAGTCAGCGTGCATTCTAACTGCATTCAAACTGCAAATTTGCAGTTGGAGTGCAATTGAAATGCAGTCTGTCTGTCTAGAGGCTAATATGTGGTTTATATAATGCTATTACTTTCTTATAAAAAGTAAATTAAACACTTACGTCATGTAACTTGATGTGATATAAATAGATCGCTTTCGCAAGACCACCGGCTGAAGCTGCTTTTCTCATTGGCTGAAAACATTCAATTCTACATTAGTTCGTTCTTTTAATAAATCATCCGCTCTCTCTGTTTTTAACCCACGACGGAAAAAGTGGGGTGTTATAAGTTTTAAATGTGTACTGTATGTTTGTGTATTTGTGTAACTGTCTGTGGCATGATGGCTCCTAAACGGATAAACAGATTTCGTTTTTTTGTTTGAAAGGTGATTTTATCGAGTGTTTAGCTAAAATTATTTACTGTTTGAATCGGGGTGTTTTCGCAAGATATCGTGTTATAATTACGTGTTCAATAGATTGTCGATCGAAGCGTGTCTACTACTTTATAAATTATGTAGTTAGCATGAAATAAAAATATGTCGCGGTTTTTTTTGTTTATTATCGGATACTACAGTAAGGCCGAGTTTCTCACCTCTAAATTATCGCAAAATTAATGTGACAAATTGTCAAGCACGCGTTATCTGCTGTGATTGGCTGTTGAAAATTCATTCAACCAATCACAGCTGATAACGTGTGCTTGAAAATTTGTCACATAAGTTCTGCTATAATTTAGAGGTGGGAAACTCGGCCTACGTCCCATTTATAATACACAACATACAAAATTTTAAAGATTCAAACTTAAAATAAGTTGATTCTGATTACCTGTACACTAATAAAATGTTCTTCTAGCAGTTTGTATGTGAGCTGTTTACATTCCTTGTTCACTAACATCGCATTCTTCTGTATGTCATCCTCTTCTATGTACTTTCTAGAACGAACTAACCTGAAACATTTATAGTGTAACTTTTCATAAGTTGTCTAGTATGCTGCATGGGATTTTGATGTTACGACAGACCGTGGTGTCATACAAAAATATCTGTCCCGACGTACTATACTGATTATTTGATTTATATATAAATATCGATTGATTATTAGATGGTGACCTATTTATCGCCGTGGAACGGAACAGAACGCGATTGATTTACAAAAAATAATCGGTATAATCAGATAAAAACGCTAGTTACGTGGCATGGTTTCTTTGTATGGGATGAGGCATCTGTATGCTAGTATTATATTATCTGTGCTACAGACACAAAATTGCAGAGCTGGAAAAAGAAAATTAATCTTTTTAGGGTTCCGTACCCGAGGACCCTATTGCTGTCACTCACGTGTCCGTCTGTCTGTCCGTCGTCTGTCACAAAATTTTGTTCCGAAGAATTTTGAAACTTCCCATTGGCCTATGAACTTGAAATTTGGTGGAGAATGCATATTATTACGTATATTTTACTTCGTCCGTACACGTCCATTTGTCCCTTAGGTTCACCCTTAATTTTTGCTCGATATTTGAGATGTCAGAGTAAAGACAAGAACAATGAAAAATATAGATGGACGGGAAATATGTGTAGTGCCGTAAATAGCCTTTTCTGCGCCCTGTGCGAGCTTCTATAACTGCGCCCTTGTTTTTTTAGATATTATAGGTACCCTAGAGCAATGCTTAATGCTATGTATAGTCCTACTTTATTTCATTCAGGGTGATAAAATAAAGCACAAGGAACTTGGTGGTCCAATTATCTAATATTTTGGAAGAAAAATCTTTTTCTTTTTTTCCCTTTTCGAAAACGTTAACTACAGTATCGCGAATATTCTGAATCTGCCTAGTTAATGCCTTGATTAATTGTAAGGCTACTGGTATGTAGGTACGTATGTGTTGGAATCGAGCACTAGGGGCGCAGCGGGAACTTATCAGGAGCAAACTGAAAAATAATAGTCCTGCCTGGTCTGGCCATTCTTGCGCCCCCCAGAGTCTACGCCCTGTGCCTGGGCACTGGTGGCACCGCCCTATTTACGGCACTGCATATGGGGCGAATAAAAACAGACAAATGGACAAAAAAAGTTACAGAATGGTACCCAAGAAATTGAAAGAGACAAAGAGGAAGACAGATGTAGAGCTCTTTGCTCTCTGGCTCGCTGGTGGACTTTGCTCGGAAAGTACTGACTTAACATGTCTATTCCACCAAAACCATAACAAAACTCACTGCATAAGTCGTAAAATATTTACTTATCACAGTTATCACACAAGATTTCAGTTTTATTTCTATCTACATAGATTACCATAGCGCTGACAATGCGTATATTTATTGCAGATGCTAATAGGGCCTCGTAACCACTCCCCATTACAGTACTCAGCAAACTTTTTGGCCGCTCTGAAGTTGGCTACATGGTTGCGCGTAAGTAAATCTCATACTTAAGGTGCGAGTTCACCGCGCGACCGAGACGTCCCACCCGCGGTCTCGGGGGGTTTGATCACGCGCGAGACCGATACATGGGTCGCACAAAAACTCTCCTCGATTTCAGTCGTTAAAATTAGTTATATTGTTAAAAATTATTATTCCACATTGCAATGGAAAGCCAAAAGTTGTCAAATTACTATTGGAGGAAGAAGAGTAGGTACGATGAAAATCACTATTATAAAAATAAACAAAGGTTTAGCCAACCTTAACCAACGAATAATATATAACTAGACGCCAAGAAATATCGTATTTAATCTGGAAGACAATCAAAAAATGGTTGTGTGGTTGTTAAATGACAAAATATTCGGTCATTCCGAGCGCGACGCGCGGCACGTCTCGTTCGTGAGCGAGACCGGCTAGCGGTCTTCTGTCG
Organism: Orthosia cruda; assembly: GCA_964057195.1. Taxonomy (NCBI): domain Eukaryota; kingdom Metazoa; phylum Arthropoda; class Insecta; order Lepidoptera; family Noctuidae; genus Orthosia; species Orthosia cruda. The sequence continues at coordinate 16,752,629 of OZ059834.1, forward strand.
CGCGTCGCTGTCTCGCGTGCAACGTTACTCCTGTACAAAGCCTATGGACAAGTAGTGTCGCGCGTCTCCTGCACCCGCAGCACTATCGCGTAGTAAATTGGCGAGTACTGTACGTGATCCATACGATCGTTTGCCACAAAAACGAATAGTATTTTCCATCAAATCGTTATGCATAATTTATGCTTGACGCTGTCAATAACAAATGATGTCTCACCTAAATATCCTAGCAGCCTTAGAGCCCAGTCGCTCGGTGACGGTGTGCTCTAACGCGCACAGCACCAGTTGCTGCGCGGCATACTTGGCGCGCACACAGTACTGCCCGCTGCCTGCATCGCCCACACGACGAACGAATCCACCGCCGTTCTCCTCTAAAAACATAAAATATGAAAGTTAATGGGGTTCAAGGAGAAAGTTTTGAAATCTTGGTCACTATGAATTCTTTTAACAAGCTTTTTCCTATGTTTTACCTAGCACTTTCAGGTACTGGTCTAGAAACTGATGCAGCAACGGTCTGTCTGCGGCCACCCCTCGGCATCTCTCTCGAAGGTCTATGACGCACAGAGGACTCGACTCTGGCGCCCACGCCGGTGACGTCAGGTACATCTTCTCGAGGAGGAAACGCATTAGTTCTCCAGCTGGAAATGTTGAAAAATACATTAGAAATAAGAAACCCTCCGAATTCATACCTCTTTTTTTTTGAAGTTGGTTAAAAACTAAGTGATATGAAAGAAAATACAACAATAGCGGGCATACAATAACTACATGGGAGTCACGAGAAAAAGCCGCCCAGACTGCCACCTGAAATTGAAAAAGGCCCTGGGACCAGACCCTTTGATAGCGGTGATAATCAAGGCGATGGGCTCGTTAGGTGTGAACGCTCTACTAAAAAAATGTAATGACGTTTGGCGTACGGGCGAATGGCCGGATGATTGGGCAAGATCAGTAATTTTACCGCTGCATAAGAAAGGCTCCACGACAAAATGCGACAACTACAGAACCCTGGCCCTTATATCCCAAGCCAGTAAAGCGTTATACATGTCTTAAATAAAAGGCTCCTTCAATACTTAGACTGGCAAATTCCACAAGAGCAGGCTGGTTTCGTCAAAGGTAAAGGCACTCGCGAACAAATATTGAACATTCGCCAACTAATTGAGAAGTCCTACGAATTTAACACCCCTATCATCATGTGTTTTATTGACTACAGCAAGGCTTTTGACTACGTGATTTAGTCGGCTCTGTGGAAGATCCTGGCAGAACTTGGAGTACCCAAACATCTGGTGGCTCTCATCCAATCTCTTTATCGGTCCAATCATGGTGTGGTAAAGATTGACAAAACAATGTCTGGGCCTTTTAACTTCGTCAAGGGTGTAAGGCAGGGTTGCATTCTGTCTCCCATTCTTTTTAATATTTATGGAGAGTACATCATCAAACGAACTTGTGAAGAATGGGAGGGTGGGGTCACAATAGGTGGCACCAAAATAACTTACCTCCGTTATGCAGATGACACTACTCTTCAAGCTTCAAATTTAACCGTGATGGTAGACCTCCTTAACCGAATGGAAACAATCAGTTTGGAGCTAGGCCTGAAAATAAATCATGCCAAAACAAAACTAATGGTGGTGGATCGCGCAAACCTTCTCCAGTTTACCGGTGCTCTGGCGCTGGAAACGGTAAGCGACTTCATCTACCTAGATGCAAGTACCAGCACTACGGGGTCCATTGAGAAGGATATAAGAAGGCGTATAGGGATGGCTAAAAATGCAATGTCCCAATTGCAGAAAATATGGAGAGACCGAAATATTTCACGTAAGACGAAAGTGAAATTGGTCAATTCCCTAGTGTTCTCAATCTTCAGTTACGGGGCCGAAACGTGGCCTTTAAAGAAAGCTGACCGTGACCGCATAGATGCGTTTGAGATGTGGTGCTGGAGAAAGATGATGCAAATCCCTTGGACCGCCTTTCGCACCAACGACTCCATCCTCCGCGAACTGAATATCAAGATCAGACTGTCCACGATCTGCCTTCGTAGGATATTGGAGTTGTTTGGTCACATCGCCATAAAGGATGGAAACAACCTAGAACAGCTGATGGTTACTGGCAAGATTGAAGGGAAACGTCCTAGAGTTCGCAGTCCAATAAGATGGTCAGATCAAGTTCGCACATCGTTAAACACCAAACTGCACGATGCTCTCCATAACGCGAAAGACAGGCATAGATGGAGCAAATTAGTGAAGGAAAAGTTGCTTCCACGACGACAGGGGAATCACGACCCTCAGTAATGAGGAACACGAGGAGGAGGTGGATGAAAGAAAAAGAAGTCTGTAATAGCGTGACCAAAACGTAACTTGAAAACATGATATTTAGGGTTCCGTACCCAAAGGGTAAAAACGGGACCCTATTACTAAGACTCCGCGGTCCGTCTGTCTGTCACCAGGATGTATCTCATGAACCGTGATAGCTAGACAGTTGAAATTTTCACAGATGATGTATTTCTGTTGCCGCTATAACAACAAATACTAAATACAGAATAAAATAAATATTTAAGTGGGGCCCCCATACAACAAACGCGATTTTTTTTGCCGTATTTTGCGATAATGGTACGGAACCCTTCGTGCGCGAGTCCGAGTCGCACTTGACCGGTTTTTTGTTTATCTAGATATTTTGATAATTTTGGTCTCGTTTTACAAGCTTTTATTTAACTTGCAATGTATGTATGTATGAAAATGTGTTCGGGTCAAATCTTGCAACTAAAAACGAAATAAAAAAACAACGAAATTTTGCCTAAACGTTTAGTTTGGATGATAATGCATGGTTAGCTAAGTCACATTATTCTAAATCCAATATGGCGGACGACCCAAGATTGCGGACTAGTTATTTTTTGTGCACTGCCATGATATGGTTATCAAATGAAAGAGTTTGCTGAGAAGAATACGAAAAAAGCTTGTTTTGATGTTGTTAAAAAAAAAGAAAATATTCTTTTAACCACGCGTTTATGAGATCTCATTACTGAAAATAATTGTCAAATAAAGGTTATAATTTGGTATGTGATTTTCATTATACTAGTAAGTACTTATCTAAATAAATACAACAGAACATGGTTTTGATCAAAAGGTTAGTAACTCATGCCAATTGAAAGATTCAAGGACACCCCTTACCGCGATACGTTTGTTTTGATCGTGTTAGCGACACTGCCTTTACATTTTATTCGTATCGTTTTGAAATATTGGAATATATTGGTAGACAGGTGTTGTACGATGACATCGCACATTTATTTAGCACGCTTGCATAAGCATTTTTACTTAAGTTAATAGAAATTACTACTAAAACTGTTGAGTACACTTTCGACCGTCCCATTGTAAACAAGTACATTCAATAAATATTTTATCAAGAATTCAGCAAGAATAGTTTTCTTCCATCTAATCAACATAGCACATGTATTAGCAACCAAGTGCTCGTACATTTTGGTCCTTCGAGCTATGTGTTGGTGATTTGTGTTCTCTCGTGTGGCTGCGAATCGGTTCCGTTGGCCTCCCACAAGCGGGAATCCCTAACGCGAATTGAGAAGGCGCATAAGATCGCACGGAAGAATATCAGAGCACCTACACAGACCAAGTGACAGTGGGCTAGCAGTCCAAGATCAACAAGTGCATCAAGGCAAACATCAAGTAAGCATTTAAGCATCAAGGCTTCATACAAGACAAGACAAACACACCAAGAAAAAACTATATAGCAAACCAAAACAGATCGATCTTCAGCAAGTTTCAAGAAAGTTGACGGCGAAAGAACTCCACAATCAGCAGGGAAAATCAACCGATTTATTTGAATTTCCTATTTTTCAAGTATCAAGATGGAAGAACTATTTAACAAGCAGCAAGTTGCCATCAATGGCATGCGACAACTTTGGTCAAATTTCAAGAAAGATGGTCAAGATCGCAAAACTTCAGAATATATCAAGAAGAGAACTGAGACTCTGAACAGCTATTGGAACGAGTTTCAGAAAAATCATGAAAAATTGTGCATGTACGAAGATAAAACCCAAGAATATTTTATCGGAAACCACTATGAAGAAACTAAGGCGTTCTACATAGAAGTTAGAGATTCGATTCAGAGAGCAGGTCTGATCAAGCCAACCCTGTTCGGACGTCAGCAGCCAGGTGCCTCGACCGCAGAGGGCAGAACTACTCCGGTGAGTCCAATGCCAGCTCCGGAGTATATTACTCGAGGAACTGATAGCAAGTTAGATGAAATGTTTCGTAAACAAGCTAGCAACTTCAAAGCCTTTTCTCGCTTCGTGACAAACATAGATCTGTCAAACATAGAAGAAAAATGGGAGTTTGAAGACATTTTGAAAACTCTTGAAACCCGTTGGAATGCGGTTGATGGTCTCCACTGGAAAATAGACAGCGAATTTGGTGAAGTAGACGAATGTTACGAGACTTCATACACGCAGCATGAACAAATATACTTCAATATTAAGAAACAAATAAATCGTAAATTATTCTCTGCATCCCATCGAGAAAAGTCTACGCCGCAGCTGGATATCCCTATATTCAACGGAAATTACCAGAATTGGGTTTCATTCAAGGACTTGTTCACGGAAGCAATTACGGTAACCCATTTTTATCTGCTGCACAGAAAATGCAATTCCTGAAGAGTAAGATTAAAGGTGAACCAGAACGCCTGATACAACATCTTCCGATCAGCGCTGACAACTACATCGCTAGCTGGGATATATTAAACCACCGTTACAACAACAAGAAACTTATATTTACTACTCATATTAACACCTTGATGAATATCCCAGTTACGCAACAAGCGACATCGAATCACATCAAACGTATACATGACGTAACAACCGAGTGCCTTAATGGTATCAAGAATTTAGGTGTCAACATTGACACCTGGGATCCAATGGTAGTACATCTGCTCACTCAAAAAATGGATTCCGAAACATTGAACGAATATTTCACCTCACTCAAACAGCCAAGAGAACTGCCATCCCTGAGGGAATTTTTAGAATTTCTGGAGAACAAGTTCACTACCATGGAGTCAGCACGTCGTAAACAAGATACGATACAAAAATCTACAAGTCCTCCTTCAAATCCAGGGAACTATAGATCAAATCAGGGAAAACAATACTACGTCAGCAACAAGGCTACATCAACGAAGGCCCCTTCTGTCTCCTGTCCTATCTGCAAAGATCATCATGGCATATATTATTGCAATAAGTTCAAAGAAATGGCACCAGGCCTAAAGAGAAAAACTATAAGTCGACTCAATTTTTGTACAAATTGCCTGTACAATCACAATGAAAAAAAATGCACGTCCAGCAAACGTTGCCGGCAATGCAACGGACAACATAATACGGTGTTACATGACGCCTATGCAATTGAAAATACGACGTCATGGAACGTTTCCGGCCACGTGCCCCCCGAGCAAGAATCAAGCCCCGGAGCTCATGTTGCACAGCAAAAACTTGCTTCGACAGTTCTTTTAGCAACTGCAGTTATCAAGGTGACAGGAGCTGATGGAATAAAAAGAACGATGCGAGCCCTCATTGACCAAGGATCTCAAGTTTCCTTGATCACCGAAAACGCAGCGCAAGAGCTAAGGTTGCCACGACAGAACTGCAAGGGAATTATTACTGGCGTTGGTATAAATGACAAGACCTGCAAAGGAATGTTGAGTATCAACTGTACATCATTGGATGACAACTACAAGTTCAGCACTAATGTTCTCATAATGAACAACTTAACAAGAAACCTGCCGAATTCAACATTTTCTAAACCATCATGGGTATTTTTTAGAAGAAATTGACTTAGCCGACCCTCAGTACTACGTCAGCAACCCAGTTGATATATTATTGGGTGCGGATATATATGCTAAGATCATCATGAACAAGATTCACCGAGAAGATTCAGGTAGGTTCGTTGCGCAACAAACACGCATTGGGTGGATTCTGTTCGGCGGGGTCCAAAGTCTTCAATGCAACCTAGTCCTGAATAACATACAAGACATTCAACAATTTTGGGAGATCGAAGATATTCCTGAAGATGATCAAATATCATTTGAAGACGATGAATGCATTCAATTTTACAAGTCGACCACGACAAGGTTGGAAGACGGAAGATATCAAGTGAGACTGCCACTAAAGTCAACTTTCAACAAGGATATTGGGGCATCTAAAAACAAGGCAGTCGCTCAGCTGTATCAGATAGAACGAAAGTTCGCAAAAAACAAATGTATTGCAAAACAATACAGAACATTTATTGATGAATATTTATCTCTCGGTCACATGAAATCGGCGCACAGCAACAAGAAACCAGAGTATTTTCTACCGCATCACTGCGTACTACGTAGCGAGTCAACAACTACGTCACTCCGCGTAGTATTCAATGCATCATCAAAAACTTCTACTGGGACGAGCTTAAATGATTGTATGCATACGGGACCCAATCTGCAAAAGGATCTTATGTCACTTATACTGAAGTGGAGAGAACATCGCATAGCCTTTATCGCGGAAATTGAAAAAATGTTTCGCCAAATTTGGGCACATGAAGACGACCAAAACCTCCAAAAAATCGTTTGGCGAGATTCTTCTGATCAATACGTACAAGAGTATCAACTTACTACGGTCACCTATGGCACCAAGGCCGCGCCATTCTTGGCAATGATGACCCTAAGGCAATTAGCGGATGACGAGAGATCAAATTACCCATATGCAGCTAAAGTCGTCGAAGAATGTTTTTACATGGACGATTTGTTACACGGTTCAGACTCTGTAGCATCAGCAAAACAATTACAGCAAGATTTGATGGCAATCCTCAAGACAGGCGGTTTCAATTTACGAAAATGGAGGTCCAATTATCAGGAATTGCAAGACAGCACCAGCAAAGGCTGCGACCAGGAGCGTTACGACTTCAAACAAGCTGAATCGACAAAAACATTATGCCTTCACTGGAATCCGCAACAAGACATCTTCACATTTCAATCCAGGATTGAAACCACTACCAGTACGCAACTCACGAAGCGGCAGTTACTGTCTGAAATATCCAAACTCTTTGATCCCCTCGGTTGGCTCACTCCAGTTTCTACCAAGAAGAAAATACTGTTTCAAGACATCTGGAAAGAGAAGAATTTGAATTGGGATGACAAGATTCCCGAGCAAACTAATCGAGAATGGACAAAAATTAAACATGACGTAGAAAACATAAATCAATACCAAATACCGCGATGGATAGGTACGGAATCAGCCGGAAACAATATCGAGTTACACGGATTTTGCGATGCATCGCAGAAGGCGTATGCATGTGTCGTGTATTGCAAAATTACAAGTCAAGGTGAAACAAAAATAACTTTAATGGTTGCGAAATCAAGATTGGTTCCATGCAACAAGAATATATCTTTGCCCAAATTGGAATTAAGTGGAGCTCATCTGCTATCTAAACTAATGGTCAAAGTGAAGGAAAGTTTGATCGGTCATGAGATCAAAGTTTATGGGTGGACCGATTCTATGGCGGTTCTGGGATGGATACAAGGCGATCCCAATCGCTGGAAAGTTTTTGTTGCCAACAGGGTGCGACAAATAACAAAGGAGATGCCATCTCAATGTTGGCGATATGTGAAGTCAGCGGAGAATCCTGCAGACTGCGCGAGCCGTGGATCAACAAGTCTGAAACTAAAGGAAGATAATCTGTGGTGGAATGGACCCACCTGGCTACCTCATTGTACGCCAGAAGTCCAAGCAAGTCGCCAAACCTATTTCACAGATGAAGAATCCCTTAACAAGCAAGTAAATATTGTGACACAAGAAAAGTCACAAGTAAACAGCGTTATCAAACGACTTCTTAGCAGACTGAGCTCATTTACAATGATTCTGCACGTACTAGCACGTTTACGGCGCCTGGTTATCAGAAAAGCAGAAAACATATCAAAACCCTACATTACCTTAGCGGAGCTACGCAAGGCCAAGGTCGTAATAATCAAAGAAGTTCAGTTTGTGGAGTTCCAGCAAGATATACATGACCTGAAGAAGCAAAACAAAGTATCCACGTCAAGCAAGATCGTGAATTTGAGTCCGTTCCTAGATGAAGAGGGAATACTGCGTGTGGGTGGGAGGCTGCATCATGCTGCGATCAATCCTGAACTCAAACATCCTATAATTTTACCTCATCAACATCGTCTGACGGAACTAATAATAGAACACGCACATAAACTCACATTTCACGGCGGAGCTCGAGTTACATTAGCATGTATCAGGCAAAAATATTGGATAATAGGGGCAATAATGCAACGAAAAAACAAATACGTCAATGTATTACCTGTAGAAAACAAAATCCTGCCAAACTACAACCCCTGACGGGAGACCTGCCTGCAGCAAGAATCAATCCATCTCGACCCTTTATGCACACCGGCGTTAATTTTACTGGCCATTTCTATATCAAAACCAACAAGGGCCGTGGTGTCAAGACCACCAAAGGATATGTGTCAGTATTTGTGTGCATGGTGACGAAGGCCGTGCACTTGGAACTAGTCTCCGACCTCACAACGTCATCATTCATCGCTGCCTTACGTAGGATGGCAGCTAGAAGAGGCACACCTTGTCACTTGTATAGCGACAACGGCCGCAACTTCGTAGGAGCTAGCAGGGTTCTACAAAACGAATATGAAGAATTGCAGAGAATCATTAATAATAAGCTAATGGCTGAGATAACGGATATGGAGATCAAATGGCATTTTAACGCCCCTTCATGGCCATCAGCAGGAGGCCTATGGGAAGCTGCAGTGAAGAGTTTCAAGCAGCACCTCAAGAAAGTAATCGGTGAACAAAAATTGACTTACGAAGAGTTTACCACACTTCTAACACAAATTGAAGCCTGCCTAAACTCAAGGCCACTGTGTGCAATCTCAGAAGATCCTGAAGACCTAGATTTCTTGACACCTTCTCACTTCATAACTGGCGAACCTACGTTAACGTTAGTTGAAACCGAAAGAGATCTTCGAACACGCTGGCAGTTAACACAGAAAATACTACAAGATCTGTGGAAAAGATGGCGCACAGAATATCTTGCGCAATTAACTGCAAGAAGCAAGTGGAGGCAACCTCAAACCAATATCAAGTTGGACGATATAGTTCTCATCCACGACGACAACCTCCCACCCGGCAAGTGGGCGATGGGAAGAGTCGTAGAACTACATCCAGGCAAGGACGGCCACGTGCGTGTCGTTACCTTAAAAACGAAAAGCGGCATTATTAAACGTCCCGTCATAAAAGTTTCCATACTTTTAGAACATAAAGAAGTTGCCCCACAGTGCGACACGGCACGAGACAATAAACAAGATGTGGATCACCAGCAAGCCCAAGCATCCTCAACAAGGAGGTCAACAAAAAGCAAGTTCAACTTGACAACCATGGTCACTACTCTCATGTTATTTTTAACATTCATTACAAGTGCAGAATGTAACAAGAAGATAGCCCCATTTCAAACAAGTCAAAGCTTGTATTTTGACAAAGTATCCGACATGATGCTTATCAGAGACGATTGGAATATTGTGGTTTACTACAGCATGGATACGTACTGGCAATCAACTGCAAGGTTCAATGAATACATCCAATCGCTCAAACAAACATGTGACATCATACAAGATCAAGTTCACTGTGACGTAATCATACAGCAGCTACGTCATGCGTTCTCAGAACTCGAGCACTACAACCAAGTTTTGCAAAGTCAGCATTCCGGCACGCGACCCGGGACACTGCGTCAGCGCCGAGGCCTTTTCAATGGCGTGGGATACATCGCTAACAGCCTATTCGGAGTGCTCGACGAAAGTTTTGCTGAAAAATATCGCAAGGACATTTCTCTCATTCGAGAAAACGAAAGGCATATAGTTTCTCTCTGGAAAAATCAGACTTCACTCATGGAAGCAGAAAACAACCTTCTTAAGCGCACAGAGCATGATATGAACCAGCAACTTAAAATGATAAACCGTCACATGAATAAGTTACACGCAGCAGTGGACCAATTGAAAAACAACATTGAAGCTAACAGTATCATTAATGACTTCAACATGGGAGCTATAATAGCAAGTAATATGATGTATAATTTAAAGAGCATTCAGAATACGCTATTAGGCATAGTTACAGACATATACAATGGTCGTTTCAACTTACATTTGATTACACCCAAACAACTTATGAACGAGTTAAGTACGATTTCTAGCAAGTTGCCCAAGGACGTCTCCCTACCAATTGACAACATACACTCGGACCTTCGGAAGATATATGATCTACTGGAAATAAAAACAAGACTTCTGGAAGACATTATCATCTTTGAGATCAAACTACCTCTCATCAGTCGAGATTCATACGAAGTCCTCAAGATAATTCCGATCCCCAAGACAGTGGGCCAAAGTAACATGATCAGCATTAACTCAGTATCTGAGTTCAACAACATCAAGCTTCTGTAAAGATAAATTGCAAGAAACGTACACATTGAACAGATATTTTTACTTTTGCTGTGATAGGTGTCACGTTCGAACAATATGCGGCGATCAAATAACCGCACATCAGCTGGCACAAGCCGGACTATTCAATATAGGCCAAGGATGCATCGTCAAAACAAACAACTTTACCCTGTATTCACACAAACCTCAAATAAGTGAATTACGGTCGAACGCAGATATTTATGCACCAGTGATTGCCCCTATCAACCACATCATCAACATCAGCATACCTAAACTAGTTTTGGACAACAAAACTCAAGATTTAGAACAAGAAATCAGCGAAGTAGACAAAAGGATACAGTCTATGAAAGCGGCAGATGTGATGTTACCTGATGATCTATCTTATCATGATATTCATCACTACGCTGTGATCTACACTCTAGTTGGAATATTGGCCATCGCTGCAATCGTCATTATAGCTCGCCGTACGCGATGTCGATGGCGAGTTCCATTGTCTCCACCACCGTCCGTTGCTGAGGAATCAAGAACAGGGCCTGCCGCGCCGCGCCGTGGGAGCAACAGCGATGCAAGGGAAACAAGTGGACACCTCGACTGCGTGCGCGTCCATGTTCCTCGCAACCCTCGCGTCCATAGAAGAACTTTCCCTTAATTAAGTTTATATAATTAATAGCTCTAAAATTTAATTATCATGTTTTAAACTTTAAGCTTTTTTTTGTAAATATAAATGCACTTCATCCTTCCTATCTCGTCCGGGAATATGTACGATGACATCGCACATTTATTTAGCACGCTTTTTCACGCTAACGACTTTTATTTTTTTGTTTTACTTTTATCTTTTTATTTTTTTGACTTTAGTGCCGACCTCACATAAGGACAAGGTCAGAACGAAGGTGATGTTAAAAACTAAGTTACTCACCATTTTCATCAATCCGTCTAGTGATAGCTTTAACCATGATTTCATCTCTAAAATCTAAGTGGAACCTGTCATAGTTCACTCTCCAATAAATATCTGCAACAAAAAAGAACATTTTAAGTTTTCTGAGGAAATTTATTAGTTTATCCAAGTACTAGCGGACGCCTCGCGGTTTCTCCCGCGTAGTTCCCGTTCCCGTGGGAATACAGCGATAAAAAGTAGCCTATGTCACCCGGGGATAGTGTAGCTTACCAACGGTGATAGAATTTTTTAAATAGGTCCCATACTTTTAAGTTTATTCGTTACATACAAAAATATAAATCTTTCCTTTTTATAATATTAATATAGATTGATATTGAGTGTTGTTTTGCACTGATGGAGCACCAGACACAAATATCAAAATAACATGTTCTAAGTATATACTTAGAACATGTTATTTTGATATTTGTGTGTGTGAATATATATTCATTTATACGTAACTAAGATTTTAATATAGCAAAGAAATCTCGATATTTGGATACCGAATTTAAAAAAACAAAGTTGCTTTTAGTATCTGTCTGTGTGACTGCTTAGTTATTTTCAGATACACAATGGATTTTTAAGCAATTTTCACCATACAGAGAATTTATTCCAGACAATTTGTGTCCTACATTCAGATAGCTAGATAAAAATAGTACTCACTATCCTGAATCTCACTAATACTCCCAGTATTCATGGCTTGCACCAGCGCCACGACCCCGTTTCTGTTCACCAGCATATCCGGTACGATGGTGGCCACAGGCACTAGCGTGGGGATCTCACTGCCTTCCTTCAGCTCAGCCACCGGAGCCTGCTGGATGTAGCCGGCCGTCACCAGGCTTACGAACATGTCTTTTAGGGAGACTATTGTAATGTTCTTCTCCTGGAATGGAAGTTGGAATTAGTTAGTAGTATACAGATAAAATAATACTAGCATACAGATGCCTCATTCCATACAAAGAAACCGTGCCGATGTAACAGTTTTTCGTCTGATTAAGATGATTATTTCTATAAGTACTTCGATCGCAGCGACTAGCAAGTAAAAGAAAATAATGGTTAAATACAGTGACGATTTTTTTTTATAGTATTTTTCTGAACGTTTTTACAATTTCATTGTAGCAAAATGTGTTACAATACAAATTTAAAAATCGAGTGGCATGCCTCAGAAATTTAAACCCGCGCCATCTATTGGAATCAATTTTAAATGATCCGTTCAAATAATCTTTGAAATGTGAATTATGAGACATTCAATTATGAGTTTGTGAATTTATTTATATTATTTTGAACAAACAATTTTTATGCTAAATTCTAGAACATGTTAATTTTACACAATTCAATAAAAAATCGATGCATATGGCGCCAGTGTACTAGTGACATTTATTTGAACAAAATGTTTTTTGTTATGCCTGAGGCCCCATGGTAGTATTTTACTCATGCTTGAGTTGAGCAAACAACTTACCTTAGAAAGTGGTGTGGTAGATTGCAGTGGATAAATTCTTTAGATTTTGAGGTGCGACAATGGTTTCTTTTTGTTATTGTTAACTTACAACTACAGTGTATCCTACAGCTAAGCTTATAGCTTCTTTAGCCTTCCCTTTCTCCTTTCAAATCTCTCTGTCTTGTGCGTGTCCAAGCCATAAATGTGTTTGCGCTTGTGTTGTGCCACAAACATGGAATGGAACTATGGGAAATGACGGGTCTAAGAATGGGTTTGTTGCCCAATAGCATTTATTTATTTCAACATAATGCATAAATGTATAAAGGCGGATTTAATGCCTTAGCTTAGACTACTTCTACAAAGATTATCACTAGATAAGCTTTGTCTTGGTGCCTCTTATATTTTTTGCCTCTTTGCGACATCGACTTTTTGTCGTTTTGTGGGGCCTAAAGAATTGACAAAATTCCCATAACATCTCAATTCACACATTCGTGCTGTTCGGTTGTATGTTGCATATCTTGAAAACAGCTGAACCGTTTTGAAGAAACATGTACTGTTTCCTAAGTTGAGAGATACCTAATCCAATAAAAGAATGATTACAATCCAATTACTAGTTTTGGAAATATGCGTGGACAAACATACATACATATAGTTATGAAATTTGGCACATGTGTTCAGAAGCCTACATAGAGTAACATATATGAGTATTGTGCAATTCCAACAATATTATTTGCATATGTGTCGAATAATTGATAACCTCCTTTCTTTAGAAGTCGGTAAAAAGGTCAAATAAAGCCAACCGCGTTTCGCTCTAGCCTTACTCTTACTTGGCAAACACAACTATGTAAATACCTTATCATCCTTGTACTTTATGGCGATGGTGAACAGCAGCACAGTAGCTGTGCATATAGATTGCTGCAGTAACTCTTCAATTAAGAGCTCAGCCTCGCTGCCAAATTTGCTCTTGATCTGCAGTAGATACCTGAAATATCAATCAATCAATTTTTATTCGTGAATACAGGTATTACAATAAATGTTGATAAGTATGTGTTTATAAGGCCAGAAAAGAAGAAATATTTGTATCGTCTTCACAACTGATTTCTAGCTATACTATCTTCTATAAAATCTTTTCAAAAATGGAGTATTCACACTGACAGAGTTCTGTTGGAAACTGCACTGCATCAAATCCAATACGAAGTGACTCATGCTTTATTTATTTATGGGCAGGCGAGCAAAGCAGGCTCGAAAATTTTGGCTTCATACTTTTTTAATTTGTACCTATGGGATACTTCAAACTGCCTTTTAGCCTTACTAAGAATTTGATTAATTTATGGAGATTAGGAGGCCTGGGGGGACCAGAGGCCCGGGCCGGACCAAAGTAAGTTCGCTAGTGATTATTACAAAAATGTATGACAAAAGTTTCAACTATTTGCAGTGATAAAAAAAAATTGTTCTCACCAAACTTCTTGGCCGCCCTGAGGTTGGCTACAATGACTGCACATTAGTAAATCTCATAAAAAACAGCACCAATCCATGCCTAGCACTTCGGAAAACCAACTCCAGGGCAGCCAAGCATTTTGGTGAGAAATATACAAGTGCTATGTTTATATTTTATAATTACTTAGGATATCTGATGAGTAGGAGCACATTTTCAGGAACTAATTTATAGTCAGCTATCACTTCATTGGCAGATGGTTCAAATGTGGCCAGGTCAAACTTGAGCAGTGTACGGAGACTTTCTATCACCTGGAATGCAAACACTTGAATTAGAATAAAAGTTAAGGTGCAAATCTGGTGTTACGGTGCAGTTTCATAGACTCCTTGGTTAGGAACCCATTTTTATGAAACTCTTACTTAGTAGAACACAATGATTGACAAGCTTATTTCATTTATTGACCCTAAGATGATGGCAATAAAATAACTTAAACGATAATAATAATATACCAGTCTTTTGCGGAAATCAGCTGGAAGCGATATGCACAGAACCGGGAACTGGTCAATGTGACAACACTTTGTGCAGGCCTTTTTTTATTTTTTGGTTGTTAAAATTCTCATGCATACTGTGCTACCATGGGGAGATAGCGCATTTATGAGGGACCCACTAAAATTCACGTTGTCCTTCTGTACCGCTTATGGCCAGAACATGAGCACACATTAGCAATTGTCTATGAACCCACCGAGGCTGTCCGTCATTGGACCTTCCTCTGAGGAGTACCGCCCATCACTGGCGCACCAAAACACATTGCACGTGAATGCCCCAGGGGTCCGACCTGACCCGTCACAGAGGAACCAAGGGTGTCATACACTTGGGGGAGGCCTCTGTCAGTAGTAGACATCTTTCAGCTGATTGTACCAGTGAATTGCAAAGACCTCTTCTCATACAGAGCAGGCACGAACAATAATCACCACGCTTGCTCAAGGCTAATTGGCGATTTGAAACTAACCTATATTATTAAAATAATTTTTCACTTATTACCTGTGCCCGAGTAAGGCAGGACGTCTTCACTATCATACCGATAGGCTTACTCCCAAACGTGTATAAGTCATCACCCACTTTCTGCACGATTTCACCAAAATATCGGTGCAAAATCGCTGACACTACACGTCCCAGCTGATGCGACATTTTCTATTATATTAAAGCTCTGAGGAATATGGAATAATCTTTATACTACTTATAGTAGCGCACAATCAATATACTTATTTCAAATCATCTTTTTAGCGTTTTTATGGCGAATTACAGCAAGAAAACTTTTATTGAAGAAAACCCGTAGAGGTTATGTTGTGTTTTTATTAAACTTAATGTCAAATTATTAACGTTCCGTTCTGATAATCTGTTTCGTGCTTGCTTTGGTAATCAAAATGTATTTTTTTGTCTTTACACGGCAAAAAACTATATTTTGTTTGCAGAAATTATAAGTACAGGAAAAATTTAAACATTTATTGTAAAAATACACGTTTTTTAATTCCCCTTAGGCTTCTTTTTATAAACTTGATAAATACTTGCCTTGCCTCATTGCCTGAAATGGAACATATTCGGGCAATACCAAAAAAATAGGACTTTTTGGCGGGATTTTCTCGAGTGCAGTTCAGCGGCTGTTAATATTATTTGCAAATTGATTTATAGTGGATATTGTGATATAAAATTGGTGTAGTTTTGTGTCTCAACTGTCTACGCAATTGGACAATATGTAAAAACGTTAACAGAAACGATCTCGGGATAGTGGAGCGGAGTATTTTATTGTAGTATTGACTACCTCTGCAAAGCTTACTGGGAAGGCTGACTCGATGCAATTTGCTGCCAAATGCTCCAAGAAACATTAGAATGTGTTGCATCCGCGTTCTAATGCATACTAAATAATACAAATACTGATGACTAGGCAGCATGGTCTCAGACCTTAGCCTGTTCCGTTAGGAACAAAAATATAAAAAAAAAAAAAACCAAAAAAATATTTCATTGTTTCATTTTCATTTACGAAGATCGAACTAAGTAGAAAATAATTGTACTTTTGCCAGAATTACTCCAATACCAATTATTAAATTGCATACTAAATACACTAAAGTTTTGATTATTTCTATTTAATTTGCCTCTGTCTTTAAATGTGTCTTTTATACTTTCCACTTTTACTTTCCTGTTTTTTTATGAAGCCCAATAATTTGATCAAATGTTTTAAAAACGTTCAGTCGTATCATTATTTACAAACGTATTTTTGTTTTGATAAAGTCATTATTAGTCAACGGAAATGCAAAGAAAGTAAAGTTTCATTTTCTTTTATTACAATAGAATAAGAATTTATTCAAAATGAACATAGAAAGTGCTGCTGTGAATATTCTAAAGCGTGGTGTTGAATTAGACATGAACAAAAGATACACGGAAGCGCTAGTATGTTATCAAGAAGGCCTACAGATATTAGTTGACAAGATAAAAGGTAACAATCAAAGCATTAACAACTTTGTTTATTTTGATAGAAACTTGTTTAATTGACAAGAATATTCTTATTACAGGGGATATTGATGATTCTAACAAAGCCTATCTTAGGAAAAAAGTTGAAGAGTACATGAATAGAGCAGAGAAAATAAAAAAGTTAGTTTTGCAACAAAAGGAGGCTGGCCAGTTTCATGAACAGGTGCATATTGAGAATAACTCCACGGGGCACAGTTATAAAACTCTCTTTGGTAGATTTTTAGATGAAGAAGTACAATATGTTTCTGTTGAAGATCCTTATATTAGAAGTTTTCATCAGGTGAGTCAAAACTTTATTGTGTTGTGTAATTTAGAAGCTAAAATTATATATAACTACCTGGCCCGGCAAACTTTGTTAAAAACACCAAACATTCATTTACCCTTCCCTACCTACCCTATCCTACCCAACCTACGATACCCCACCTAACCTAACCTATCTACCCTACCCTTCCTACCCTACCCTTCCTACCCTACCCTTCCTACCCTACCCTTCCTACCCTACCCTTCCTACCCTACCCTACCCTACCTTACTATGTAGGTAAGGTACCAATTTTTTTAGTGTCCAGCCGTGACCTAGGGAAATAGGGATTCATTTTTATATATAGATTAATAATTTTGCTGTTTTTTAATAAATTTACTGTTAGGTATGTTCTGACCGGTCAAAGTGGTGACGCTTGGGGCAGGCCTATGTCCAGCAGTAGACTTCTTTGGGTTGATGAAAACTAAAGATAAATAATAGTTTACAATTCTATGTTTATTATTTATTTACAAACCCAGTCTCCTAACTCTAATCTGTATCTCTCATTTTCAGTGTCAAAACTTCCTTAGGCTATGTGAGCTCTTAGTCCGATCATGTACAAATCTTCAGCTTATCGAGTTGATCACATCAAAGGATGGGAAGTCTGAAGGAGATCAAAGGGAGCGGTTTGCAAACTTGAATAGTGACTTGTTAAAATATAGGATCAAACTGGTTGTGAAATTCTCAGAGACTTTACACGATAGGCAGATTACGTAAGTATTTGATAGTGATCTTTTGTGCTATAGCCACAGATATAAAATCTAACTAGATAATGTGATTGTATGTGCTTCGCATGTCAAAAAATGGAGTAAAATTATGATCAATGATCGTAGTTTGAGATTTCATTTGGCATTATCGGCACCATAAATCCACCAAAATCTAGAAAAATGACTGAACCTACAGAAATAATTGGCCGAGGCATTGGAAATGTTTTCTTTCATTGGTAAAGTTTTTAAATTGTGTTTTAAAAAGTGCGATGCTTGGTTTCATACAGATGGAGGGACTTGCGTTATCTAGTTAGATTTATGTCTGTGGCTACAGCGTTTAGACCACTGTTCAATAATTCCTTGGGAAACACAAGTGGCACAGGGGTAACTACCACAAATCATTTAAAAGTATCAATTATCAAATCACAATCAGTGAATTCTTACATTTGAACATCCTCATAGTAATTTTATCGAACAATCTCCCAAATAAAATACTGGTTTGCGAAATAGTCAACACCAATATGGTGGGGTAAAAGGCTCTGCAGATTGATTGAACCTCGCACTAGCTTTATTTAACTTGAATTAATTTAATATTATGCTGTCACCATTTTCATAGCAACATCAACGCCGCCACCTATAAACTAATGACAACAAAAACGTGATTGTCGGGTCACCAGTTTGGAGGTATGCAGGACAGCATGTAAAGTCCCGTAAACCTACATTGAAAAGGGAGGATCCTCTGACCAGAGGGTTGTTGTGTCTCGTCCGGGCAACCCCACGTTTATTGTCTTACTGTTGTATGTGTTCAAATCGCACCGAAAAGTTTTGTGACGTCATGGCATTAGTTCGTAGGTGGCAGCGTTGATGCCCGCTACACTACAAAACTTATTTATTTTTGTAAACCCAAAAATCATGAATTCTGCGTTGTCTATTTCAGGTTAAGTTCCGGCTGGATAATCAAAATCGGCAGAGGTCTAGACTATTTCAAGGCTCCAGAGAACAAATTCTGTCTAGGTGTCTATGACATGGATCTTAGACCTTGTCACGAGACTACAGTGGACATATTCCACTCTAAGAATATCAAACAATCCTATGGGTGATATTCATATATTTTGTATTGATAATATAATTGACTTGACTGCTAAAGCTTGCTTAGTTTAAGAGAGAGAATAAATCATTCATATTTGTTTATAATAAAAATAATTGATAAAGAAGTAAAACTTGTTTGTTTAAAAGTGTGTTGTGTAAAAGTTGTTTAAGTGTGTGTAGAAAAGTATTATAAGGAAATCAACTACCAATACTACTACTACACCAATACCATCATCATTTCATCCGAAAGACGTCCACTGCTGGACATAGGCCACCCCCAGGCGTCGCCACATTGACCGATCCCGTGCGTGTCGCATCCAGCGCCTTCTTGCGACCTTAACCAGGTCATCGGTCATACCAATACCAGTACTATAAATTTAGAAAATTCTGTCTGTCTCAGTTTTTATTCAGGCAATGGGACCATAGCTGCAGGAAAGAGCTTGACCAACTACTTGTCTACAAACACCTTGATGGCACATGCACATCCTTAAAGTGATGTTTAGAATAAGTACAGCATTTCCGTTAATACGAAATGGAATGACGATAGCATAGCATGTTATTATGTACGTTTTTTGTAGTGTTATTAGTACTAATTGCAGTATTTTTTCTATTCTGTATAAAAGTCTCTTAAAAGCTTTATGTAATGGGGACTTCAGTATATAATATTAGTCTATGGGGACTTCCCACAGTCTACGATACTTTTTCAACGGGATTTTTCGTGTCATAGACAATAAATAAATTAATTACGGGATTTTCTGTTCCATAGACTAAGTTATTGCCATAATGGCCGTCAATAAGTGGCCATTTTGTCTAGCTAGGCGGTCAAGAGTACCTAAAACTTATAACACGTTTCTTCATACAAATAAAACCCAAAATGAAATCGATAATATACTTTATTATAAACAGTAACAGTGGCGTACGTGCGGATATTGCAATATCTTTACAATTTTACGTACACATTATAAGTAGGTAGGTATTATAGCACAGAAGTTTACACAAAAATAAGGTGGTATCAATGCTAATACTATAGTGTTATCATGAGTGATGTGAAGTTAAAATAAAGTACAAAATGAATCCATTGGAATACAAAACACAAGATTTTTAAGACATAGAGCTCAAAGAGAAACAAAAGAGCTTAAGTATTGCCAAAGGCAAATAGTTTTTTAAGGCATCATCCTCACCAAGGCAAGAATCGAATTGATAAAGCATTAGCCAGAAAAGAAATGCCATGGTTTGGACGAGGCCTTTTAGTTTTTCTTTTTGTTTTGTACTACAGGATTCATAATGAAAAAATATAATGCCGTTAAATAGGTACAACTAAAGCTAAGTTTACACGAATAATTAAAGACTAGTAAAAGTAATTTCACGATAGTATGGCCTCAGGACTAAGCTATTCAAGATAAATAGTAAAACAATTAAGTAGATAGATGCTATTTACAAAGCAATAATGTACTTATTATAGCATTAAAATTTTATATACAGCAACACTAAAGTGGAATGTATGGCAATCTCGTATGAACCATAGATAATTTATATATATTTCGCCAAAAACTTGAAAATCCATAGGAATAATTTTATCATAGTGTGAATATATTTCATTTGTCAAATTTTATGAAGGTTTTTATAGATTTCGAATTGCATTACAATCGATTACAAATATAAGTCGATTAACATCAATATAATGAAATAGTTTACGTTATCTACCTAAAGTAGTCAAGAATATGTCACATTAAATAATTTTATACAATTCAGTCTCTGGAGAACTATATTCGAGTCAGGTTAATTTACATATAACCAAGTATTAAAACTCTAGAATATTCTAGCCACAAAAAACGTAATGATTACGCAAGTTGATACCTATACATAGAAAGGCAACATTGGACAGTCACATTCGATAATATTTGAAGTAGGTTTGCAAAATTATTCGATTAATTATACCAATATAATCGAACAAAAAAATCGATTCCTAAACATAACTTTCCTTCTTAGCGGAGAACAACATAAGCGATTCCATGAGATGCGGTCTGATCATGTCATTGATATCCTTTTCATCATCAAAGGCTTCTGGCATGTGTTTGTAGATGGTCCTCAGTGCCTTGAGGCAGTGGATCAGGGTCTGGTCGGGGTTGGTGTCGAGGGGAGGGCGTGTTCGCTGCAGCCTTACCAGCTTGGTAAGGAGGGGAACGCCCTCTAGTTGCACGATTTGATGTGCAACGTCTGGCATTACTGAGAGCCTGTGGATGAAAAAGAAATGGTTAGTTATTTGTTCATAGAGCCTCTAATTTAAATACTGGTGTTCAGCTGCATCCCCAACATAGTTGGGAATAAGCTATACTCCATTAGAAATAACATTAGTCATTTCTACAACCCTTTTTACCCGACTGCCGAAGGAGTACCCTCCTTCTCTCCTCCTGCGCAGCTGGCAGGCGTACTGCGCGCGAAGCACACCAGCGCGACGCTCGCTGACGTGATGGAGGACAGATGATAGCTTACCTAGCGATAGCCTCCGCGGCATGGCAGTGCAGCCTGGCCTGCGCGCGCAGCTCAGCCGTGCGCGCGCAGCTGGCAGGCGTACTGCGCGCGAAGCACACCAGCGCCACGCTCGCTGACGTGATGGAGGACAGATGATAGCTTACCTAGCGATAGCCTCCGCGGCATGGCAGTGCAGCCTGGCCTGCGCGCGCAGCTCAGCCGTGCGCGCGCAGCTGGCAGGCGTACTGCGCGCGAAGCACACCAGCGCCACGCTCGCTGACGTGATGGAGGACAGATGATAGCTTACCTAGCGATAGCCTCCGCGGCATGGCAGTGCAGCCTGGCCTGCGCGCGCAGCTCAGCCGTGCGCGCGCAGCTGGCAGGCGTACTGCGCGCGAAGCACACCAGCGCCACGCTCGCTGACGTGATGGAGGACAGATGATAGCTTACCTAGCGATAGCCTCCGCGGCATGGCAGTGCAGCCTGGCCTGCGCGCGCAGCTCAGCCGTGCGCGCGCAGCTGGCAGGCGTACTGCGCGCGAAGCACACCAGCGCCACGCTCGCTGACGTGATGGAGGACAGATGATAGCTTACCTAGCGATAGCCTCCGCGGCATGGCAGTGCAGCCTGGCCTGCGCGCGCAGCTCAGCCGTGCGCGCGCAGCTGGCAGGCGTACTGCGCGCGAAGCACACCAGCGCCACGCTCGCTGACGTGATGGAGGACAGATGATAGCTTACCTAGCGATAGCCTCCGCGGCATGGCAGTGCAGCCTGGCCTGCGCGCGCAGCTCAGCCGTGCGCGCGCAGCTGGCAGGCGTACTGCGCGCGAAGCACACCAGCGCCACGCTCGCTGACGTGATGGAGGACAGATGATAGCTTACCTAGCGATAGCCTCCGCGGCATGGCAGTGCAGCCTGGCCTGCGCGCGCAGCTCAGCCGTGCGCGCGCAGCTGGCAGGCGTACTGCGCGCGAAGCACACCAGCGCCACGCTCGCTGACGTGATGGAGGACAGATGATAGCTTACCTAGCGATAGCCTCCGCGGCATGGCAGTGCAGCCTGGCCTGCGCGCGCAGCTCAGCCGTGCGCGCGCAGCTGGCAGGCGTACTGCGCGCGAAGCACACCAGCGCCACGCTCGCTGACGTGATGGAGGACAGATGATAGCTTACCTAGCGATAGCCTCCGCGGCATGGCAGTGCAGCCTGGCCTGCGCGCGCAGCTCAGCCGTGCGCGCGCAGCTGGCAGGCGTACTGCGCGCGAAGCACACCAGCGCCACGCTCGCTGACGTGATGGAGGACAGATGATAGCTTACCTAGCGATAGCCTCCGCGGCATGGCAGTGCAGCCTGGCCTGCGCGCGCAGCTCAGCCGTGCGCGCGCAGCTGGCAGGCGTACTGCGCGCGAAGCACACCAGCGCCACGCTCGCTGACGTGATGGAGGACAGATGATAGCTTACCTAGCGATAGCCTCCGCGGCATGGCAGTGCAGCCTGGCCTGCGCGCGCAGCTCAGCCGTGCGCGCGCAGCTGGCAGGCGTACTGCGCGCGAAGCACACCAGCGCCACGCTCGCTGACGTGATGGAGGACAGATGATAGCTTACCTAGCGATAGCCTCCGCGGCATGGCAGTGCAGCCTGGCCTGCGCGCGCAGCTCAGCCGTGCGCGCGCAGCTGGCAGGCGTACTGCGCGCGAAGCACACCAGCGCCACGCTCGCTGACGTGATGGAGGACAGATGATAGCTTACCTAGCGATAGCCTCCGCGGCATGGCAGTGCAGCCTGGCCTGCGCGCGCAGCTCAGCCGTGCGCGCGCAGCTGGCAGGCGTACTGCGCGCGAAGCACACCAGCGCCACGCTCGCTGACGTGATGGAGGACAGATGATAGCTTACCTAGCGATAGCCTCCGCGGCATGGCAGTGCAGCCTGGCCTGCGCGCGCAGCTCAGCCGTGCGCGCGCAGCTGGCAGGCGTACTGCGCGCGAAGCACACCAGCGCCACGCTCGCTGACGTGATGGAGGACAGATGATAGCTTACCTAGCGATAGCCTCCGCGGCATGGCAGTGCAGCCTGGCCTGCGCGCGCAGCTCAGCCGTGCGCGCGCAGCTGGCAGGCGTACTGCGCGCGAAGCACACCAGCGCCACGCTCGCTGACGTGATGGAGGACAGATGATAGCTTACCTAGCGATAGCCTCCGCGGCATGGCAGTGCAGCCTGGCCTGCGCGCGCAGCTCAGCCGTGCGCGCGCAGCTGGCAGGCGTACTGCGCGCGAAGCACACCAGCGCCACGCTCGCTGACGTGATGGAGGACAGCAGGAGCATGCAGCGCGGGATGCGGGACAGGGACGCTAGGAGCGAGGCTGTTTGTTCCTGGAAAAAGAAGTGGGGTTAGAGCTTGATCGATGAAAAAAGATGTTTCAAAATGGATTTCTGCTTTGTATTTATTAAACCTTTAGGTATGAGCCAAAAAGCTAATTAAACGAAAGTCAGTTGTGGTTGTTATGTGTCGTGGCAATTAAGTAGTTGTCTTTATAAAACGGCGCCATTCATGATCAGAATTTTTAATGTCTCCAATTTTGGGACAGAGGGCTCCGCTCTGAGAGAAAGGGACTGGGCCTTAATCCTCCACGTGGGCCCAGTGAGGCTTAGCGGATGTCACATGTCTTCGAAATGTGTCAACCGCATTGAGGTAATAATGTACTACGCACTAGAGAAGTCACCACACATCACTGCTGTGTTCAGTTCATGTGGGGTCGGCCGGCCGCACTTCAGTCAGTTGCTTGCTAGATCTTGAGCGCCTATGTCATTGTTTGTTTTTAAACGAAAAAACGTTCAAACGCATTACATATGCTGTCGTGTGTTTTAAGATATTGCACTTATAATTCAACTAATACGGCGAAATGCAAAGGAATAACTTTTCGTCAATGAGTAACTAGAAAATCATTTTTAAATTGAAATATTTGGTGGACGCCATGTTGCCTCATTTCTCATATAGACTAAAAAATTAGATGTGACAATTTGTGTAACAAGTGTAGGTAGAATTAGCTGACTTTGGTTTTTATAGCGGTCTAAAATAACAATCTTAAGTATATTCAGAAAGGGACTGACTGTGGTTTTTCAAATAAATAGTTTAACAAATTGGTAGTTATGATAGGTGGGTAGGTGTCTAGGGTAGGGTAGGGTATGTAGGTATCCAGTTGATGGGAGCGAAGTCACGGGGGACAGCTAGTACCTAAATAATGGGACGACGTAAATTACTTCAAAGTCAGCGTTTAGCTTTGATATTCTTATGCAAAACAAACAGGACGGTTAGTACTGAGACCTTACCGGTACTTGCTTGAACGATGTGCTGCAATGTACTATTCAGCACGAGAAACCATGGACACGGAGTGACCGTAAGAAAATCTCTAGATTATTTGAACCACATATTGACGTCTGTGAGGAACTTTTATCCGAATGGCAATGTAGGTGGAATAATTCCATCAAGGGTCGACACCTCCACCAATTCTTTCCATCTGTTCACGTGCGACTGGCCAGGACGTGGCTGGAGGTGGATCACTGTGTTGCCCAATTTCTCACAGGGCATGGTAACTTTAAAAGTAAATTATTTTCCTTCGAGCTCGTTGCCTCGCCTTTATGTCAGTATTCTACATCTGACTGCGAATATGTACAATCTGCACATCATATCTTATGGGAGTGTGTTCTTTGGCAGAATGAAAGCAATACTATGTTGAATAATGTACAGGCTGCATCAGAAGATGTTTACTATACGGATCTTGTGGTAACTAGAACAAATTTCCGTGCGTTCAAGCGTTTTTGCCATACCTATTTATTATTGGAATCAAATATACGAGTAACACCTCACAATGTTCCCATTAATATTCATGCTAATTTTTATCCGTGGTGCCAGGCAACTGGGCTTATCCCAGTTGTAAATGACCCTTTGTACCTATTGACCTTGTTTGTTCTGTCTCCTACTTGATATGGAGGGAACTGGAAATTTTTATTTTTTCCTACTCCTCCACTATTCTTTTCTGATTAATTTCGTTGCGGGATCCAAGACAGTTAAATTCATTCTCCGGGACTTCGTCGAGCTTCATTGCCTCGGTGCTTTTCTGGTGGTCGCCACTATTGATTCTGGCTTTCAGGAGTTGCAGTGATTTGGGAATAGTGCTGTGGGAATGTCCCAAAAAAGAAGTACATAAATATAATATTAAAGTAATTATTACTTTACTAAGGGTATTTCAACAATTTTTTTTTTTGTAAAAATGTGTGAATTCTAATGAAGCTTGTTAGGTATAAAGCTATGTAGGTACCGCTTCTGTAGTCAGTCAGCAGTTTAGTCTATATGAGTGACAAGTTGTTGCAGAATGTTGAACGAAACGCGTAAGCGCCATGAAAAGCACGGCGCTTCCGTCTTTTTGATCGCGAGAAAACTATACCTTAGAAGCGCACTAGCGCTGCGTGTTTATACTGTTTTGTTAGACGGCTAATTATTGTTTCAGCGCTGCAGCGAAGTTTAGTTTAAACTCTTGTCAAAATGGAGCATGTCCTTTACTTAGGATAGCTTCTCTAGTACATATTATCTCAATGGTCAACCGCTGCCACTAAGGCACCCGAATTGACAGCAGTCATAAAATTGAACGACCATGGCTGTTTGTTTCGTTCATTCAGGTTGCCTTTATTATCAATTTCTGGTGTTAAATGTTTTTTAGGAAACTCAAGCTGGAGCAGGCAAGATGCTAGTCCATAGTAGAAGTTCACTTGGCTTGGCAATCATGGCTAGTTCCTTCATCAAAGACAAGTTCAACTTACTTGTAGAAACACGGAGATATTCGGGCCCCGTCGTTTGACAGCCTCCAGTAGCCTCTCAACAGACCTATGCTTGGTGATGACGTCAACGATGTCTGATGCAGGGGTGAAATCATCTTCCTTTTTCTCCAGCTCCAACTCTCGCACCAAGTTGACGAGACACGCGGTGCATAGGAGAAGGAGTTGGCAGCAGTCGGTACGGGAGAGAATACCTAGGCAAGAAGTGATATTTATTAAGATTTTTCCTATCGGAACCGCTTTTTAGGTAGAAAGTAGTGGATAACAAGCTAGGTTTTCAAGTGAGCCATCTAATTCACAATACGGCTAGTTCTATACAGTCGATAAAAACATACAGACATGATGTTATCAAATAATCTAATTTGTACATAAATATCAGATCCACACAATACAAAGTTTTTACAAGTGTTATAGTTTTTATTGGCGTGTTTGTATGGTTATTGAAGTGGTAAATTGATTTGTTTTTAGACCAAGTTCTTATTGGATATGAACTAGTTTTTTAAAGATTTATCTTTTTTTATTTATAAAATTATGCGTAATAAATCACTATTTTGACTAAAAATAGAACACGTAGTGTCCTTTTATAACAATAGATGTCGCTACACACACATATTGTATTTTGTGTTCCAATATTTAAAACCAGATGGCGCTGCGCTACCTTCATTCTAGATATATTTTTATTGTTATTTTTTTATTATAAACCTGTGTTATAAACTTACCGGTAATGTTATCAACAATGGTGTTGAGGTACAGATGCATCTGCATCAGGTCGTAGTGTCCCCTCAACCACGGTGCGGTGATCTGAGTGAGGACGGTGATCGCCTCTCGCATTTGTGGTTCTGGGTTCGACCGGTCTGACAGAATATCTGCTATGATCTCGATACCACCACCCTGGAGGCAGAAACTTTTGGTAAATTTAAGTCCATATTAACAGGTTCACTGTCCAATCAGTAAAACTATAGAATGAATCATATATGATTCATTGGACAGCGAAACTGATAATGAAGATGCTATATGGGTGTAGATATTCTACTTTTTAATCTCACTTAGACGAGAGTAGGTTTTCTAAATATAAATTATCGCAGAATCCCAAAAGGAGCTTTTGAATTGTAAATACGTGAAGTGAGTAGGTAAGTACCGAAATTAAGGAATTTACTAGTAACAATTTATCATGATCTCAGAAACTGACGTGGTAAAGAATGCCTTTACAAAGATTAAACCGGATAAGATTAGAGATACCTACAACCGGAATGTTACACTTGACTAGTCCACTTACCTCTTCAAATTGTTTCACAGCATCCCCGGTAACGCAGACCGTCGCAAGCGCACGCAGAGACAATGCCTTTATAGAGCTCTTATTCGACTCAATAATCGCCGTCAACAAAGCCCTAGGCACCGCACAATCCACGAACGGTAACTCAGTGATATTCTTCATGATGTTGATACATTTCTCGTGTAAGGAACCTTCTGTGGTGTCACTCAGCATGGCTAAGTGGCCTATTGATGTAAGAGTGCTTTTGAGAATCATGTCCGATGGTGGTTCCTCGATTATTGATACAAGTGTCTGTGGGAATGGAAAATTGGTTGTTTAATGCAATCTACATTTTTTTTAAGTGATTGATGATGTTTATAAGATGCTGTGAAAATTTGGCCACACAAAGCACGGAAGACCAATAACGAGATTTTTAAATCAACATATAGTTGAATAATTTATAACACACCGACAAACAATACAGCGTTCAGTGTGAACGAGTGTACTAGCGTATAAAGTGATGGTGGAATGCAAACCACGCTCTGCTACCAATATGCGTCAAATAAAGGTTTTATATTGGCATTAGGTCATCGAAAGTATCGGCGACTTTATAGTCATGGTCGATCCAGGAAGTCGTGACTAAGACGCCTATTCCAGGGCCACCTCGAACCGGCCCCTGCAGCAGGAGCTAGGTTCGCGTTCTCAAGAAAAGAATATCTAGAAGGATTTGGAGAGGCTTTTGCCGGCATTGGAATAGTGCTAAGCTAATATAAAATACTAGTCTTCAGTTCCTACCTTCATCTGTTGCACAAGCACAGCCTTGGTCGTTTCCAAGAAGATCTCGATCAACGTGTCCAAATGTTTCAATACTAAACTCCATTCAGGGACACTCTCATTCAATTCCACCTTCACATCTTCTCCCACATCGATCAGCTTCTGTAAATACAGCTGTAGCGACTTCTTGATCTTGTCCCATCGTTCTGGAGTTTCTCCTGGAGGTTTTGTGTTTAGAGTAATGCTGTGGGCAAGTACGAATTCATTGATGTTTGCTACTAGCAAGCAGATTTGCTCCTCGCTTGTTTTTCGATCTTCAATTTGCCTGTAAGACGAAACAAAATATATATTATAGTTCCTCGAAGGATTGGGAAGGGTGCACGTATATAGCACCAACATTACGCCAGTTATGTAATAGAGGGCGAGCTTATGTAAAATAGATGTATAACTTTTATGGTGTACAATAAAGTATATTCTATTCTATTCTATGTAGGGATGTTTCCTGGGTAAAACAAATAATATTGGACACGTACTTTTTGCTTTATCAAATAAAAAAAAATTGACAAATGTAAAGCGCATCAAAGTTCAGGAGTGCGGGCTTGTGACGTCACTTGAAGTATAGTCACACGTTATTTCAACGCACTGTATCGTCGTATTTTTTCGTTTAAGTGGCAAATGAAAAATAAGTGTGCAATATTTTTAGGTAATCTAACTGACGGACTACTTGTTTTCTCGTGATGGGAAAACCCAATAACTTTGCCCGAACCGGATTGTACCCAGGACCTTGTAATCAGCAGTAGTGCTTAAAAACAACTAGACCAACAAGTTATTAAATACATAACGAAAGTATTTTGCATAAGGCATCACGAATGTACCTTCATGTTAATAATATGGTAATTGTGAAAAGTAGGTACGTATTTCCGGAGTTGGTATGTATGTAGAGCAATAAAAATGAAAATTGTTATGATTATTGATTGTTAGGGTTCCGTACCAAAAAGGTAAAAACGGGACCCTATTACTAAGACTCCAAAACAGTCTGTCTATCTATCTGTCTGTCACTATAGGCTGTATCTCGTGAACCGTGATAGCTAGACAGTTGAATTTTTCACAGATGATGTATTTCTGTTGCCCCTTTAACAACAAATACAGCGAACAGAAACAACAGAATAAAATCAATTTAAGTGGGGCTCCCATACAACAAACATGTTTTTAATTGCCGTTTTTTGCGATAATGGTACGGAACCCTTCGTGCGCGAGTCCGATTCGCATTTGGCCGGTTTTTTCTTTACAGTGAAAGTTGCAACAGGAAACTACTGACGATTATTGATGTAAGTATTGATAAGATCTTGAGAATCGATAGTGTAAGTATTCGATTATTTGAATTATCTTTCTTGCGACAGGGTCTTCGTATTTGATCATGTATTTATATTTTTTTCCCTTTTTTAAGAAAGTTGCCCCACACTAGGAATTTCTTCATGTATCGTGGGTGCGTTTACAAATATTTAAACTCACATACACAAGACACCCAGATCCGGAACAACTATCTGTAGGCCATACAAATATTTGTTCCGTGCGGGAATCGAACCCGCGACACGCAGCGCAGCAGCCGATTGCTCAACCACTACGCAAACCGTATCTGATCGACCATTAAAGAATTCTCTCCCCTTGGTTTTTGAATTGAGAATTTGTAGATAAGGTTTTCATGCTAAAGTAGATTTTGGCAAGTTTCAAAACTTGTCAAAATCTATAATTCTTAATTCAGGAGGCGAGGTTGTATATTGTATATAATATGTACTATTTATCCTAGAGCCGACAGCCAAGCCAATGGTAAAATTTTACTTCTGGTATCGATATGTTATCGGCGGAAAATCTTAACATCGAGATTCAGAAATGGTTCGAAATTGTACAACGCCATCTAGTGACAAATGAACGAACAAATTTGCATAAGAAACGCGGTGCTTTCTGATATACTTGCCGTGCGGCTAAACATCTGGAAAAACTAAGATTCTTACCTCAAAACATCACTGTACTGATGCACAATGATTTGTCCATGAGTCTGCACTTTCTTTATATTTCCAGTAATCGTTGCTGAGCTGGCAGACACCAGTGCCTTCATCTCTGCACCTAGGGGCTTGCTCTGTAGCGTCGTCATGCATTCATTCTCACAAGACCCGACCAAATCACACAGCCAGTACTGAACGGGTTCTGGCTTCCTTTCGCAGAGCCTCTCCAGGCATGTCTGGTCTATTGAACGCTCCCGGTATAGGATCTCGTTTTGGTTGTTTAGGACTACTCTGGAATGGGAATCGCTGTTGAGAAAATGATGAAAAACGTGTTAGTATGTTAGACGGAAAATTTAGTTAAAGCATCAAGTTAAGTTGGAATCTTAGCAAAAAAAAATAAGAACAGGTTAAGAACCTTTAAATATTTTTATGAGACTACGAAGGACGAAGAAAGAAAGATAGAATGATTGATATACTTTTGTTAGTTCTTATAAAGAAAAAAAGAAAGACAAAATATTTATTTGTGACCCGCACAGGAGACACTTGTTATGCAAAACACATACAATAATAAAAAATAAAAATAAATAACCCCGCGCGAGACCAAAAAGGCTCCTATCTCAGCACGTGCAGCGATATTATAAGCTGTTTTGAAAGAAAGATGGAATGTTTGATATATTATATCTTAGTTCTTAATCGTTTTGCAACTATTTGGAGCTAATAAAGGGCCTCATAAAAGAATTACATCAGAGTTCGCAATTGTTTTCCAGTTATACTTATTCATTGGTTTCTTTTAGGTAATATAGAACTTTCATTGTTTCCATCGCATCGCTATAAAAACCATAAAGGATTTTACTTAGAAAGGGTATCACGCTATGAGGATGTTAGTCACTTAACGACCAAAGACAAAAGATTTCAAGTAGTTGACCTTTTAAAATTAGTTGACACTGGATACTCAGATCAAATAAAAAGTCAAGATGGAACGTTGTTGCAAACAACAAAGTGAAGTCAGGTTCAAACTAAGCCTTGCCGTACAAATACACAATTACACGCACTCATGGACAACGAAATTACGCCTAAGCTTGTCATTTGAGCTCATAGATCAATTAATAAAGCTCGACTGACAAGCTTAGGCGTAATTTCGTTGTCCATGAGTGCGTGTAATTGTGTATTTGTACGGCAAGGCTTAGTTTTAACCGGCTTCACTTTGTTGTTTGCAACGTTCCATCTTGACTTTTTACTTGATCTGAGACTGGATATTGGTTATTGAATTTAGTAATTGTTGTAAGGCCAAAGAGTGCTTAAAATGTATTCGTTTTTATTCAGAGTTCAGGAAATCGTAAGAAGTCCAAAATCATTTTTAAAGGCAAAGAAGGGTATATTAAGATAGGAGTATTGAAACAACATTAAATCCATAATGATTATAGACATGGTCAGAATATGACACTTACCCAGTGTTAAAGTTTTCAAACAGATTGCCTCTCCTTATACTTTTCCTTGCACTGCTAGGTATGTCCATATACTCATGAGGAGTCAGCATCTTTGGCGTCGATGTACAGGCCATGTTGAGCTGGATATCAACAAAGTCCAGCTCCCCTTTTAACTTCTCCCTTTTAGAATCATGTGTAAGATTTCTATTCGTATTAGAATCTGTTTCGTAAGGAGTCTTCTGTTTGTCTTGGAATTGGGGAGGAGGGGTAACTCGTCCATTCTTGAGGTAGTCTTCGTCAGCTTTGTCTTTGTTTAATTCGGCTTCTGTGCCAACTAGTCTTTCGTTGTAATGCGGTATTAGCATCTCTTCGGGATGTGCAACGAGTACCCATGAATCCTGGTCTTTGGCTCGTGGTAGACCTAGAGAAGGGACTCGACTACCAGCTACATGACCCCCAGCGAGATTATCCACAATTCCAGGCTTCTCCTTCTTAGGAAATATTCTGAATATATCCTTCGTTCTGTCTCCTTTGGTGGCCATACGCTGTTTTGCTTTGGGTCCTGGTTTTTTGGTAGGTTTCAAATGAAGGCTGTCCATGATGTTCTTACCAAGGATGGCTTTGGCAGGTTTATGCATTTGCTCGTTTTCGTAGGACATGTCATTGGCTGGTAAAACTTCCTCATCTATGTATCCTAACGAGTGATAGCCGTCTTGAATGTCTAGTATTTGCTGGTCTAACCTCTGCGCTTCGAAGTTCAGAGATTTGTTTAGCCTATTTCTTTGGAATTTGGGAGTTGTGGTTATAGGAACAGCGTCCTCATTTGACAAACTTCGTGTGCATTCAGCTCTTTTGTCTACTTTTGATACAGATGTCCTCTCAGTTGGGACGTACGCAATGTTTGATATTGGCGTCCGTACTCTGGGTTGGTTGTTGACTGCTATCTGGTTATTATCCTCTAACTTCAAATATTCTAGACTCTCATCTGATTTGTTCTTACTAGTTTCCAAATCCTTTACTTTAGCTACTTTAATGACTTTGGTGCTATCGCTGTCTGAACTAGATATGAACGACTTCTTCGCTGGATACTTTTTCGAGGGACTTATAACATTAATGTTTTTAACAGTTACATCTTTGGTATCTTTTTGTATTGCACTTTTGTTTGTTATGTTATTTTCTTTGTTACTTACGTTATTCGGAGGTGTAACTTTTATTTCTACTTTGTTTTCGATTTTTGCCTTAGGTTTACTGGTTAAATTATTATTTAAAATATTTTTCGAGTTCTCTTTATTTGCTTTATCGTTGTTTATATTTTTCGGGGTTGGATATTTTTGTTCGATTTTATTTACATTTTCTGTGTCTTTATCTTTTAACAGGTCCATGTGTTCCTCGTCTGTATGTATTTCGCAATACTTCTGCAGGTCGTATGGCGTCTGTATAACACTGCTACTGCGGAGTCGCGGCTTCGGCGTCGGCATGCCTACACTGACGTTATCAGGCAATGTCGCATTTTTAGCAACATTGCTTTGCGACGTGTTT
This sequence comes from Orthosia cruda, assembly GCA_964057195.1. Classification (NCBI taxonomy): domain Eukaryota; kingdom Metazoa; phylum Arthropoda; class Insecta; order Lepidoptera; family Noctuidae; genus Orthosia; species Orthosia cruda. Next base: position 16,785,798 of record OZ059834.1, read on the forward strand.
TTAAAACCGGCGGCTTGTTTCACAGTAATATCTTGATTGTTGTTGGAATCGCTGCTACTTGTCGATTTATTGTTGTCTGCATTCTCTGGAGACTGATAATACTGTGAAGGAGGCGGCGAGCTATCAGAATCCGAGAATCCGGAATCTTGGCTCTTGTGGCTGCCGGGGCTACCGTGTCGCAGAGGCCACTGGTTCATCGGTATGGGTTGCGCGATGTCATCGGCGCTATTGTTCTGCGGCTCGTCGGGCTGATTGGCTATCCAGTGAGGTAGCTGGGGCTCCCACTCGGGATCGTCTCGTGCGCGATTGTTTCGGTTCCACTCGGGCTGAGCCACCGGACTTCCTACGTTCGGCGGTGAATCACCCCACCATACCTTGCTGCGCGTTCGTTGAAAATTGGACATCCTGAAAAAGAAAAAAATCAATGAGTCGTGGGAACAACGTGTCTAAGGTGGTGAGCTTAATGACGGGTGTGAGTGAAGTAATGTGTTGGTCCATTACGAGGAGTATCATCAGAGTGCGTGCCCGGAGCCCGTGGTGCGTGACGCCCGCCGCCTTCGAGGCCAAATTATCTCGTATGTTAAGTTTGTTTTGTTTTTGTTTGATAGTCATGGGAATTTGGTACGCCTATTGTGTTGATTGCTTACAATAGTTGAAGAAAAAAGTACTAAAACACAATCCAAGGCGGTATGACGCGTGCTTTGGAAATAATAATAATAACGGTGGCATATCACGAGAGTCTCCAGTTCGCCAGGGCCGGTTGGTCGGCAGATGTTAGAAACCGTTGCCTATGCTATTGTGCACAAAATGGAAGGGCGTTCACACATTGACTGTGATTTCTCCCCTTCAGTTCGTACAAATAATAACAACTCTTGCTATTCAGACTTGCTCTGGAGCTCACTGAGATTTTATACGGTCCGCTGATTCTTTGAATAATACGTTCATAACAGCACGCTGCTAAGATCAAAGTTTTCTTTTCTCAGGATAATTAATTAAGTCGAACCTAGCTTTTCAATTTCTAGTAAGAAATAGTTGATCAGTGTGCTATGTGTATTTTAAACATTTACTTCAGACGAAAAAAGTACCCTTGCTTCTTCAAACGAATTTTACCGGTATCATGAGTTAGAAGTAATAGTTCAATCTTTAGGAATTTATCGCTTCGCCTACTCGACTAACATGTTTCTCTATACTAATATTATAAAGCTGAAGAGCGAACGCGCTAATCTCAGGAACTACTGGCTGGATTTGAAAATTCGTTTGTGTAGGGTAGTCCATTTATCGAGGCAGGTTATAGGCTATATAACATCACGCTACGACCAATAGGAGCGGAGCATAGATGAAAAATGTTCTAAAACAGGTAAAATTTATTATTTTTGAGGGCTTCCGTTGCGTGCGCTGCGTAAAGGTATATCCACACATATCAGGGCCGTGCCCGGGACGTGGACGGACCGTGCCCCGTCAGGATCTCAAAAAAATTACGAAGTTTCAATGATTGGGCCCGGCCCTGTCTCGTCCCGGGCACGGCCCTGATATGTGTAGTTAGACCTTGAACTGTTTAAGTTACGCAACAATCATGTATGTAGGGTAGGTAGGGTAGGGTAGGTAGGGTAGATGGGTAGCCAGCTGATGGGAGCGACGCCGCGTGGGACAACTAGTTTATTATAAACAATGCACATTTTATCAACATCTCATCTAGGTAATGAAAAAAGTATGCCACGGTTTGCGGTTATCCGTCTGACTGAATGACTCAACGGACTATCTGATTCATTGGTCTACTGTATTACTAACATATTATATTATACCCATACGCACAAAGCGTTTTGAAAATACTTTCATTGTGCGTACAGCTAAGGAGTGGAACTCCCTGCCGGCGTCCTTGTTTCCTGATAGCTACAACCTAGGGGTCTTCAAGTCAAGAGTGAATAGGTTACTTCTAGGCAAGCGTGCTCCACCTTCGACCATATCATCGCTTAACATCAGGCGAGATAGTGGTCAAACGCGAGCCTATAACGAATAAAAAAAAAAAAAAAAAAAAAAAGTAACTACATACGAGTTACTCAGACGATAATTTTGTTTACTGATTGATAATAAAATTGATTTGTTGATGGAAATAAATATTAATGTATTTCTTATAGAAGTGATGTGCGCATTTTTTTAGAAATGAAAGGTTTTTGAGTTTTTTTTACCCGACTGCCGAAGGAGGGTAATGTGTTTATCGATCTATGTATGTATGTTTGTTCCTATGTGGCGTTCCCGAGACCAAAGGCGTTGGCCGATTTTGATGATTCTTACGTAAACCGATTCGTCTTAACCTTGCGAGTGTCACTGGCTACATTAAAAATGGAAGAAAGAAAAATGGCAGATTTTGGGCGTCTGTGTGATCCCAGTATGTTTTTCTTACAAACCTGGTGTGTAAATAACAGTGTAAGGTATTGCAAAGTTCTCATTAATATTTAGCAAATACTTCGATTAAGTAGGTAATTAATTTTTGAGTGCTATCATGCTGGAAGCATCGATTAACAGGTTTCTTTTAAAGGTCTAAAGGTCCAGGTATTACATAAAGTGATAACTTACAAGTTACTAACTAGTTAACGGATACTTTGTTTATTTATAAGCAAGTAAAGTAATGTTTTCCTTCGATTGACTCATAATTTGCGCAGTATATTCATACCATAGATAGGTAGGTATGTTACTTCAGTGGTTAATATAATGATGGAATAATATTTAATTGATAATCACCTTGCCGATTTAAATAACAAATATTCCATCTAGGTCTAGTGGTCCAGTTATTATTAACAGGTAGGTAAGTACCTAATTTGTTCAGTCGAAATGTTATTTTCGTTCGATGATAGGACCGGAATAGGTACCTAGTTGATATACTTACTCATATTCCCTACGGTCTGAACAAATTCAAAAATAACCAAATTTCAGGTAAATCATATTATTTAATTAGATACATACAACATACGGGTGAAGGACCGAGTGATAATTTTCTAACATGTATGGCACAACTAAGTCCTACGTCCATGGACTGTCAAACTATTTAAAATCATTCATATTTTTATTATGAAACAACCTGTGGCTGCATCTTGTTCTAGCAATTATCATATAAGCTCTAATCCCCACTGGAAAGGTCAATGGCGAAATAGTCTCATTCTGTAACTAATTACAATAATTAATACAAAGTCGCTAACGACTGTCATTATCACATATTTCAAAGGCGCTATGGGGATTATTTCTTCACAGCCTTAGAGACGTTTTAAATGAAAAATATGCTATACCATAGTTTTTTTTTTTTGCCTTTGGTGCTAATGGCCAATTGATTACAAAACGGTCGATTGACAATCAAAGCAACAAAATTCCTTGCATTTTTATTGATTGAGTAGGTATACAATTCAATTGCAGTACAAACATCCAGATTCTAACCATCCATCTTACTACCTATCTCAGTACTTATTTCTATATTTGTTTAGCGTCTTAACAGCTAAAAATATTTGGATAAAATTTTAAACACAGAACTAGGTAGGCATACACATGAAGAGGATTAGGACACAGGGTAATTTTAATACCGGCACTACCTTCCCATGGGACAATAATCGACATCCACGCGAGCGAAGTCAAGAGCAAAAGCTTGTCCAGAATATAAAATTAAAACAACAAACTAAGGAACATCAGTTTTTTAAAATGCCGCGATGCTCATTTGTTTTGTCTAGAATTTCAAGTTTCGAATAAGGCGTCCCATTCACATTGATATTCTGTGGGTCTTTTTAGAAATGCGGGATAACGACTGCTAACGAATTGTGATATTATATTAGACCCCTACATTGTTGGTTGGGATACGCAATTTGCTTATGTAAGTAGGTATAAGTATGTTTGTTAATAATTGTGGTCTCACCTGTAGGGTAGGTATTCTAACGAAACTGTCTTCTCCTGTGGCCGTTGGAGAAGTAAAATACATTATTTAAATAGCTTTCAATACGATCGGATATCTACATAAAGTATGTAAAAATCATAATGTGACCACACTATAACGCCAGGTACAGTCCACAGAAAAGATTTATTTTTGAAGGATTTTCGAAAGTCGTATACAGGTTGATCCAAAATAATAATAAAAATATATTTTAGTTATTTTTAATAAAAACATTTATTCCATTAAATTCGAAGCACAAAACAAAATACAATCGCCAGACATTTCGACACTGAATTTTATCAATCGACCTAAATAGTGACATTATTGGGAACCTTGAAGTTATCATCAAACGACAAACCTTCGCGACGTACGACAGTCTGACAACTTCCTACATTTCTAAACTGACACGCTTGAATGCCAACAATGGTGGATCGCTTCAATGGGTGTTGTCTTTGAATTATTTTAATTTAGTGTTAAAGGTTTTTTTGAAGGGAGTTACGAGAATTTTCCCAAAACTACCGTTTTATTGTTGTTTGTCCACTATCTCACCTGATGGTAAGCGATGATGTGGTCGAGGGTGAAGCACGCTTGCCAAGTTACCTATTCATTGGACCCTCAAGCATGGTATCTATCAGGAAACAGACTGTTTGACATTCGGCAAAATAATTATTTTGAATGGATGTTTTATAGAAACTTGTCTGGTTTTAATCTAATAGTTTTTTAAAGACATGAAAATCACAATTCTTGTCAAAAATTGAGAACAAAACTTTCTACCATTGGATCTGGCCATCAATAACTGCCGCAGTTTATCATTTGCTAGACCGCAATTGGTATGGCTTTGTTTCACAATAAATTTCAATAAAATATTCAACTTCACCGACTTTCTATGCAAGCGATGCGCTGCAGAATTATAATAAAACTAGCGGACGCCTCGCGGTTTCACCCGCGTAGTTCCCGTACCCGTAGGAATACAGGGATAAAAAGTAGCTTATGTCACCCGGGGATAGTGTAGCTTCCCAACGGTGAAAGAATTTTTGAAATCGGTCCAGTAGTTTTTAAGTTTATTCGTTACATACAAAAATACAAATCTTTCCTCTTTATAATATTAGTATAGATATAAAGAAAGAAAAAGCATTTATTCTGCCAATTGATGCGCAAATATAAAATTAAAAACAATCTTAATCTTAAACTATCTAATAAACGTGCAAAAAAAGACATGACTATTTTTCATGAAAACAAAAACGGAACGGGTCTGAGTTTGAAGTCGATTTCACAATGGGAGGTCTAAACAAAAACAAAAAACGGTCTACGTCACAAAAAATGAGGAATCTCCGTGTATTTTTTTAGAAATAGTCTGATATAATATTTATAAGTGGAAATGGTCACGGAGAGGGGAAAGCATGACTGAATATACCGCATCGTATTGACTGCGGTCCATTACACGCGACGTTTTACGAATCATAAAAAATGTATCGTAAAATCTTAATCATTCGTATTTAACGACAGTATAAGATATTATATAATATAGCCTAGGATTTAACAAGCTCTGCTCAGATTCTCGACCTCTCGACAACAACAACAACAATTACACACAAAACAACAACAATTTTTTTTTTCTTTTTTCAATTTTTTTTTCCTCTTGTCTTTTTAATTACGGGTATAATGCCGATGATTGGTAATTACATTTATTATTTTTAGTTCAAAGAAGAATGCTGGAGTTCTTGTCTAACCTAAAGAAGACGCCGTGTTTACGATTTTTTTAAGTATTTAACATTTATACGTAAAGGTTTTTCCCGTGATAACCGAATGCGGACTTGCATCAAATCATCTGCTACGTGAGCAAGGAAATACATACCTATCTGATAGTTCCTTTCTACAAATTGAAGCCAAGGATAGGTCATACCTTTTAACTTGGTGGTGAATGTAAAACATAAGAATTCCGAACACTTCGCAGCTTCGCTATTCCATTTGAGCAAATGATCTGTGTAGAGTACGTATCTGTAACGCAACCTTGTTTCTATGTGTTGAGATCTCAACGACTCGTACTTTAAATTTTATGATGCAAATCTCCTATGCAAATAGTGTTGAACATTAAGAAAAATCACTCTATAATAAAAAACAGGTTAATTGGAATACGGTACATTGTTTTGCTTCCCTAACGTGTTCGTATGTTCTGCTCTTATCTTTCGCACCCACTCGTTAAGTCTACAGCTCATAAATTCCGCTGTGAAAAATATGCTGGCACGTGCACCTGGTGTAACGGTCGCGTGTCATCTGCTCCCATACGCCACGCTCTGCCGCGCAGTATGGCACGCGCATGCGCGTCCCTGACCTATCCTGCGCTCCAAATTTAAAATCGAACGGGAATTTTTTTGACAAGTGACTTTTTTGCTCCAATAACGGAATTTGAAGTTCTATCATTGGTCACAGAGAACGTGATTCGGTTGACGCAATTCTATTTTTAAATTTTCTACGATGCAATATGGCCTGTTAATTGCAGCTATTGAACAAAAACAATGCGTTTCGATTAGAAACACGATAGACGACTATTAACGCAATTAAGTGCATTGACATAAAACACGACATGGAATGAAAAATACTGCTATGTACTAAGCAACGAATTGAGTGCGATATGAAAAACTTGACGGATAGGCGTTTTTCTGACGCTCACCTGTCAAAATACCAACAAAAGAAAACCGTTATAATTCACACGAATAATCGATACTGCCTGAACTTCATCCAATAAATTCTCACCACTCAATCCAAGCAAAATGTACCTTATATGTTGAAACTTAAAGCCTAGAATAGCAATCAGTGAGATAATAATATGTGTTTTCGAAGTAGTGATTTGATCTCTATGGTTACGTACGGCCAGGTGTTGGCGCTTTTTGTGCGTGTGCGCAAGGGTCGCGATGGCGATGGCGCCCGAATCGCCCCGGGAAACGATGCACACCGATCGATATACATGGTGTTTTATTTTGCTCTAATAATCTTTTGATTTGAAATTAATACAGTTTGAGCTATAAAGGATATTATTATAGTGGAAAAGGAAGAGGAATGCTTGTACCCAGCAGTGGCATATAACGGACTAGTTAAATTAGATAATGCTTTTTCTCAAACATGCATGGCAATATTGTCATTATTTTCGAAAACAGAACACGCGAAGTATCGAAATTTCGGACAGAGAAAATCCAATCCATTGCAGGAGCGTTTTTTGAATTTGGAACATTACAACGCTCCAGCAATGTTGTTGTAACTTTTAATAAATTAAATGTATAGTTTTATTTCCCTGTATTCTTTTGAGAATGCTTTATACATCCAATAATAAAAGATCTACTTAGTTATATATACATTAATTTACGACCTAACGATAGCGCAAACAGTAATTCTATTAATTAATCAGTTCCACTAAATCATTTATGCAAATGTGAGCCTATATCAAAATCAATACAATTTTATTTTACACTTGGTTAAATAAGAGTTGAATCGTTAGTTAAATCTAACCACATATTTCCTTTTAATAAGCATGACTCATAAGAGATCAATTACGATAGTAATTTTGATACTTATGGTATTTAATTAATTACACAGTTACATACTTGCGTAAATGATTTCAGGGTCAAACAACAGACTTGATAATCAGCTTGGTGACATAACTGAGAAACCTGTCGTATTGGGGAATTAGAGTCGGATTAAAATGGCGATCGATAGAGTTTGATAGTTAATGGACAAGGAAATGTGTGGTTTTATAGACCGTTGTGGATTTGATTAGAGAATGTTTATATTTGATTTTAGAACAAGGAAAAAAAATGGAATCATCAACATGATGAAGAAGAAGAAGTACAAGGAGGACTTACAGCTAATAAAAACAAACACAAAAGGAAACCCTAGAGACCAGAAAGCCAATTACAAATCCTCACGTATAGACTTAAAATAATAATTCATGGTGTGAGGACAAAAACAAAAAACACACAAGAAAGAAGCAATATAAATACTTGGTTTGGCAATTATAATTATGAATGATGAGAAAGAAAATAATAAAAACCGGCATAACCTACCACTACTTGAAAAAATTGAGCCTTTTTAGCACCTTCTGGCCGAATTCACACTGATTGTGAAAGGATCTGAATCATATTCCATGATATAAATCAATAAAATTTCTGCTTGTAAACTGTAATGGATTGATTCAGACCCTTTCTTCTTTCTTAAAAAGGCCTAAATATCCTATATTACTAATAAATTACAAATTGAATAGGACTCACACTCAGTTCGTGCATTACCTAAACAAAAAAATGGATCTAATAATGTTAATGGTCTAATAATGGGTAGATATAAACTTCTCAATAATTGCAACTTCTCAACGTCAGAATCATCAGTGGCGCCCATCAGAAAGAGCCGAATCAAGATTATCAAGAAGCTTGGATCCCTCAACGAAAATAAAGAAAAGAACAGCAGAGGAGTAAGAAAAACATATTTTAAACTTTATATTAGTGGACCTCGATTAAACAGAACAGTAAAATCGTCGTAGTCAAAGAACATAACCTAACTTTTTCACTGGCCTCGGTTATCGGTGCGATAGTACCAGGAACTCGATGTCACAAGGACGCAAACAAATGAACAAAACGAACAACATTGACAGAACTAAATGGTGAAATGTTCATCTTACGACAAGATCTGTCCGTAATTAATTTACCATTCGATTTGCAGAGAAAGATTAAAACAACATGGTCGACATGTTTGCCTATTAGTAGACAGTTTAAATGTAAATCAGTCCAATTTGAAAGGCGTAACAAGTCACCTGTTATCTAATACGCTGTGTATTACTCTGATCTTTATACTAATATTATAAAGCCGAAGAGCTTTTTTTAAACAGAATCTTCTTTAGTCTGCAACGCGGTTTTTTGATAGGGGTAAAACTTAAAGACGTTAATGTGACAGCGGCGTCGATACGCTAATGTGACGTGTGACGGATATAACTGTGTATTTTGTGTGACAGACTGGCGACGCCATTTTCATTTCTGTTGGCAGTCCCCATGATTGCCAATTTGTTTTTGTTTGGTCACGTTATTCTTAACATTCTTTTTGCATGTGATAGCCAAATTTTTGAGGAAGGTATAAGCTATTTTCACACCACGCTGTCACTCTTAGGATTTGCGCAAAACGAAAAAAAGAACGCTAAGCGAAAACGAAGCAGGTGAAACCGCGGGGCAGAGCTAGTTACTAGATAAATCACTTAGATATTGTTAACTATAAAAAATCGCCATTTCACAGGTGTGACACTATAATTCATTATCAGCGTATGATTGGAACTATATGCTGTGCTATTGTTTAGCGCTTGCACAATGCTCAAGAATGGTGAACGACTGATCTCGCAATGTTACTTGTCACTAATTAATTTACATAATATTAGTAATGTTTAAAAAAAGACATTCTTAGAAATGAAGCAATGTTTTTTTTCAGTCTATTATCAGTCTATATATGTATGTATATATGTTTGTTAATCTGTGGCGTTCCGGTGACCAAACGCGTTGTCCGATTTGATGATTCTTATGTCAATCATTTGTCTTAACCTTGCGAGTGTCACTGGCTGCATTAAAATTAGGAAATAGAAAAATGGCGGATTTTGGGCGCCATATTGTGGGGGCCCAATTATTGTTTTTCATCTTAAACCCATCGTGTGGGGTATCAAAATAAAGGGTTTTAAGCGATGATTTCAAAAATATATAACATTTATATGTTTAAATGTATCTAATTAGAAAATCATGCTGTGCAGTCGGAGGATACATGTAGTTTTGGTCAGCCAGCTCGCGAATATGTATCCTCCGACTGCACAGCATGATTTTCTTCTTGTCTTTAAGTCTTTTTAGTTCGCTTCTTAAGCAGTCGAGTTTTTTTATTTTTTTTATTAACTGTTTTTATTAACTTTAGTTTTCTAGATATGAAAACCATTTTACTTAAGAAAAAAATTATTACAATATTAAAATTCTTAAAATAAAACTCCATAATTTTCCCTTTAACATTTACTAGATATAGTAAAATTAAAAATATTTTTTATTTTAAACACCCTGTATAAGATTAGTTGATCGGTCCATACTAAGGGGTTCCCCAAACGGTTACTTACTGGTTCGAAGACATCTGCTCCTAACTTGATACTGTAGTATAATAGTTGACTATGGGACTTCCGCTCCAAAACGCAAAAAAAAAACTAAAGTAGTGAAAGTATCGAATAATAGTCGAAGGGTAAAAGTACGAGATAAAAATTCTCAAAGAATATTTCAAAATTCGAAACTTGTTGATGATTTTTTCTGCGCCTTGCTATGTGTTTTATTTTTTTGTGTTTTTCGGATAGTAAAGATAACCTTCAAAACGGGCATTATAATATTTTTATCCGATTAGAATCCCTCTTCATACAACATGCAAATGGGTAGTGTACTTACACTTTCTGGCGTTACTGTCGTAGATCCCGTGTCAGTCAAACTACAAAATATAGGGTATTTAATTTTATTCATATTTAGAACTCCATAATAACTTATATCACACGACAATGTTGTTCACCTTTAAGATGCAAATCAATAGAAAATCCATTCTAACATCCTAGTAGTAGATTATTTTAGCATGTGAATGTTTCATTGACGCGCAAAACACTTATTTAATATTTCTAATGCATACGAATACATTAAAATTCACGCCAGCACTGTTTCTCTCCGAGAATTGGCTGTATACTTACCTCGTTCAGCATAATTTAAAAAAAGAACGAAGTATAAAAACTAAAAAGTTTTACCAGCCAGCACGAGCGGCCACGGTTGGTTGGACGAAAGGGAGGTGTTCATAGGGCACGCGTTGGTGGCATATGGCTGAATCGCTTCGTGCCTTTGCCTTAAAAAAAGCCACGTGCCACCGGTTAATTTCTTTTTAATTTGTTCTTTTTTTAACTCGGTCGACTATGAAAATGGTTGAAGCGTTTTTATTACTGCACGCTTTGTTTTGTTTGTATTTCTATGAAAGAAAATTAGAACAATAGTAGGTATCTGATCTAGTTTTTTGGTAACTTGTTATAAATTTTAAGTATATACTGAGCAAGGGACAAAAGCGTGACGTAGACATCAGAAATGTCCATAACTTAGTAAGTTTACGCATGCATGAGTAATGCACCCTGCCAGACATTGTCATTATCGGTAGCAAAACGATACAACCTATGAAGTAAAACAAGTCATTGCTCATATCCGTTTAAAGTTAATCAGGATTAAACGGTCCGACCTTGTCGTTTGTTCTTCGCAATGAATTGGTTATAGGTTTGACATTTAGCTTTAACGGCTGGGCAGCTGCGAATTACAGCAGCGCAATTAACAGTGTACTTCGGCGGCAGATGTCTTACCGTGTATGGCTAGCCTTATATGTTCGCTATTATAAGAACCGTTTGAATTTTTTCAATTTAAGAACGCGTTCATAAATTGATTCTTTTTAATAATAATTTAAGGCTATTTTTAAACTGTGGCAAGATCAAAAGAACAGAAATGGCTGCTGCCCTCTGCTGCCTGTGCGTATTGACGTAAACCTGCGCAGATGTACCACGCACCTTACCTATACCTACCGTGTACGCTTGCTTAACTTATGGGCATAATGCATATAAATGAATCATAATTATGTCTATCTAATTAATATTCTGGTAATAAAGACTAGGTAAACCCATTATAATATGCATTTATATGTAAAAATATACAAAATACATACATACAGTGTATACAGTACATATGGCAAAATTTTCCCTGACTGACATTTTGAGCCAGCGAGATTGAATTTCCGATGCCTTTTTTCCTTCAATATTTTTACACAAAAGCTACTGACTATTAGCTGACTGTAAATTTCAAATAGTACATACTAATTCCATGCTTTTTTTTTCGTATCGTAAAAGGCCAAATAGCATAGACTAGAAATATAAATACCAAAGTGCAAATAAATAACGCTTTTTTTATATCCCATTGACAAGAAAACTATTCTTTAATTACATTTTATGTTAATAAGACAAATAGGGCCTGCATACAGCGCATTCCCGTACATCTGTCTCCCTTTACCGTAAAGGAATGCTCTTTGTCCGATGCCTTCCGAAATAGGAGAGTTAATCATGGAGAAGGAATGCACAAGACACGTGCATTCGCAATAACGCATAATAAGTACTTAGAAAAGGTTTGTTAAGGAAACTTAGAAGGAATTTCTTATTAGAAGGCTAGACGCTCTCTATGGGAAAGTACTAATTGAATGAACGAGGTAGCTCTTAAGGCGCAGATACCCCTAAGTAGCTGATTTAACATGAGAATCACGTCTTTACGGCTAGTCGTATTTTTTTGGAAAATATATGATAAATTAGACCATTTTCTTAATAATTTGATCTAAGATAATTTTTGAGTTTTTAATTTGTAAAGTTATGTTTAAAACGGGCAAAAACACGACAATCGCACCAAAACCACTGGGCGTATTTTAATGAAATCGACACCATCTCAAAGATAATTATATATCTACATTTTGATTTGAAGCTTTTTTTAAAAAATCGTAGAATAATAAGGACAGTACAAAAAAAATCTACAAAATTTTGGGTTGCGCGGGTGTGAAACGAGTGCGGGTTTTGACTTTTGTTTCCTCAAAGTCCTTGGCGACAGTCGTCGTCTTAAGTCAAAGTCGTCGTTGCTAAGTAGTGTTTATTATCTATCACCGTTAATGCCTTATTTGGGTTTAGAATCCAAGAATAGTATTGCTAGATGGTGCGTAGTAAATCATTACTTCCTTCAATCTCTACCTAATTGAATTATTGCACCTCTCCCACTGGTCACCACATCGACTAATCCTGGTTGCTCTTCATTCGACTTCGCAGATCCCCTGATCTAAAAGTATAGCCCTATCCATTGCCTATTTGGTGAAAATCAGGCCCTTTTTCACCGACTACGTTTTAGTCCCATAAGTCGCGCACTAGACTAGTGACATTCTACCAACGCAAGCCTTGAGAGTTTTGGCATTTCAAAAATGGCCATCGTCGATAGAATTGCACTTTTTCTAGAGTCTCTAGTCAAAGACTTTCAGTACTGCTATTTCGACATTAATAAACCGCGTCGTAACTATCATAGCAATTGACTGCTCAATACTAAAGCGCAAGCATCCGGCAGTAATTAATAAGTACCCAAGACCACCATAACCATAACCGACATAGTCGGAACACTTAGTACTTCCTCCTCTAAGACTAGAAAATGGCACTCGAACAATTTTCTACACGATTCTGCACCGATTGGCTTGATACACTTTCTTGGTGGACTTGGAGATTGTCTAATGCCCAAAATGTGGATTCTTAGAATTTTCTATTTTATAAAACAAGACACTTGGATAGATAGGTACGTAAGCTAAAATGACAAACATAGATTTTATGGAAGTACAGTCAAATCAAACAAAGAATACAACAAACAAGTAAATTCTGAAGAAATTCTCGATACTCGACTATGATACAAGAATTTGTTTCCAGCCAGAAACATCTGTGTTTGCCTGCCAAGAAAACATTGTCGCCAACAGCTAAAAATTAAACTTAGTCGAGTTAGTCGTTAGTTTTGAATGTTATTTGAACTAAAAATGTGATACTGGCTAAATAGAAAAACAAAACAATAATGAAGAATTTTGAAATTCGAAAGAAATACAAAATGGTGTTGGATTAGCCACTTTGGGTCCTTCTTCAGTTTATGACTAGGCAAGTAGAATTTAGTATTCTAACTCATGAGAAGATACTCGTAAATGATAATCACCAAACAAAGAATGAAATTCAACATTACAAAACAGTTTCTCATCGATTCCAAACATCTTATTTTATCTAATCGTTAAGAGTAGTATCGGCGCGTACCGAGATGCGATTACAATTGCTATCTGAAGACGACTGACATTTTGCAATCAACTACGCATGTAGAATACGTATTTATAGACTTGTTATTAGGAACCTTTTTACCCGACTTGTTTTTTTTTTTAATTTACTCCCAATTCTTGTCAATCAACGCAATGTTTTGAGACAAAGGTTCCAGAAACTTTATTGCATTGTTTATTTTTGTAAAAATTTAAATGCAATTTGGCCCGTATTCAATTCCGAATAACAATGTTTTACGCTATAACTCTGTAGTAGCAGAAGTAAAAAAAGATTTATGGCAGAAGAATACTGCGTCGAAGCCAATGATATTCAAATAAACAGATACGTTATACACTTACAAAACAATTGAAAAAAGTGTTCCGCGCAACAGCGGCAGCACACATACACACTTTTCATTCATCTCACATTAAAAAATATTTATTTTAATCAATAAATAAATAAATTACAAATACACACGATGGCATTTATTTTATTTTGTTTTTGTTTCAACAAAGCCTATCGCTCTTCGCCATGCGTGACATAAACTAAAGACTAAAGGTCACAAATGTGACCTATTCGAGTATTCAAAATGCGCGCGTTCATAACATATCTGTTTCTTTGAATATCATTGGTCGAAGCAAAATAAGTATTGCGAGAAGGGCAGGCAAGATGATGACACAATATTTCTTCAGATTTTATGAGGGAAATACTACACATTTGCAATATCGAACTCAGAAAAGTATGTCACTTATTAATTGAAGTAAGTAGCAGGTATAAAAGTCCCAGAACATGTAAGAACAATATCCAAGAACGCAGAAATTTCCTCAACTGACTTACTAGCACTAATTACGATTATAAGAACCGATTAGCAACATAAATAGCAATCGAGAAGCAAAACCGAGTGAGCAAGTAACACAATAGTAATTAATTCAATTCATATCTTAAGGAATGCGGCAAGTGGAGTGTGGTAAAGATCACCTGCTCCATGCTCGCCAGACTGCAGACGTGGAATGAATACTAAATGAATAAAATTAAGGCTTAAAGCTAGGTAATTTATCTTAGGAATTGACGCTGGGAAGTAGCCTTGCTCGTTTGAATAGTGGTTAAAGCTAGAGTAGCATTCAAAGCTCTTAGACAGGTGCGACGCAGCTATACGACACAAATACGACAATGATTTTACCGTAGATATTTCTGTACACATAATTAGTGACCGACCGACCGACGAATGTTCGGTTTCGGTCGAGTTTCAGCAAAAAAAACGAGTTTCGGTTTCGGCGGCAAACCTGCCGAAACTACGACCGAAACCGAAACTGCATTCGGGAGTTCTCGCGCTGTGATCGGTCATGTTCGACGCGTTAAATTCCACCCAAGCGAGTATTCATTTGCGATTTTTTT
Source organism: Orthosia cruda (assembly GCA_964057195.1). Classification (NCBI taxonomy): domain Eukaryota; kingdom Metazoa; phylum Arthropoda; class Insecta; order Lepidoptera; family Noctuidae; genus Orthosia; species Orthosia cruda. The sequence goes on from OZ059834.1 coordinate 16,800,974, forward strand.
TTTCTTAAATTAGGGTTTTAATGTTGATTATCATACCAATAAGTGAAAATGTCGAAGACTGCATAGCTATGTGATTTAAAGATAAAAAAAAACAAAGATTGACTGATCATATTAACATTATCTTTATTTTTTCCTCAAAATATGATCTTTGTAAGGAAGTTTTGGTTTCGGCCGAAACTGAGACAGTTGCCGAAATTCGGTATCGTTTTCGGTTTCGATCTTAAAAACCATTTTCGGTCGGACACTACATATAATCGTTGCACATACAACACGTACATTCTTTCTCAATTCCAGCAATTGCGGGATCATTGTGGGATTCTCTAGAGTAGATGTGACCCCTAAGTGGCCCGAGATGGTTAAATTTAATTGTTATTCTTCAAGAATATTGCTGGATTCCCAGTATTTAGTTTCCAGTTTTTTCGGATTACTTTATATTCGTCTCATTTTCGTGTTATTCAACCTCGTATCTCTCGTTATAAATTCTTTTCGCATTGTTAAGATCTCCAAGTTCCAAGAAGATCTGATTTATGCTACGAGGTCTTCTTGGTTCTTCACTCCTTACAAAAGATATGATGATGTGTCTAGTAGGTATCGGTATTACGGATATACGGCCCATCCGAACGATATGATTCATTCGAAGATATACAATTTATAACACGAATGATGTCATTCATCGTTGTGATTATCAATTGTTTCATATTAATTGGTAATTAATGATCTGCATTCTGAACATTCCAAATCATAATCTTTCTTTTTTGTGCTATGGAATGTACCTATTTGCTTGCTTCATGATCTTTATCATCATCATCCTAAAGGAGTTCACTTCTGGACAAAGACTTCTTCAATCGCTTGTCATTTATTTCGATTTTCGGCAAGTCTCATCCAGTTTCTACCAGTCACCCTGCAACGATCGTCGCTCCAGCTAGCCTGCAGGCATCTCACCCACCTTAATTTTTTTAACAATATTCTTGGTCACACATCACCGTTAGGCGAAAACCCCCCAACAAACATTTTGGCGCTAAGGGCAACCTTTTTTTAGCACTTATAGTATTATAAATGATATATAAAAGCTCCGATAATAACATTCGATTCTTATATGGTGTTAGGGATAAATAATTAAACCTTCAAGAGGAGTAACAGTTACAAAGAAAAATTGTATTACTTAAGGCGGTAGCATGGAGTTGGCGGGAACTATTATATAACTCACTCTTATAACTTTAAGAAGCGTAAAAAACTGTAAGCAATTGTAAGGTGTCTTCTAACACTTACTAACGGCTGATGTCTTTAAACAGAGTTAGTGAGATGCTTCATAACACCTTAAGGCTTACTGTAATAGCTTTAAGAAGCGTAAAACACTGTAAGTAATTGTAAGGTGTCTGCTAACACTTACTAACAGCTGATGTCCTTAAATAGAGTTAGAAAATACTTTGTACCACTTAACGAGTTCTATCGAACCCGAAGAGTTAGCAAGAAAGCTATTAGTATCATAAAGGTGTTAATTATAAATCTTATAGAGCTGGATGCTGCAAGAATCAGAAACCACCTTTAAACCAATAATGATTGTATAATGGGGTTACTCGGTCAACCTTAGGTAATACAGTGGTTTTAAAAATACTTCTATGCGGCCATAAACAATATGTGCAAACATTATTACTCTTAATTATCACTTTACGTTGATTTATAGAATTTTATATCACCTAAATGCATCTTAATATAACCTAACCTCAAAAATTATGTTTTGACACAATATAAGTTTACGCTGTGCAACGGGTTTATCCGGTAATATTTTTGTTTCTACCATGCAACCATGGCAAGTTAAAAAAAAACGGTGAAATTAAGATAAAAGCTTCCAAAGAATAAACCGATTGGTACCGATTTGTATAAAGCGCAAGCAACAAATATACAACAGGGTTCCGTACAACAGGAAACTGATATGACGAATGATGAGTACAACATTTTGATTCCTCTTAGAAGTTCAAATACCTCGGACAAGGAGCAAGACTGTGAATATATGCAAAACATAGATTTAAAGAATGATTTACTAACATAGGCTGTACAAGAAAATATAAGCCAAGCTGATATGAAAGATTTAATTTTAAACAAAAGATTTACAGATATTTTACCATCCGAACCTCAGAACGATTTTGCAAACACCGACAGAAGTTTGTCTTAAAACAATCAAAGGTGGTGAATATTGGCATCATGGGATTGTAAAGCCATTATCAAATATACTTGAAAATTGTATACCGCTGCCAAAAAATATTCACCTGAATATCAATCTTGATGGCTTACCTATTTTACAAACAAGTGGTTTTCCGTACTTCTCATCTCTTTTACATATAGTGTAAAAATAAAACGTATTTTTCTTTTAAAATGGTTGGTTTTATTCAAAATATCTTTAGCATTAGTAGTATTACAAAGGAAATAACATAATAAGTCAAAGTTTGAGCATAATTACTCAACATTTCTAATTGCACTGAGCCCTTTTTGCATGATCATGTGTATGGTTACCCGGTTAAAATCCATTTCACATCTGCGACCCAGCACAGTACGCGTGACTGTAATTACATTACAGATGTGAAAGGACCAATAACCAATATCTTCCAAAAACTAAACAAAATAAAAAATCTTCAATCATTATTTACGACACAATAAACATGTTATATCTACTGATCAACGCTCTATCAACTATTCAACATACATTATCCATCACAATTAAGATCTCCCTATGTATTACAAACTTGTTATGGTGAACAAGCGAGATGTTTATTTACATTACGGTCGAAATATCTTGGCCAGTCTTAACTTATGCACTATGAACTTTCGCGCATGTTCTCTCACTCATACTCGTCTCATGTCACCATTTGGTTCCTATAAAAATGTTACTGCGCGCAGCCTTCTGCGCGAAATTCTAACTCGCCAAGATATTTCGGCCGTACTGGTACATCATATCAAGGGAGAAACGAACATCTGAACACCGTGATAAAAGATGAGCAAGCGAGCGAGCAAGCAAGCAAGCAAGCGTGCGCCTGGGCGGTGTTGGAGAGGCGTGAGTTGCGTTGCGTTTACAATGGCGTGATGTGTGTGACTGGAACTGGGCGCGGTGTCGAGTAGGTAGGTTCTTTAACATCACCATCAATAAGATATGGGAATAGGTACTGAAACAAGAGTATTTTTTTGTTATAATGTAAAAATACATACAAGTTAAGCTTCTAAAAGTTAATTTACAAAATACAAATAAAAAATATATAGTAAGAGGCAACTTTTAATTCAAAATATATTAGCTTAGGTTACGTTCGTACAGGCTTTTGTTTTCATAATTATTATAAATAATAGAATTTTAAATTCTTGGATTTATTCAGTCAAGTACGTGATATGTAAAGGTTTTATTCCAACAATAAGAGAACCCTGAACATATCTAGCTTACAGGTTCACTTAGAACCAATAAGCAAACTGAACCTACAAAATTGTTGTCTTTTCACTTTCAGAACCATATTGTAGAACTGCAAGTGGCATATAAGTGCTGAGAATCGTTCTTTAAGCACTATGTTAGGGATAAAAGAGTTATCAGTATCCGTAAGTAATTTAGAATTGTCGCCATTAAATAAATAGTTAACCTATAAAAAAATTAAAAGAAAAAACTTTTTCTAGTCATTATTGCCCCACTTATTTATTATGTTATTGTCAGTATTCCATTAAAATATCTATAGACAGTACCAGGAACTATTATTCATCATAATTGAAATAAAACAATAATTGAGGCAGTATTTTTTTTCTACATATTGTCATCAAATGCAGTTTATTTCTAAGGCGTTTCAAAATTGAGATGAAAACATACACATACTGTTACAGAAAACTTACCATGGCAGTGAGTTTTAATAATTATAGCACCATTGCAGTTATCTAAAATACATTAATTGACTTACCTCATAAACATAAAGTCACTTTCAAACAAGTATCACTGTATCATAATGCTAAATATTTTAACACTATAGACGGTAACAAATCACAAAAAATATGAAAAGAGGTAAATTGTTGGCGCTTTGGGTGATGCTTGTTGCTTTTAAATAACTACAATATATTCTTAAGTTATATATTGTGTCGAGGAAGCACTAATATGTTATTAAAATAGTTATTAGGATGGATTCCATAACTATATTACTACTTTAGCTTGCAGTTGTAACCTTTGTATAGCTTATAATACACTTAATGTGGTAAGCAGTGCTTCAATAGCACTATTATAGCTCTTTATTGTCACTCATTTATCATTCCACTACAACTATTAATTCACTTTAAGCTCTAAAATCGTGGGCCCAAATCAGGGTTATAAGAAAGTTAAAACGCGCTATATCACCTAATGTTAGTGCCTTTATAGGACCTTAGGTTCTTAAAATTCTCTTAAATAGCTAATGTAGCACTTATTCTTATCACCAAAATGTTACTTAAAAAAGGCCTTTTTTCAAAAGATGTATAGATATATGATGCGATTCTTGGACTTTATACGAGTTCTTGTATTATACGATTAAAAACATGTCTATAACAACTGAATAGTAATCAGTTATGTACCTGCATTTGAAAGGCTAGACCCGTTGACGACATTGATGACGTCTAAAACCACGTGAGTCGATCTTGTTCATGTCTTTATCCACAATAAATGGACGTTGATGCCATAGGGAATACAGCTATAGAGCTGTTTATAAATGTAGATAGTTCTACGCTAAAACTTAAATACCTAATGAAGACATCGTAAAACTTTAGATTATGAAAAATTATGAATTCTATCTTATCTGAATCATTGATGTTTTGTTTCTAGTAACTTCATTTTTATTTCTTGTTTCTATTCTCCATTGTATTTCTCTTTTATCTCGGGTTTTATTTCCAGCCTATGGTCAAAGAACATTTCTTAGCGATTACTAAGCTTGCTACGAGTAGTTGTACTATACGTTATGTAATCATGGTAAATAGTTTGTTTTCTAACAGCAGCTCAAGTGACAAAGGAATGAATCATTTAATAATATATCACAGCTATTGAGTTGCTTATTATTAGCGTAAATCACATTTACAACTTAACTGAGGCCTGTTATGACAAAGTAATTACGTGAGCGACTAAGAATTTTCCTTATAAATAAGTAATTTGGACAATAATATAGGGAGTTAGTAAAATAAAATTAACCAATGTAAATAGGGAAAATGTGACCGTAACACGTAATACAAAATACCACAAAGAAAAACCAAAAGCATAAAGAATAGGAAGTCATTTAAGTCCTAATTATCATCATCATTACCAGCATTTAATGTCCCCACTGCTGGGAAACAGGCCTCCTCTCTGTGAGGGAGCCACGCGGGCCCAGTGCGGGTTGTTGGATGTCACATATCATCGAATTTTTGGTTCTAGGACATGCCGGTTTCCTCACGATGTTTTCCTTCACCGTTTTGAGAGCAGTGGTGATGAAATAATTTACACAAAGTAAAGCGCCTGTCTGGGAACCCACGGCCTACGAAACGTATGTCAGGGCCATTCACTGCTCATCAATCCTAATAAAAAATAAAACAGCATAGATTATAAAAAACAACCTTGTACTGGTGCCTTCGCCTGTGTCAATGTCAGAAAATATCCCATGTGTCACCGGGATAAGTATCTAATTTCTAATACAGATCTTGGTCTACACATGTGCCACGTTTCATCCAAATTCAACCAATGAGGCGAGATACATCCAAGCATCCAGGGGACACAAATAAGAATTCAAAAGTTAAAGAAACATGGCCTTTCAAGTGCAAAAGATACACAAACTACAATTGAATCTTCCAAGAACTATAGCCAATTAGTCGTTTGATTGGCCAAAGCAAGTTAGCCGTGACACCAGACCATCTGTGACGCCATTTTGTTAGAACACAAAGGAACTGTCATTGGTTTAGTGTCACTTCTTAAAATAGTCGTCGATTGACCCTTAGTCTATTGGTCAGCATGACTAGCTTCATGGTTCAATGTAGTTTAACTATCGGTAAAGGTTTTATACCTACATGGGGAAAAATAAAGGCGTGTTTTTATGTGTGTAAAGAGTCAATAAAGGGACTTACTGAAACCTACTCGAAGGCGCAAATACATTAGGGTTTTCATTATCTTCTTGGATTCTCCCAATAAGGAAAGAAAACAAATAATATTTCAAAAAGCTTGAGGAATTATTACTGCTTTTAATGTATCTTCAATACAGTAAAAACCATGACGTTTATCAGAGGATGTGTCATAAATTCAGAAGCATGTCTTTGAACGAAAATCTCAAGGTTGCTTGAAGAACCAATAAATAAAATTGAACTTAGTTCCTAGTTTAAAATGCACTCCAAAACGTTTCTACTAATAACAGTACTTCTCTAAAACAAAACACAATCGAAAAGGACAGTCCGCCATTTTAAAATCCCGAATGAGTCAGTGTGGAGTCAAATCACGTAGTATGAAGATGGTCGCCACCGCGTTACGTACAACTTGTATTGTTCCTACTAGTACTTGGGTAGCGTACGAGGAAGTAGTTGTAGCGAAGCTATATAGTTTACTGTTTAAGTCTGTTTAGAGCTAGTAATTAGTGGTTGGCCTTTCAAGCGTAAATTAGTGGTGCTAATTTATGGGAATTTATGAGATTGGAGGTCGCAAAGATAAGATTGAGATTTCGATTTGAGCTTGGAAGTAGGTCATTCCATCAGTCTGTGACACCTAATAGGAAGGAAGACTGTTACTTTACAAATTAATGGACGTTGGTACTTTTTTATATTACTCAACACTGTCAAAGGGCAAAGGCCTAAACCAGCCCTTGCAGTAAGCGTCTATTCTGTCACGCCACCTCTTTCTGAGCCGGCCTCAGCGGCGCCTTCCATCCTAAGACACCAATTTGTGGATTCTTCTACCCAACAGTCATTGTGACCCGCCCAATCCCGCCGTTAAGTACGCATCCCTAAAAACGCCAATATTGAGTTCTGTTCCCAATTAAAAACAAATATACAACAAAAAAAAACACAGACTCACTCCACGCAAATCAGGTTCAGATATGCAAATGAAAACAAAACACGATCATTATCCTTATCACGATATAATTCCTTAAAGACCCGTCCATTGCGTGATCTGAAGTTATCTGGTGATTAGCGAATAGCTATACTAGTTCAATTATCGATGTAAACCGTGTTATTATGTAATCTCGGCAAACAATTGAACAATACTGTGCCGTGGGTGAGTATTTCGTGACTTATGTAAGTAAGAAATCCATGGAGAGTTAGTAAAATGGTTTTTGCGAAGCCATAGTGTGAGCGTGAGTTGAGAGCGTTAATCGAGCAATGAATAAAGATCTGGTATCGGGTATTGGATTGGAAGGTATGAGCAGACTTTGTAATGATGATTGCAAGGAGGTTGACAAAATAGCAAAAGTCAATAAAGTAACCGCAATAGGGGATAATTTCAAAACAAAGAACAGACAGGAGGATGATGAATACTGTAGTTATATAATGGAGATGCTTGTGAATGTTCACAGATTTCACAAGAAAGAAAACTATATCAACACCAGTCTGCTCAATAATATTCTCTAAAAGAAATTGCCAAAACATTGACCCAACTATGTTTTACGTGACCATATTCTTCATACTGGATAGAATTGAAGAAGAAATCGTTTAGCGCCGATCCTTAATAACATTGAAACGCCAGGAAGATGAAGATTATAATTTTTGACCATACCCCTAAGAAAGAATTTTCATCTTCGGTATCCTAAGGAGTTTGAAAGTTAAAAGAAAAGAAACTATGCAGCAGCCTTATAATATTTAACAGTAGCAGCAACTTCTTCAATTATGCAACCCGTGTGCCACACAGTCGTGACAGCCCAAGTCGGTGGCATGAAATTGTCATGACATATTGAGGTTGCCAACGTGACAAAGTGACAACTATACAACACCCATGACCACTTATGCTAAATCTAACGCCTTAAGTGATGTGTAACGTTTTTTTGTGTCAATGTGTTGGTACTTCTTTTGTTTTGGCTTTTTGGAATTCGAGTGAATTTATTGCTTTTGTCGCTTGGCTAGCTATTCTACAAAATATATGTATGTCGACTATAAGCTTGCTTACTGCGGTTTTGTATGCAATGACATCAGAGCAATTAATCACGACTAGAACTTTGCCAGCGACTTCGTCTGCCCTATATTATATTCAATGAGAATTCCGAAAAATCAAATCTACTTTCTTATCTGTGCAAAGTATCTGTTCTGAGGTACAAGGGTTTGGGCAGGGCGTTGATGAGTTGGTCAGTGTGTGAGTCAGGACTTCGGACTTTACTTCTTAAGCTGATAAAGGAGGAAAGGTTCAACAAAAGGAGTATGAATAGGTAATATAATTTGGACGATTTGGTATTCTTAAACCAGGAGTAGAGTAAAGAGAGGAAGGAGAAAAAGAAGAAAGTAGAATATGATGAGGAGTATAAGTTTTATTGTTAGTCATCATATTTTACTCATCAAAATTAAACTTAGAATTAAACCTACAGTGCCATGACTTCGGTCAAGTTTGTGACAAAGACATTAAAGACTTCAAGAATCAAGAACAAGGTTTTAAGTTTGGCTTCAAAGTGCGTTCACCCCGTTTCGCCGTAGGGCCATTAGACGTTTGTAACAGCGGTTTAAAAAAACAAAGATCATTAAGAATACTGAGTCATTATCTCTGTGCTATTAGGCAATTAAAAAACAAACACCACAGGTTCAGAGCCCCAATAAAGTTATAAATAAATATAGGCCTGGAGCAAAGAAAGTTACGTAGTACTAATGGTATAATGTATTCACATTCTTATGAATTGAATTGAAAAGCAATTGGCGACGCTTCCTGTATGAGGTATTGACACCTCCGGTGATTAAACTATCATTATTTATGTATTAGAGAAAGAAGTTATCTAAAATGTTGTTATTGTTTGTATTTCTTCCGTTAGATTTTGCTTTGTGTTTTGGTGTTAACCCACTTATGTTTTTTTTACGCATCGGCGACTGCGGTCCATCAAATCGCTTGGCTAGGGGAATCATTATATTAAGTTCTATTTCTTCAGCTCTAGTTTTAATAGCCCTAGGCGTTGAAGCAACCTTCTAAGCTTTTGTAAGAATTTTGATATCCATTAAAAGATTCCATCCTTCTAAGACTCTGCCTTAGAGTTTGATTCATATGCCTCTATTTGCACCTAGATAAATTTCAGCAATCTGAATATGGGGGCCACACCTACAGTTACTGGCCCTTGGTGCACATAGATCAAATTTTTCAGCGAATTTGATGCTCAAAGCCACACGATCTAGTCAGATCTATCCTACCTTTTAACGAATAGCAGAACGAATGGGTCTTATTTATACTATCAAAGCGGAATATACCGCTAACAGGCAGATTTGCGGCAATAAAACTACCAAAGTGACGTTACCACCCATCCCTATTGCCCCACAAACGTCATAAACTGTCAGTGCCATACCAGCACAATAATTGTATGCCAGTATGCCACACAATGCCACAGATTCAATGAGACTGAGCTATTGTGACAGATTGTATCTCATCCGGTTTAATTTAGCATTTAAATGAGAAGTCATTCGATTTGGAGTATAACGGCAAACGAATAATGTAGCTCTGCTAATTAAATGTGAAACTTAATTAAAAAGGAATATTCAAACGGTGTAGTGGGGAAATTGGTATTTCAATTTCCTCTTGCTTTTATGGTTTTCTATTCCTTTGTTTCTTAAATACTGAAGTTCGTTCATTCGGAATGGTTTTCAATTATGTTTTACATCTTTCAAGTTTCCGTTAACTGTTATATTGAGGAATAAATAATTCTTTTTTTACAGTAGATACTTTTGTCCCTAGTTGGATAGGTAAGTTGAAAAGGGATAAAAACCATGATTATGATTTTGTTGGAACTGTGATTTGTTAAAACTGAGCAGGGGAACTTAAACAGAAATACCCAAAACATGGGCTCTTTAGATTCTCTTTCAAAAAAGAGTCAAGACCAGCAAAGGAGTGGGAAAGCCTTTTGAGGATGACCAATTCACAATAACTTGTCCAAATCAAATTATATCTACCACTCGAGCCAGGAACAAGTTTCAGCCTAATACGATCCAAAAAAACGGAGAACGTAAAAGTAGTAAGACCATGAGTCATCGATGACGCAGCCCATTCATAAGTGAGGTGGTCGAGAATGTCAGTTTTGTTCCGAGAACAGACTTGTCTCGGAACTCAAGTTCACCAGGTACATCCTGACTCATTTGGCATACATAGATTGAGAATTTGAAAATCGAATACCTAGTTCGCGTAGTTGTGTTGATGGATAGATTAAATAGTGGCCATATTGGATTTTATGAATGAAGATGTGTTGTATGTGTAAGGTTTTTTTTAAAAATAGAATGTCATTCGAAGTTTGTTTTTCTAGTAATTTGCGGTATAGTGTTGATAGAAAAAATTAATAGTGGCCGTTTTGTTTTTTATGAATGAAATTGACTTCGATAGCTATTTTATGATTGTGTAAATGTTTTAGGGGAAAAAATTTATTTATTAGATTCAGCAGATCTTACATTCTTAACGACTAATGGTTAGTCGTGGTAGTTAATAGTTAGTTAAGCTAAAGACAAAAACAGGTAATTGGAATCTTGATTTTATAGATAACTTTTAATTACTGTTTGTTGATTCAAGAATTCAAAATATGCCTCAAAACCTGTCATTAGATGTTTGTTTTTTTTTTCCTTTATAACCTTGTACTAAGTTCAATGTCGAATCAAAATTAAGTTAAACCAGTTTGAACTCCCATACGAGAATAATATAAATAAAAACGTGAATAAAAACTTAAGATTTTTATAAACATAATCGTATTTTACATTACATTGATCATAAACAATTTGAATTTAAAAGCGAAATCTAAATAAATAGAGGTGCTTTTATATTCCGTAATGAATGTATTATCTGCCTAACCTTTTCCCAACTATATTGGGGTCGGCTTCCAGTCTAACCGGATTCAGCTGAGTACCAGTGTTTTACATGGAGCGACTGCCTATCTGACCTCCACAACCCAGTAACTGGGTAACACGGTACCCCTTGGCAAGACTGGTGTTAGATCTCAGGCTTCTGACTACTCGTAACGATTGTCAAAGATCTTCAAATGACAGCCGGGACCAACGGCTTAACGTGCGTTCCGAGGCACGGAGGAAACTCGGTATGTTGAAAATTGCCACCCATCCACGGACCGACCTTGTCAAGTGTTGCTTAACCTTGATGATCGACCAGTGCAGCTGTTATTATTTAGCCACGAGCTCCTCTCCCGTAATACGACTTTCACTTTTTAGGTTTTAATTTTCGGCTTGCGTTATCTATGTAAAAACAAAAGAAAAGTATCTAATATAAATGTCTATTGACCTCTTATCTATGCAAAAAATAGACTTTGGTATGTTATGTACCTTCTACAAGATAAACATTTAAATTAATAGTCTTTCTTCAGGCCCTAGTGACCGATAATACTTAATTCATCAAGAATATTCACGACCAAACGTCGTCGTCCGGCTTAGGACAGAATTATAATCGGATGATGATAAAAAATAAATCGGTATGTTTATGGCCAAAAATATAATAGAAATGGCGCTTGTATTGATATTTAGGTATAGCTAGAAGATAGAAACTAAGGTGAAAAATATCATTTATTTTCGGTGGATCAAAGTTTTAGAACCCATTGTTAGGTATCAGCGATGGGTTACATTTGCTATTTACATTGAATCCCATGTTATAACAACATTAATTGTGTATAGTTCTCGCCAAACGTCTTGGCCGCCCTGAAGTAGGCTACAATGGCTGCGCAGTAGTAAATTTCAGATGTCGATTACCTAAACAACCAGCAGTCGAATTGCGTAAGTGAATTCGGCAAAGGAAACACTTTGGAACCTTCACAAAAACGACTTTACGTATATTGCATATTACACTCTGAAAAGGAAAGGAGTTGAACCTTTCCATGACCAATATTTTGACGTAGAAATTGATTGTGAAGAATGAACGAAGAGGAAGAATCGAGAGAGATGTTCTAATTATTTGGAAATAAATCATTCAAGTTTAATGAAACAAAAAGCAGTAGGTGAACTTCAACTCAAAGGAGGATGATCGTACTCTTTCCAAATTAGTTTCGTAATACCGAAAAAGTTTAAAGAAATTATTCTAACTGCAGTAGACAATTCGACTGCAGTAGACTGGAATCATGAAGTTGAACTGAACTTCATGATTCTGGCCTCCTGGTAGTTTGGGTATAAATGCTTATAATTTTCAACATCTAACTAAAAAAAGCAGAAGAGGAAGGTATATTCATATCATGATATTAAATTCTCTACTGATTTTAATCGCGTTTTTTATTTTGACGTCCTAAAGAAAATAAACGTCCTAACACTAGTAACTATTGCTCCGTAGGTGGCAAATGTGGAATAAAATTTTAAATAATAAACCATTCCACTTACGGTACAAATTATTGATAGGTGCCGTATGTGGAATACCTCAGGTGCCAATTACTCAGGTTCCGTTAAAACTGGTGCCCAATATGGAACATGACGTTTTTCCCAGGAAAGTCTGTACTATGTACTTGCTATCGTATGGTGCGTAGGTAAAATATTTCGCTAATAGGGAATCGATCCGGGAAAACCAGTTGCTGACTTTGGGCTTGCTGCGTCATCCCACTAAAATGATAAATTTAAATTGCTGCAAATTTAAATATGAATCATAAATGATTGCATGTTGGTCTCTTTGGGTAAAATAGAGGTAATTGTAGTGTTACCAAGCGGTAAGTTTTATACGTAGGCCATGGTCTAATAGTACTTCCTCCTCCATTATCCTGGCTATTATCCCAGTTTATTTCGGTTATACACTAACTCGACACAAGAGACTGGACACACGTGTGTCCAGTTGGTGAAACTCAAAATTAGTATCACTTATTATTTCGTCACAGTTTTTAACGTACTCACTCGCCACTCACTCACGCCGTTTACGTTATCACTCGTGATAACGTAAACGATCTCTCATGTCATAATGTATACAAAAAAGCGGTTTCTCTTTACCGTCGCCAGTCGGCGGCACTTATCCAGTTTCAATACAAATTGACGTTTACGTTAACGTGATTGAGCGTAAGTAAAAACTTGCACTAAGATCTCAGAGGGCTTAGTGCAAGTCTAAAGTGAGAGTTTTTATTTACGGAATAAGCACACATCAAGATTTTTACGCGTGTCCACATAGTATATAGCAGCGTCCTAAAATATTGTACCCCTGATTAACGACATCATTAAGGAATGTCAGTTAGCTGCAGATACAATTTAAGATAGAGTGGTATCTTAAATTTGCGGGAAAGTAGAACCTACGTGTGTAAAGTCTCACGTGTCGAGTTGGTGAATAACCCGTTTATTTGGAGTTAGCCCTTCCTTCTGCGTCACACCGTACGGTTGTGTGTTGTTTCTTTTTTACCTGATTTTAGAAATGTTTAGTACAATTCATGCATCGGTATAGTTACTTATGTATGAGCAAGGCACATGCACGCAACCAAACCTGCTTTCATTTTCACCGCTGACCCTGGGCTTATGCAAATAAATACCCAAGAAAAACAAAGACTTTTCCTTCCACTAATGCAAAGAAAGCACCTTATTAGAAATCTCATAACCGAATGCATTACGTAACTTTTCACTTGCAGGTTCTAGAGATATATTTTATCACTTTCTAATGACGCACCGGACAAAGATTCCCACGAACACCAGACGAAAAAAAGTTCACAACTCACTACTGTTTTAATAAAAGTAATGACTCCATCAAGAATGGTTGATCTTAAACGCCTTGGTGTCAATTTGAAAAAAAAAGAAACAAATACGGGCGCAAAAAAAAATCTTCTGCCCAAAAAATACTGGATCATTCTGCAATTATTGTGAATTTACATTTTAATTTTGAAGACATAATTATTATTACATTTTTTTATTAAATATTGCGTGTTATTGTTTTTAATCTAGATACAGTTCGCAAGTTGTTTAACTGTGGACTTTCGATACCGGGCTGCTGTGATAGATTGTGCCATAAAAACCCACTAAATAAATAAACCAGTAAGTGAACAATACATCATAACATTCATGGCCCACTTTTATCTCAAGTTAGTGTGTAGTTTATTGCAAATGTTGAAGAAAGCGTATAAATCGGATAATATACGTATCTTATTTTATTGAGTAATTCTCCAGGCGTGAATAATTATGAAAAATAATTTTATATCGCGTTTATAACTCTTGGCTTCAATTTATTACACCTCATCTTAATAATTATGTAATACATTCATGTTTTTTAAACGATGGCAACTTTTATAATTAACCTACATACATATTTTGACGAATCATTTTCCATTCTAATTATTGATTCAGCTACTTGGTTACCTAAGCGTGGTTATTTCCGATTTTAGAATCATTTTGTTTTTTTTTATCTAGTTTAGTGTAAAATTAATGTTTTTTTTAAAGAGTCATCTTACATTGCGTTTTAGCTTTTCCCCGACTACCCATTCTATTGTGTGTGTGGTCCTACCTGCGTCCATTTTTTTTTAAATTAATTTCTTACCCAACTCATTTGGCATATATCTGCTTGTTTATTGCTTTTTAGTAAGTCGTTTTTTAACCACAGACGGGCTTTTTAGTACCTACTTATCTTAATGTTATTATGCTGTATAATGAAGGTACTTAATAAATAAATATTAATTTCCAAAAGTGATCTTATTTCTTACCTTTTGCAGACGAACTTTCTCGAAAAAAGATATCACGTCGCTCTTCGGTCCTGTGAAGGAAATGAAAGGGATTAGCGGTTGAATCATCAAGAATTCATAGAGTTAGGTTTCGTTCCGGAGTGACCTCAACTCACAGCTCACTAGATTTCTCAAGTCAAGAATAGCTAAGGTAACTACTAACGAAGTTAGATTTCTTTTAAGATTATGAAGAAATATTATCATAACAAACCGGCCAAGTGCGTGTAGGACTTCGCACATTTAGGGTTCCTTACCAAACCGCAAAATCAAGTTGGTTGTAATAGGAAAAATGAAAAAAAGAGAGTATTTCAACGAAAAAAAAAACAAGTTTATCAATATATAGGTATTTGTTAGTAAAATATACGTAATAATAAACATTATCACCAAATTTGAAGTGCATAGGTCAATGGAAAGTTAAAAAAATTGTCGTTCCGATTTTTTTTTTTTTAGTTTTCTTTGGTGGCTTCTCATTTCTTTGTTTTGCCGATATTTTTTTGAACAGTATTTATCTACTCAACGTGTACTAAACAACGATACCCCCACTCGATGGGGAGGTAATTTTTTGCACACTTTTTTATTTTCAATTTGTATGTCTTTGGGTCAACAAGGTGCTTATACTGTGAAAGTATGATGACTTTAGCTCCAACCGTTTCGCTGTAAATCCTGTGTGACGGACGACGACGGACAGACAGACGGACACGTAAGTGACAGCAATGGGGTTCCGTTTGGATCCTTCGTGTACGGAACCCTAAAAACACCATGGCTGTTACTGTTGTTGTGTTGTTGAAACTCCAAAATGGTTAAATAAAGCTTTGAGACAATATTTATATATTCATTTATGTCCAAACAAACACTTTGAAAAGAAAGAATTATTGTACAAATAGAAGAGTATAAAGGCGCTGATGTGTCAGATTGTAATTGAATTTTATAAAACGATGCACTACAAATAAAACTCCTTTTTCAGAACGGCAAGTCAGTGTAACCAATTCATACCAATTAAATGATAATTTGAAACCAAACAATGTTAAATGATAGCAACACGTCAATGTATGAAAATGTTCCCTGTAGAAAGTCCGTGATTTTTTCATCAATTTTTCTTGCCTAGAAATTAATGGACTTTGATTATGGATCGAGACAAATATGTCATGATTTATTGAAACGTCTTTATCACTTGGAGTCTGACATCTGACTGATGGGCCTCATATTTGTATCAGAGACAGCATCAGCAAGAAATAGTACGCTATCCATGATTTGTGCTATGAGAACTGATTTTTCTTACGATGACTAAAGGCTTGTCCCCGTCACCACGTCGTCTATGTGGAACGGCACTGTGTCGCGGGACGGCACAACGTCGTAACGTGCAAATTTTCTTTACCGTTTCGTAACAATACACGTCACGATGCCGCAACGTAACACGTTATAATATTAACAACGGATCTTTGTGTCTCTGAATTGGCTGCAAGAGCCTGAGCAGTAGCTATTTTTGTGTCAATATTGAAAGTGAAGATAGCATTGTATAACTGTCTCTTTCACTCGCTTACGTCTGTCTCATCATCCTATATCTCTCACTCTATGCAGTTAAACTGATTCTTGCGCAATAGTTGACAGAGCCAACTTCAGAGACACAAAGATCTGATGTGAATATTATATCCTGTCTTGAAAAAATCCGGTATATATTTCAACATTTCTAACAGAACGAAACAAGGTGTAGTTTCGTTTCTTGTAGTTTCTGACAGTTACAGCATTTCTGACATCTTATTTGCACAACTAATCGCTAAGACATAAAAATCAACTTAGCAAGCGCATCGCCACGTACCGCTTCCGTACGACGTGTCATACCACGGCGACATTGCCGTACCTTGTATAAACACGTGACGTCAATGCACCGCGCCGCGACACTGCAACGCTACACGTTGACGACATCGTGTCGTGACGTGGTGATGGGGACAAGCCCTAACAGTTATTACGTGGTTCCATATAAGGTGAGAAGTACCGTATCTGTAGACAAGTCTAAAGTAATTAAATTGATTTGTAAACTTATATATCTGCTAATAAAGCGTTTACAGTTCCCCGGTTTTGAATGAGCAATTAATATAAGTTTGAAATCGCGAACCCGCTGTGAAAATTCTCTGTATTGGACGAGGCCTTTTGTCTAGCAGTGAGACAGTAATAAATAAACTGTGATTATAATTTTCACAGCAATTGAAAGAAAGTGGCATAAAGATAAATGCCGATAATATCAATAAACTTCAGTATTACCGATGTTAGCCGCTAATACATCGATTTAGATGATCAAGTGTGCAGTATACCGTTTCGCGGGCAATTACTGCCATTAGCCCGCATGTACTGGCGGCCAGTGCGGACGAATGTTCAGCATATTTCACGATGATTTAGCAGAGAAAATGTGGAGAGGACTTGCGTTTAGTTATTTGTATAGCGTATTGACCTGATTCGTGTAATAGTGGTAATTGCAGTACAAATAATTGTTCTCGGTAACATATTACGTCGATAGAATCCTCTTTGGTATAATTGTTGCAGAATAGACCCACTTTCATGTGTCCCATGCGTGCTACTTACGAGACACTTAATATCAATATGGCCGTTAAGAGTAAGACATTTAGGTGATAATTAAATAGTGATTATGAATAATTAAGAACCAGATTAGTTAATAAAGATATTAAATCAAACATAGGCAAGTAGGTGCCTATACACGATGGGTTGGAAATATACCCCAATATAGTTTCTGAATTGATAAATTTGAAGTGACAGAATCAAACTCAAATTGAATGCTAAAGTTTGACAAATTCACATGTTAAAGTAAGTAGAGTTTGACAAGTTCTCAACTTCGAATTCTCAATTCAGAAACAGGAGGTTAGTCAGGACACGGGGTTCCAGCGCTAAGAAAGAAATTGCAGTTCAAATAAATATCACTAGATGGCACGATATGCACCGATTTGTTATTGAATTGTGTGAAAAATAAATAAATCTGGATGTGAACATAAAAATGTTATGTCCTTGTTTAATTAACTCTCCTAAGCACAAAAATAAGGAATATTGGGCTCTTAATTCACATTTCAAAGATTATTTGAACGGATCATTTAAAATTGATGCCAATAGATGGCGCGGTTTTAAATTTCCGAGGCATTCCACTCGATTGCTTAAATTTGTTTTGTAACACATTTTGGTGGAACGAAACTGTAAAAACGTGCAAAAAATACTATAAAACAAATCGTAACTGTATTTAAAGAAAAAAATCACGAACCTAGTAAACCCTTTTACTTGCAAGTCGCTGCTAACACCATCTATAGCCGTGGAACAAAACCAAACGCGATTGAAGTACTTATAAAAATAATCGTCTTAATCAGACGTAAACTGCTAGTTACGTCGGCACGGTTTCTCTGTATGGGATGAGGCATCTGTATGCTAGTATTATATTATATGTGGTCAGGATAAACCATGACGAGAAGATGGACGTAAAGACAGATAATTGATTAAAATTGGCAAATGTTTACACTTGCATAATAAACATGTAAATACAAAGAGTTATGTCACACATAATGGTCGTATCGACCAAGTCGCTTGTTAGATTCTAGGTTTTTTCCTCCTTGTACTTTCCATATACTGGTAAATATTTATTTAGAGTATCTAACAGTTTTAATAACCAATTCTTCTTTTATATTTCCGGTCGTCAGCCATCTTTGACTAAATGATTAGTCAAGAATCAAATAAACACTTTCATCGAAACTGTCTTGGTATTTTTTTTATATTCTGTAGGCTCGCGCTTGATGTCATGATCGTGATCTCACCTGATGGTAATACCAGCCAAATGCCAAATACCAGCTTGATGCACTAGAGTAGATCAAAAAGCGGGCCAAGAGGCTCATCGGCGATGAGGCGCTGGTCAAGTCAAAGCTCCAGAGTTTTGAACATCGTCACCGATTTGCCAGCTTGTCGGTTTTTTATCGGTTACATTTCGGGGAGTGTGCGATCTAATTCCACCTAGCCCGTTTCATCATCGGACTACCAGACGAACGGCGATACGCCATCGATACATGGTGGACATCCCACCCATACGCACTAAACGTTTTGGGAACACTTTTATTATGCGTACAGCTAAGGAGTCAAATTTCCTGCCGGTGTTTGTGTTTCCTACAGCTACAATCAGGGTGTCTTTAAGTCAAGAGTGAATAGGTTATTTCTAGCCAAGCGTGTTTCACTGTCGACCACATCATCGCTTACCATCAGGTGAGATAGTGGTCAAGCGCGAGCCTATAGAATATGTATTTAGCTGAAGTTTAATAAAAAAGCGATGATAAAATCTCCCTGTGTTCTAAGTCTTTATGGAGGCAACTGCCACCACTCCACTCGAATCTGTCGCTATTATAACGAAAAAACCCTCGATTAATGTCAAAAAATAACAAGCTATATCCAGTGGCGGATGAGGACGTGAAGTCTAAGCCGCCCTAGGCCGTGTAGTACCACCCGCCCCCGGCCGTGTAATACCAGCCGCCCATGTCTGTCTCAGCTCCCATCATCTAAATAGGTACTACGTACTACATATTAATTTACTTTCTTGCCAACTTTTATCGAAATAGATTCACACAATGCAATCTGTTACTTTGAATCATTTCTTGTTATAATAAGTGTATTTTTTGCCACGGTTGCAGCCCCTAATAATAATATTTGCAGCCTAATTGCGCAAGTGAATTCGGCAAGGCAAAGGGTTTAACCGCCATCAATCGACTAATCACATGCGAGATGAAAGATGCGATGTGGATTTCTGTCTATGTGATTGGTCGATTGATGACGTTCAAATATTTTGCCTTGCCGAATTTTCTTGCACAATTAGGCTGCGGGTCGCCCTAAGCCCGAGCCTACTTAGGCCTTAGGGCAAATCCGCCACTGGCTATATTTAGTAACTAGCTGACCCCCTGGGCTTCGCTCCCGTCAACTGGCTACCTACCTACCTACCCTACGTTAGGGTACGTAGGGTAGGTAGGTAGGTAGCCTACTTACCTACTAATTTTGATCCATAATCAATAGTTTTCTCAGCGCATGCCAAAGAAAGAATTTTATAGGCATTATTTTGCTACCTTGGGTTACATTATTGCAATTTTCATAAGAATCTCTATTCTTTTTGAAAATATATTATAGCCTATGACACTCAGGAATCATGTAGCTTTCTACTGGTGAAAGAATTTTCAAAATCGGTTCAGTAGATCCAGAGATTACCCCTTACAACGTCACAAACTAACAAACTTTACCTCTTTATAATATTAGTATAGATTTGATGGAAGGATGGGCAGCTGAGTCTATTGGAGGCAATTACTCAGAATATATTGGACTACCAATTAATATTTTATGTAATACTAGCTGACCCGGCAAACTTTGTTTTGCCATAAAAACACCAAACATTCACCTACCCTACATAACCTACCCTACCCTACCTAACCTACCCTACCCTATGTCCGTCGCCTGGCTCTAAGCTACCTCCTCACCAATTTTCAGCCATATCGGTAAAGCCGTTCTTGAGTTATAAATAGTGTAACTAACACTACTTTCTTTTATATATATATAGATTTTCACCGTACACCGTCTTGTTATACTTAATGAGTTTATTTTAATGCAGTGATTGTATGTTAAGTTGCACTGGGCGTGTTCAGTTATTTCGTTACCTGCCTGACTCACTGACAGCCTGGTGACAATGCCAGACGCCATTATATATTCATATTTGACTACGCTTTACTTGGTATCTTGTTACGCAGCCAATCCGCTCCATTGTGAGAGGAACTGGAATTTTAAAAGGAATAGGAGCAGGTTTGAATGGTTTAGATATGACTTAGATAGTTTTCATTATGAAGTAAGTCTATGCCCGGTTCTTACACCAGTTACAGGCCAAGAAACAGTTTGTCATTGAGTATACTTCATAGAGTAAGCGAGAACGTTAGCGAGTGAAAGAGACAGTTTTAGAATGCTATCTTCACCTTCAACATTGACACAAAATAGCTACCGCGCAGGGTCTTCCAGCCAATTCAGGGACAAAGATCTGTTGTGAGCATTATAAGTTTGTTTGGCTCTAATAGCTGAGTAATTTCTCGTACTTACACAGTAAGCCATGATTGTGCTGTAACTAAGGTTTAGGTACATAGTTTATCAATCATAAATTACATAGGTCAGCAATCAGTCTGAAAAAAGTTAGGCGTGGTCATATGTAAAAATACAGGTTGACTTGAGAACCACACCCGCTTTTTCGTCGGCTAAATATTAGCCCACCTTAAATAGCTAAGATCGTCTGCAAGCAGCTTAAGGGTGTCCGGAAAGTAGAAGCTTTCGACAAAGCTACCTTCCTAGAATTTTCTTCACAACTGCAACAAAATATTCGATTTCCTTCATTATCTTTGTCGCTTTCAATATTTTATTTTGCCTACATTGTTGCATCTAAAACTAGTAAATGCAAATGGCAACCTTTTGATAAAAAAACGACATTGTTGCATGATATGCAGCTGTGTCGTTACTACTATTTTAGATGCGAATTTGTTTTCCAGCCATTTTATACAATGCACCTGCATTTATCACATACGCTATGGAGACTGCATTTATTTTTTGTACCGACGCGATGTTCGAGGTACATCTTGTTTATGCTACTGATGGAACTTAGTATGACGGTAAGACCTGGATAAGATGGGTTCAAACCCAGGCAGTCGCTTTAATTTGTGTAAATTATTTCATTACCAGAAAACATCGTGAGGAAAACGGTATGTCTTAGAACCAAAAATTGGAAGACATGTGTCATCCACCAACCCGCACTAGGACCACGTGGTGGATTACGGCCCCTTTCCTGTCACAGACAAGATCCGAGGCCTGCACGCACAACGTACCAAATGGACGTCTAAGTGCGTAAAAGGGGGTTACCAATACTGGCAGATGAATTTTTGGAGAGATATGAGTAAGTAAAATCTAAATTGTATTCCAAAGACATTCATAGAATCAAGACCAGCCATGACTCAATAAGTAGTTCTAAATTTCTATCTCATTAGTCTTTTTTACGACCAACTATCTCGACCGGATGAGCATCATCAACAACAGTAGCCATATCGTCTGCGGCCACACACAACTGCTTACTGGTAACTTAAACTTTGGCTCGGCGAAATGTAATATTGCTCGGATTACCAATGGGAGTCAAAGCTCTTGGAATAGCAGGTTATATTGTGAGAAGTTTAACTTTGTGAGAAACTTTGCGAAAGGTGGGACGAAAGATGGAAAAGGCACAATCCCACCGCACTATTCCCAATTGCAAACCACTGCAACTCCTGAAAGCCAGAATAAACAGTGGCGACCACAAGAAAAGCGAAAAAAGCGCGTGGAAGAGGTAGAAACAACTTGTGCTTAAGGTATAGGAATATATAGCTCTAGAATAGTTGGAGATGATTCTAGAATATCTCAGATAAGACCGATTTTTGGGATTAAAGCACTATGGACGTAGAACGTATAGACGTCAGATATCTTCAGTGATCAGTGATAACATATTAACGTTCTTAAATCAACTTCACTCAAAAAATGATTCGTGAAAGACACCAGAAGCTTATTGTATCGAAGGCTTTAGCAAAGTCACAATTCAGATGGCTTAAATAGAATAGTGTTTCTTCTAACTGAACTACTGCAGCTTTCCTTCAACATGGTCCACCGATAAAATATTCTTCATACAATGCTCCTCCGCTTACTTATCAGATTTATAGTGTAGAGTCGGCAAAACCTCTCGCTTAATAAGTCATGATCACGAATATGGTGCGAACGGGGTACGGTTGGCAATTGTTTATGTATCGGTACCGGAGATCGCCGGTTCGACACCGAGTGAAGACTTATATGGAGAGAATAAAGTGATAAAATATTATTAGGTTGTATTGTGAGGAGTAAGAGGACTTTTTGCAACATTAGATAGGTAGCTTATGAAATGTTTTTCTTGATTAATTGTTTTTCAAGGTCTCGGTAAGAAATCGCAATGCTCATCAATTGCAAATCTTCACCAAGGCGAAAGGGCATCGTTTGTTTTGGTAAGGCATGTGATGAGGAGGGTTGAAATTATTTATACGGGTACTAAGGCGGTCTTATCACTGACAGCGATATCTACCAGACAACCTTTGGATGGACTGAAAAAACTTAGAATAAAAAAGGGGGTAGTTTGCGGTGTACTGATATTAGATTAAAACATAAATATATACGAAATTATATTACTATAATAAATACTGTACATAAGCTTATATATAAACTACATACATAATATGACATGAAATTGATAGAAAGAGAGAGAACGAAAAAGAAAAAGTGATGAATAATGATGAAAGAGATTAGATCGAAATAGAAAAGAGTTAGAGAGAAAGAAAATGGTTTTTAATGAATAAATGACTAAAAGAGAGGTGCATATAAATGTCGATGGATGGAGAAGGTTAGGGACGGCAAAGGAAAGATGGAGAAAAGGGAGTCAGTGATACAATATCAGGACGGAATGAAAGAAGAAAACGGAGGCGTTGTGCCGACTCCAAATAATATCTACGCATGTAACAAGGGTAGGATAGGCAGATGAGGAATCCTCATTCATTTGCCATATTCTTGTTGTTTCGTCTGTTGAAGACAACCACCAATATGCAACAGTACCTTAAGAAAGTGTTGGTAACAATTTAATTAAAAACATAAGATTCCAAGTCGATAAAAAAGCTATACCAAATAATTAAGTTACATAAAATATCGTTAGCGATATAAGTGGCTTGTTAAATAAAATTCTTGCTTATAATATTTAACGAAATGTATCAGAAACCCGTCCCTATGTTCTCGGCTATAAACTATATTAAAACGAGTATTCAAACGATAATGATCATGGTATTCATGATGAACTTCCGGAAACTCTTGATTTCATCTCATAAACAGATAATAATAATATATTAGCAGTGTGCCTAAGATCTGCTTGCTTGTTTATATATTTCAAATCAATATATCCGTATAAAAACATCCTGTGTTTAAATACTAGACATTATCTATCTGTGTGATTGGGGAACAAACAAATAAACTTACAAAAAAAATGCTGGTTAGTGAAACCCAGCTAGTTTTGGAAGCGATAAAGCCTGCCTTGCAGTCCAGGTTAAGAGAATAAAATGCCTGAATGGCTACAGACTACGAGCGAGGTATATTTTTACCCGACTTCCGAAGGAGGGTAATGTGTTTATCAGTCTATGTATGTATGTATGTTTGTTCTTATATGGCGTTCTAGAGACCAAACGCGTTGGCCGATTTTGATGATTCTTACGTCAATCGATTAGTCTTAACCCAGCGAGTGTCACTGGCTACATTAAAATTTAAAAAAAGTGGCGGGTTTAGGCGCCATTTTCTGGGGGAATTTTTTTTTTTCCCTTCCAAACCCATCGTGTGGGGTATCAAATGAAAGGGTTTTAAAAGATGATTTCATAAACATATAACACTTATATGTTTAAATGTACTTAATTAAAAAAAAAAATAACTAAAACGTTGTAAATAAAAAAATAATTAAAACAATAAAAAAACCCGACTGTTTAAAAAGCGAACTAAAAAGACGTAAACAAGTTTTTTTTAATTAAGTGCGAGAAATTGGTAAATTTAAGCCTTACGAAATTTTAAACACTATTAAGGGTAAAAGGTATTATTGAGAGCACAAACAAACATTCTGTTTCTTATCTTATACATATTAAAATAAACTTCTATATCATCAACATGTTATGTAAGTTATGTTACGTATTATCTATCTTTTTAAGATTCTCGGCTTGTTAGAAGAACCTGTAGTAAGAAGCACCTATCATAATATCGACTAAAATGTTACCTTCTGATATTCTACCATTGCCTTTTACATTGGAGGAAATGGATAAGATCTTAATGGGCTTAACAACTCAATAGTTTCTTTGAATAGAATAAACTTACGTCGTCCATGTTTGTATATCTAACAAGCTGTGTGCCCGATGGGATTTTCTATTGGCGAATATGACGGACCTCTCGAAATTGTAGCCCCAGTTATTTAAATCGGTACATGTGTCAAATTTATTGCTAGACCTAGATCACTAGGTATCTGCATTTAAGGCAGTGTGTTGCCTGTCATTGAAGGCGTTGTATCACTACATAGTATAAAACAAAGTCGCTTACCGCTCTGTCTGTACCTGTATATGCATAGATCTTTAAAACTACGCAACGGATTTTGATGTGCGTTTTTTTAATAGATAGAGTGATTCAAGAGGAATGTTTATATGTATGCATAACATAGTAGAGAAACACTGATAATTATCGACATTCACGCGGGCGAAGCCGGTCACAGAAGGGTCTCAATAATAAACGAATGTCATTATTTTTCACTAAGAGTAAAGCCGTTTAACTTCTACAACCGCTAAAGCTTTTAACAACTTTACGACTGTCCTTTACTTTACATTATCTATTCTTTTACTCCATAGACAACCCATCAACTTCTACCATAAACGTTTTCTCCGACATTTCTTGGCGCCATTTTAAAGTACATAAATTACTTACGATCTCTCTTACTGCTATTGAACTGTATCACTCTGGACTGGTAAAAATTTGAATATCTTGTTGAGAATATATTGGGTTATTTTCAAGATTGTTTTGAATGCTCAGTAAATTTATGAAGGATACATGCTTATGTTATTGACTTATAAGCTTATTTGAAGAAAACGTTATGACATATAGTACCTACAGTAATTTGCAAGAGTTAAACGAAACAAGAACCATTTACAACCATTTTCCCATTTACCGTTACAAGAACCATGGAATGGATCGGAACATTTCAAAATAATGAGATTATGGATACCTAAGTGGGAATCAAGTACTGCCGGGCGAGCACGGCCTCTGTGATAGGCTTGAGTCACACATTTTAACAAGGTTTTTGCTCCCAAACTGTGATAAAAATGTGTGACTGAAGCCTGTCACAGTAGGCCGTGCTCGCCCGCCTGGGTGTCCCAGAAAAACTAACTTTTGTGGCCCACCCTTTTGGGGTTTAACTTTTGTGGATGCATAAACAATTTACAAATATATTTTTTGATACAATTTAAATTACAAAATCAGAGACTGGGTCAGGTCTGGGCTACTCAACTTCTGAGGCACATTTTCATGAATGTTAGAGATCGCTTTGAAGAGTGCTAGAGCTGCGAAGGGCGCAAATTTTGAAAAATGTTATTTTCAAAAAGTAATTTTTCTTCAGTTTCTATATATATATAAGTATATTTGTACTAACAAATATTATAAATGCGAAAGTAACTCTGTCTGTCTGTCTTTCTGTCTGTCTGTCTGTCTGTCTTTGCTTCACGCCTAAACTACTGAACCGATTTGTGTGAAATTTGGTACAGACATAGTTTGGAACTTGAGAATGGACATGGGATAGTTTTTATTACAAAAAATAAAATATAAAATAAAATTTATTCCGGACATACAGCGCCATCTATTGGTCAAGTGTCGGCATCAGAAGTCACTATTCCACGCGAACGAAGTCGCGGGCAAAAGCTAGTATATATATAAGTATATTTGTAAATTATTTATGCATCTACGCAATTTATTTTCTGGGATATTACTGACTGTAGGTGTTTGTATGACACTGTTCAAATGAAGTTTGTCGATGTACTATTATTGTTACCATATTGCATTATAAGGAATTGTGCCTTGAACAGCAGACTGATGAAATATTAGAGATAACTGCACGTCATATTTTTTTAAAATCATCTTTGGGTGCGTTTTCGTGTTTTTAAAATCTCGTATAATATCCAATTAAAACATTTAACCAATCAATCATTGAAAGCAAAACAAAACGGTAAAAAAATATTTGATATCAATAAAATAATTCTTTCTATTGATAAACCTATCGTGAGTAAATATACAGTTATCAATAGCAAACATGGCCTACAAAACTTTTGCTTTTGCCCAAAATATATATCTTATCTGATTAAGAACTAGAACTT
The DNA here is from genome assembly GCA_964057195.1 of Orthosia cruda. NCBI lineage: Eukaryota > Metazoa > Arthropoda > Insecta > Lepidoptera > Noctuidae > Orthosia > Orthosia cruda. The sequence continues at coordinate 16,827,723 of OZ059834.1, forward strand.
TTCGGTACTGGCCTAAATCACGATCATATGGTTGTTTTTAAAAATGGAACGAAGGAAAATATGGCCACAGACTACAGTGTAATCTTGGGGCTTGATGTGAATTTTATTATGAACTATTTGGTGCTGGCCTAAATCACGGTATGGAAGTGTTTTTAAAAATGGAACGAGGGAAAATATGGCCACAGACTACAATGAAGTCTTGGGGCTTGAGATGAATTATGAACTTTTTGGTGCTGGTCTAAATCACGATATGTTGTATTTTTAAAAATGGAACGAGGTAAAATATGGCCACAGACTACATTGAAGTCTTGGGGCTTGAGATAAATTTATGAAATATTTGGTGCTGGCCTAAATCACGATCAAAAGATTTTTTATTTATTTTTGGAACGAGGGAACATACTTGAAAATAGAGTCATAGACTACAGTGAAGTTTTGTTTTGATTTTGATGATGAGCAATGGGGACAATGCCGTGAAGGCAGCTTTGAGTATGAATGTGGTGAAGAGCAGAAGAGACACAGAAACAATTAGTGCAATGTGCGAAAGATTATATGGCTGGTAAGCGGGTGATTATTGAGGTGACGGCTAACAGAGATAATAATATAAGTATGGAAGACGAAGCCAAGTTGTCTCAAATAGAATACATTGTGAGGAGGGCAGAAAAACGCTGATGTTTATGTATGAGATTTACTACTGCGCAGCCATTGTAGCCAACTTCAGGGCGGCCAAGAAGTTTGGCGAAAACTATACATTTTATATTTGCCTAAAACTGTCTATCACACGTTGTATAAATAACTAGCAAACGCGTTCCCGACGGAATACAGCGATAAAAAGTAGCCTATGTCTCCCGGGATAGTGTAACTTTCCAACGGTGAAAGAATTTTTGAAATCGGTCCTGTGGTTTTAAGTTTATTCGTTACATACAAAAATACAAATCTTTCCTCTTTATAATATTAGTATAGATATAGACAAACAAGCATTTAATATTTTATTTCAATTAAATTACAAAACAATAAGCTGCATGCCAATGCCCTTTGTTTGCACATATTCTGCGAAAAATCTGCAGCACGTTAGTATGGCTTCCCGACTTGCGTTGCGTGCGGCGTGCATTTATAATCTAAATCTGCTAACGATATTATATGAAGCCTTAGTACTGCTTACTGCCATGCAGCCTATTGCAGGTTCTGTTATTTAATTTTAAACCGTATTGATTGGATTAATAGGGTTGAAAATTTTACCTTTTTTTATGGATGTTGTTGTATCTAGAGTTAGGGCTCTAATATCGTTAACACAAGAATAAGAACTTGGTTTATTTTTAACCGACTTCCCAAAAAGGAGGAGGTTCTATGTTCGACTTCAAGTTAGTTTTGTTTTTTTTTTTTGTTTTTTTTCACCGATAACTCCGTCAATTGTGGACCGATTTTGAAAATTCTTTTTTTGTTTGAAAAAGTATGTTCCGAAATTGGTCCGATTTTAATTTGGTGAAGATCTGATGAAGAACTTCGGAGATATACAACAGAACTCTTCAATAAATAACGGCAAATCTCTCGGGATTGCTGCAATCGCATGTCTGTTTGTTGTTTATAACATTTCATAACATAACATCACGCCAGTTCGCTCTTAAGGGGTAAGCAGATCTGTCATTTCACCGGTTATGTTCAAGTTTCATGAAATCTATTCTGGCGAAATTTTCCCTTACTAACTTGCCTATTATGTACGTACAACTAAAAAGTGAAAAATAAAAAAACTTTTTACAAAAAAATACTAGGTACCGACTTCCAAATACAAAACTACAAAGTGAAAAATAACTTGTCGGTGTCCATAACGCAAAAAAATGGTACCTACGAAAGACTTTTGTATTTGGAAGTCGGTAGTATTTTTTTGCAAAAAGTTTTTTTTTATGACTACTGTTGGTGGTCCGATGATAATTTTTGGGCGATGTGTTTGATGACAACTGCATGTGTTTGATGACAGAAAAATAATCATGGCAAAAACTTGACGTGTTTACCGTCTTTGTTTGCTTTTATACGTTTTAATGACTATTTAACAGGCTGCTCTCCTTGTTATTTATGAAACCAAGTGTTTTATCTCTTCTTTCAAGGCAAAATCAATCTGCCTAGACTTTTCCCAACTATATTGGGGTCGGCTTCCAGTCTAACCGGATTCAGCTGAGTACCAGTGTTTTACATGGAGCGACTGCCTATCTGACCTCCACAACCCAATAACTGGGTAACACGGTACCCCTTGGCTAGACTGGTGTCAGATCTCAAGCTTCTGACTATCCGTAACGACTGTCAAACATCTTCAAATGACAGCCGGGACCAACGGCTTAACGTGCTTGCCGAGGCACGGAGGAAACTCGGTATGTTGAAATGGTCACCCATCCACGGACCGACCTCGTCAAGCGTTGCTTAACCTCGATGATCGACCAGTGCGGCTGTTATTATTTAGCCACGAGCTCTTCTTCTTTCAAGGCAAATTACATTAAAAAAAGGTAGGTAGGTAGGTACATGAATTTAGGCGACGACTTGCAGTTGCAACTAGATTTATTTATTTATGGACAACCAACAAAGCATACACCAAAATACATGTAAAAAAACATGTAGATTAAAGCAAAAGTTTAGCTTGAAGGAAGTACCTTTAATTAAATTATTAATATATTTGACAAGCGACTTTACTTACCTACGTCACAGATAATATAATACCTACTAGCATACGTTAGTAACCTGTGATTTTACAATGATTGGATGATGAAGGATACATTCATAAGTATTTAGGTAAGTTCCTAAATATATGAATGTATCCATACAATAAAAAAACTTGTAAATCTTACACGCAAAAAAGACTAAACAAATTTTGGTGAACCCTTACAGTAATATTATAGCATATATATCAGAATAACACATCCATAAATAAATAATGAAGAATGAATTAAACACACTAATTCTATGAATGCGAAAGTAACTCTGTCTGTCTGACTGTTACCCTTTCAGAACAGATTTAGATGAAATTTGGAAATGGAGATGGGACATAGGATAGTTTTTATCCCGGTTCTCACCCTCCTTATGGAGGTGGAACTTAGTACCGTGCACCAATATTTCTCAAGTAAGACAGACATCAATAATATTATTGCGCGATATAAAAAAAATAGGCTATTCGAAGTACAAAAGAAAGAAGTAGGCTATAATTTATGGCCGAAGCCGCGGGCGCAGCTTGTAAATAAAATATAATATGTATTAGTACAGCATAAAGTGTATCAAATAAAATCCTGAGTTAGGAATGTGTTAAACAAAGTAAACAGACACAACATGTAATTATTTATTAATTTTCCTTATATTTTAACTATTAATAGCCCAGCATTGTCTTCTGAGAACCACATATCGAACCTGTAGAGCTTTAGTTCATATTTTATTATTTTAATACGTTTAATTACCTACTGCTAGGTACACTTAAGTTTCTGTAGACATATATTACTTCCTCTCTGTGTTAAAGGCCCGTTAATATGTGCCAAAGTTCACAATGATCATTTTATTTTTAATCTAACGTGCTCAAAATTTAGCAACAAGAAATATTCAGTAATACCAGAACCGCATATATGTATTATTAACCTACTTACATACTATATATAGGTACCCAATATTAGTCCTGATTGACAATTCATAAAAGTAGAACAAGGTGTACAATAAACACTTTCGGTGTCTTTCGGTCACGATAACAATAGTGCTAGCAGTATTATTTATGAACGGTATTAAAGGCAGTGGCGTAGCCAGTATTAATGGGGCCCTGTATCAGATTTTATTGTGGGCCCTCCTTACCCGAATACAGCAAAACAACGGCAAGTTTTTTTTTACAAATTAATTAAAAATGAAAGCTTAAGCTAACCAAAGTCAGGATTCTTGAATCGGCAATTCATATGTTTTGTATAAGCAAAAATTTTGAGTGAGCAAAGGAAACTAGAAAATTGGAGTATCTCCACTCGCATAGATTAAGCTGTCATCATAACAAACAGCTTTCATTATCTTGATTTATCCATTACAGCCCTCTTATCTATTAAAATTGAAGGTTTAGGACAACATTTTACGAATTGATGCTTCCACATATTGGGATCCCTGTGGATAAGAGGCCCCGTATCATTGATACGGCTGATATTGCGGTAGCTACGCCCCTGATTAAAGGGTCCAAATTAAAAGCGCGTGAACAGTATTTTGTAACACGCCAGATGCTATAGATGAATTAGTGTCATGCTATCAGCGATGACGAATTACGAAATGCCAAAATGTAAGGGATATATCACGAGAAATTTCGATAGTATACGTCGCTCCCATACATATTTGAATTTTCCCAGTTGTCTAATTTCGCTGTCTATCATAGACACATTTCTTCAGCCCATTTACGCCTAAAATGGATTATCCGTGACCGTATTACGTGAAGTGCGATCGACAGGAAGCCATGTTGCTATCGAACATGTTCTCGGTCACACAACGGTCGTCCGATAAACGACATGGCTTACATCCGAACATTAGATATTAAAAAGATAGCTTGTCATAGACAATTTGTAAGTATCTCTTCAAGTTGGCGGGAAAGTGTGATGCTCTAATATTTGTTCTAAAGATGAATGTATTTTTGTTAGACATTTAAATTATCGAAGCCAAGGATGCTAAGCTTTTTATTTGAAAAGACGCTTGTAATTGAAATCACAAAGTTAGTGTATTTTTTCAGCTTAGATCCTGTAATTTGGCGTAAATATGTGTAACTGAACGCGATTGAAAAGAAGTTTCCGAGTTTTCCTGGAGCGAAAGGCAACTTGTGTTAAAAATGAAAATGCTTTTAATAATTTTGATATTATTGATCTTGAAGAGGTTCCTACTGCTAGTACGCAGATAACATAGCAACGCAAAAAAGTAGTGGCAAGCTCAAGCAAAGCATCCATGCTTTAAATTTTGAAGTTAGTAGTTTCCGTCTCTTGTTAGTGAACGTAAACTTAAGACCTCACTAATGAGACATCCATTTATATTGTGCTTAGATAATCTTCCGATAAATTGTTACTTGACATACGGAAATCTATAAATACTCAAATTTATTGCTTACTCTTTCAAAATCTTGATATTTGACGATATTTGAGAAGCACCGTAGCTTGTTATTTTAATTTATTTTGACAAGTTATTATATCTAATGTTATGCAACTATGTAAATATTGTTTGTGATACATATTGGACTAGTTTTGTTACATAACTGAATAAGGATAGGGGCACTAATTGAGTTGTTAACAGTTAACAGCATAAATGTATACAAATTATATGTTAATGCTGTTAAATCGTAACACTGTTGATGATCTAAAGACGTCACAATCTAAGAATTTCGTTGACGTTTCTCATTTTACATGCCGCGATAACTTTTTACGTAAGAAATTGGAAAAACAAATTCATAATCCTAATTAATTACTATGTTACCCATACACTATAACAACGGGTATCATTTGCAAGCATCAAGTTTAATTATAATTAAGTATGTTTATAGCTGTCAAAACGGGCCCTTTTATTTTTTGACAACTTTAGGATTTGTTCGTGATTCCGTCCGTGTGGATTAAGGTCTTGAAAATGCCTAAGGATGTAATTTTTTAGGGTAGGATAGATTTGCTGGGATGAAATTCCTAGAAGAGTTTTCGAAGACATTTTAGGTAGGTATTTAAATCAGGGATGCATGTGTGAGGTAAGTTATGGAGACCTAAAAAATCATCTATAGTCCATCACACTTCTCACTAATATATTATAAAAGCGAAATTTTGTGAGTGTATGTGTTTGTATGTTTGTTACTTCTTCACGCTGAAACGGCTGGACGGATTTGGATGAAATTTGACACAGAGATAGATTATAGTCAGGAATAGCACATAGTATACTTTTTATCCCGGGAATATGTTCCCTCGGGATAATTTTCGACTCTCACGCGGGCAAAGCCGCTGGCAGAAGTTAGTTTTACCTATAATAGGTAGGAATTAGGACAGGAGGAAAAAGACGGAGGTAAACAATTTTGCGGTAATTCAGTTTTTACGGTACAAATAAATGAATCACGTAAAATACCGACTGACCAATATCGCAGATAATAATTATAATACTAGCCCAATATCAAACCTAATTCAATTGAATTGGTGGAAGCCACTGGATGGCAGATTAGATTTAGAGAAACCGATATGTTTTAAGTGTTATCTTGTATTTCAGTATGTGGAAAGTCGTTGCGTATCTGATACACTTATAACTCTTGAATGGAGCCTCCAGGGTTTTATGACAGTAAAAAAAGGCAACTGGATTTCCTTGAGTGAAAATGCTTCCGACAATTTTAATGTTCATCATCTTAAAGCATTTTCTACTGTAAGTAGAGAGATAGATAGATAAATCATTTATTTAATGCACACAAAAGAAACAGCACAACACACACAATCTTAATTAAATTATTACAATTTTCAAACTATAAAAAAAATCTGTGGTATAATAGTGTAAAGGTATGCTTTAAATTTTGAAGATAGTAGTTTTCAGTCCGTTTAACCCTCAGTTTCCCACCTTCAAATTATCGCAGAATTAATGTGACAAATTGTCAAGCACGCGTTAGCTGCTGTGATTGGATGAATGAATTTTCGACAGCCAATCACAGCAGCTAACGCGTGCTTGACAATTTGTCACATTAATTCTGCGATAATTTTTAGGTGGGAAACTGAGGGTTAGTGACATACGGAAGTCTATAAATATTCAAATTAATTGCTTACACTTTCAAAATCTTAATATTTGACTTCTGTTTGTTATTTTAATTTATTTTGACAAGTTATTATAACTAATGTTATGAAACTATGGAAATATTGTTTGTGGTACATATTGCTCTAGTTTTGTTACATAACTGAATAAGGATAGGGGCACTAATTGAGTTGTGAACATGTTAACAGCATTTAATGTATGTAAATGATAATTATAATACTAGCCCAATATCAAACCTAATTCAATTGAATTGGTGGAAGCCACTGGATGGCAGATTAGATTTAGGGAAACCGATATGTTTTTAGTGTTATCTTGTATTTCAGTATGAGGAACGTCGTTGCGTATCTGATACACTTATAACTGTAGATAGACATCTTGTACAGTAATGAAACTGAAAAAAGTGTGAAGGAAAAAATATGCCTACAAACTAAATTTGGTAAGATGCAGCGTTTAAAAAGTTAATTAAAAAATCAAAAAACCCGACTGCTTAAAAAGCGAACTAAAAAGAAGTAAACAAGAAGAAAATCATGCTGTGCAGTCGGAGGACACATATTCGCGAGCTGGCTGACCAAAACCAGATGTATCCTGCGACTGCACAGCATGATTTTCTTCATTTTCATTTTTTCTTCATGATTTCTTCAGCAATATCTCCAAAATTTGACTCTCCCTAGGTTCAGTGGTCGAAGTGCTTATTCGCACGCGGCGGCGAGTAATTTACTGGGTTCGATTGCAAACTGTTTGACTAATTTATATTTGGTTAGGAATCTCGAACTGATATCTCAGTAGTGCACAGAAACTGCATTTTGCTCCACTTATTATTAAGGATAAAATACAGTGCAATATGCAAAGTATGTAATGTTTTTTTATAGGCAAAAAATTACGTCGCATAATTTGTACCTATGTATTTGCAAAACATTCTATCTACTGTAGGTACGCACTGGTTTTACCCCTCATTCATTCAATGAATTACTCTGACATAAATTCCCATATTTTTTCTATTTTCCTGGATATTCTACTTCGTTGCAAGCCTACGTAAACTTGTGGCTTACATTCTTGTATGATTCACTTGTTTTTTTATGACGCACAAATCAAACAAAAAGTTGATGATAAAAAGTTTTTAAGTCTTGCTGTAAGCACTTGACTTGTGTGCAAGAATTGTTGATCTTAAGTTAATTAAAGTTACTAAACTTGGATAAAAACACGTTTCAAGTGTTTAAATTGTTCTTACTTTCCTGTTTAATGGTACTGGGAATTAAATTTACTCAACAAAATATTGCTTTACTATTCTTGTACTAACGATTCTTGTTAGGACGCTATTACATTTTTCTACAAATAACAGTGCTTTTCAGGTACAATTTTAAGGTATATGCAATCACAGATGTGAAGATATCATGGTCTTAATTTAAAGATAATATATTCAGCTCCAGATTGGCATCAGAAAAATTGCATGACTTCATACAAAATTTTCGCACAAATACGTTTTGCCCATCACGATAATCGCAAAAATATTAAAAAAGTAGGGTCCGAATAGGTCCCAGTTTAGTTAATTTTACAGCATTTTTTATCTTCAAAATTATAAAAAAATTGCGGTATATATAGTCCTTTACAGGTTCAGATAATTATTTTTTACCCAAATCAATATATATTTTAATTATTAGCTACAATAAAAACACTTGCCGACTTCTTCATACATTTTGCACTCGAAGCGTATCATTCCGCGCTCAGAAGCGCTCGTGGAAGGACGAGCGTATCGCTTTTTTGCAAAAAATAAATACGATAAAAGTAATAGAAAATATTGTAGTGTGCATGCGTGAGTCGTATGTCGTGATCGAAAAGAGTTGATATTTTACCGGACCGAAATAAAAGTATGTTTGAGTTTCCTTTTATTATTAGAATATGATTTAGAAATTATGTTGGGTATGATCGGCATTTGGATAGGTATTGTTAAGCAGTTGTTGATAAGGTTGAGAAATGGATGGGTGGGTTTAAGCAGCTCTTAGTAAGGTTAGGATTTGGATGGGTAAGGTTAAGCTGGCGGCGGTGAAGGTTAGAAGTGGATGGGTGGGAGGAGATTTATGATTTGAACCGGTTTGTATGTATGACGAATACGGGGTCAAACCAAAATACAAGATGGCGGCGACGAAAATTTGACCGCTTTTCGATATGGGTGTCATTTCATGGTTTTTGGCGTCGCTTATATCGAATATGGGGTCAAAACCAAAATACAAGATGGCGCCGACGAAAATTTGACCGCTTTTCGATATGGGTGTCATTTCATGGTTTTTGGCGTCGCTTATATCGAACTAGCTGTCCCACGCGGCTTCGCTCCCGTCAACTGGCTACCTACCAAGCTAGCCCACCTACTCTAAATACGTTGCGTCTCAAAAAGAATAAATTTTCCCCGTTTTTGGAACATTTTTCATTGATGCTCCGCTCCTATTGGTCGTAGCGTGATGTTATATAGCCTATAACCTTCCTCGATAAATGGACTACCCAACACAAAAAGAATTTTTCAATTCCAACCAGTAGTTCCTGAGATTAGCGCGTTCAAACAAACAAACAAACAAACAAACTCTTCAGCTTTATAATATTAGTATAGATATGGGGTCAAAACCAAAATACAAGATGGCGCCGACGAAAATTTGACATCTTTGCGTCATGGGTGTCATTGTCATGGATTTTGGGGTCGCTCATATCGAATACGGGGTCAAAACCAAAATACAAGATGGCGCCGACGAAAATTTGACATCTTTTCGTCATGGGTGACATTTTCATGGTTATTGGGTAGTATGACATTAGCTAATGCTCATTAAGTAATACTCCAAAAAAATTTGATGGTAATATTTTATATAATATGTATATAATATGTAATGCAAAATGTTCAAGTCATTTTTAGGGTTTCCCATATTAATAAGACTCCGCGGTCCGTCTGTCTGTCACCAGGCTGTATCTCATGAACCGTGATAGCTAGGCAGTTGAAATTTTCACAGATTATGTATTTCTGTTGCCGCTATAACAACAAATACTAAAACAGAATAAAATAAATATTGGGGCTCCCATACAAAAAACGTGTTTTTTTGCCGTTGTTTGCAATAATGGTACGGAACCCGTCGTGCGCGAGTCCGACTCACACTTGGCCGGTTTTTTAATCCTTGTGACCGGAAATTATTTCGTTTTAGGTATCTACTTATTTTACGTTACGTATTTTTAAAAATACCTACTTACTACAATAAAGTGAAAGCTAATTCTCTTATCGAAAGTCGGTGTCGGTATCTATTGTTTTTCGACACGGAAAAGTTATTATTTTTCTCTTTTTAGTTTTTGTTGGTACCCCATATTGGGTAGGTATACTAAATAAATCTGTTAACCCCCTAAAAACGTACAAGCGTGATTTTATATTATGGTATGGTGAAAACAAAACATAACTATACGATCACACTAATCGCAGGTCATTTGCTATTTGTTATTGAAGAGTTCCATTGTCTATCTCCGAAGATCTTTATCATATCCTAATATATTATACAATAAAACCTTCCCTGAAAACACATACATTAATCGACGTAAACCCGATAGTATCGGATAAGTAGTTTTAAAGAAAATCGCGGATACATACGGGTCGAATAGATAGAGCACCTCCTTTTTTTGAAGTCGGTTGAAAATAGAACCTACTTTTTACGACGACGGTTTGTAATAGTTACCAAATGCATTTCCAAAGTGCCAACTAACCTTCCTGAATCAACTTCAATAAAATTAAAAAATAATAACAAGGACCAATATTATTTGAGTGATGTATAAAATCGAGCGCTCAGTAGTTTCAATGAGTGCGTGCGCGTAATGTTGTTGTGTGCTACTAGATACCTAAATTTGAGTTCGTCGAAAATGTAACAGCGTCCTTAAGTGCCTATCGACTGTTCGTGCCTGCCATTAATAAAACGATTGGTAACTAAGTATAATATTAAATAATTCGCACGTGGTATTTATATTTAATAGCTAGAACTTTTTAAATATTTCCGAACTTACCTCCAAATTTTCAATGATCACTCTTACAAGTAAATCACAATAAATCCAGTTCAAATATTACACAAACTGTTCATTACATAAACAAAACAATATTCACAAAATTTCTCTCGTACAATAACAATTTCACACTGTTTTGTTTCAAGTTTTAATGCACATGCGCGGGAATGTTCGCAAGTTAGCGTTTTTCGCGGCGCATTGTCGTGATCGTGCACTACTGTCGCGCATTCCGCACGACTCCACCTCAGCAATTACGTTCGACGAATACAAAACAAGCTTGGCGCGCCGCTTAGCTATGCGTGATGGATTGGCTAGTTGACTCACCCACCGTGAACGTGTAATATGAAAATGTTTACGTTTTAGCGCCATCTAGCGACAAATATGCTGACTAAGAAATTCAGTATAACGCTATCTGTTTATAAAATGTGTACTAAAAATAGCGCCATCTAGTTACAAATGTGTAAACTTTAGTGTCTATTTGCCAACAGATGTCGGGGTATATGGATTCAGTGAGACCGACGAGAATGACAATCTTTTCCGTTCCGGTTTTTTAAATCGTGCATCTATACAGACCATAGATATTATTTTCTGTCATCTCGTCTGGTCTGGCGTCTACGTCTTGTCTATCGCTAATTTATTCAGTCTTTCTCTGTCAAAATGGCTGCCCCGCAAGAAGTGCGTGACGACTTGCGCTCTGTAATTATTTTTCTTTTACTAGTATTTTCTTTACCCAACCTTATAAATTGATGTGGTTCTCATTCGATTTCTGTTTACCTGTGTTTCAGGCGCGACGTGAACCTATCCAGGCCGTCCAAGTGTTCGGCCGCAAGGTTAGTGTTTGGTGCTTCCACGTGTATGTGCCGATTTTCAAGTGATTATTTTAGTTATTTAGTCCTTTTTTTTACCCCGTTATAAGTGCGAAATAAGAGATGAGTGGTAAGATAAATGAAATATAATTGCCACCCGCCCATCAATGTGGTATACTGAATGGGGTGCAACCAACTTGGTTACTAGACGCATCACGATGTCCGTTGGTTTAGCGCTCCCAGGGAGCTAATCGGTCGGCAACCTAATATTACAGCTTTGACCCTATTTCTTTCATAGTATTTTGATTCAACTGGCTTTCTTGCAACTGTTATAAATAACAGTTGCAAGAAAGCCAGTTCCACATAACCTCAAACAAAAATGTTTTTTCACTCTTATTCATTTTCAGCAAATAATACATAGTGGTAACCATCAGCATCCAAAGTTGGATTTGGAAAATTTACAAATTTTGTTCCAACATGTTGAAAACTTGCAATTTTTGAAACTTCAGATTTGTAACACATTTTATATGTTTTTAGAAAACCGCCACGGCCGTGGCTTACTGCAAACGTGGTCAAGGCGTTTTACGAGTAAACGGCCGCCCACTCGACCTGGTGGAGCCCCGTCTGCTGCAGTACAAACTTCAGGAGCCCATCCTACTGCTCGGCAAGGTCAGTATAATACTTGGAACTATTATATTTTCTCTTTATCACAACACAGCACAGCAACTCCATGCCTACCTATGGACAACTAACTCACAATGTTTGTAATGTCTCATGGTAATTACCAACTAATTTTCACTTTTAAGCGCTAATTTAGATGTTTGGCATGCATTTCTTAAATTTTTTGTATTGTTCGTGTTTTATTTTGATGTCTATGTCCAACCAATGTTTACAAAAGACTTGTCATTACTTTCTGATACTTTTCTCAATACTTTGATATACTTTTTTTACAATTTCTTTGTTTAAAAGTTTTAAGGCACTAATGTTTTAACTCTGCATGTGAAAATAAACAAGGTGCATGTGAGTGAAATAAAAAAACAAAGGAGGCTTCATAACGTGTCAATGGCAAATACAATTTTTGAAATATTATGCTTAGTCCAATATTAAGCTACTAGCCCCCATAAAAAATATATCAGCTTGCGTTCATCTCATGTACCTAACAAACATTGTTCATACTCATTCATTTATTTTAATTGCATGTTTATTTCATATCTTTTAGTTTGCTCATGTTTGTAGTAAAGTGACAATAGATTGCATGGTATTTTTACACTATAGTAGTTATTGCACTGTATCCAGTTATCCATTTTTTTTTTTGTGATGTCTGATCTAATTTTGTATCACTGTTTACTAACACCACACTTTACTAACACCACACACACACAAATATTTCTCTATTAAACGGATACAAGTCTAAAATGATGATTACACTTATTCCGAACCTGAGCATCTATGGATGTGTAGTAAAGATTCAATCTGATGACTAATACATACACATTCAACAATCTCATTGAATCTGATGACTAATACATACACATTCAACAATCTCATTTCTCACTGTTTACTAACACCACACTTTACTAACACCACACACACACAAATATTTCTCTATTAAACGGATACAAGTCTAAAATGATGATTACACTTATTCCGAACCTGAGCATCTATGGATGTGTAGTAAAGATTCAATCTGATGACTAATACATACACATTCAACAATCTCGTACATTTCTCAATATCACACTAACAAAATTGTATTGTTTTTACAGGAGAAATTCGCCGGTGTTGACATCAGAGTCACAGTTAAGGGAGGTGGTCATGTCGCCCAGGTGTACGCTATCCGACAAGCAATATCTAAGGCACTCATTGCTTTCTACCAGAAATGTAAGTAACTAGGGATTTTCACTTCTTTAAATTGATTGTATTTTTATACTGAAATAATAGTCGTTAAAGAAAGACTACTTGGTCAAAATTTTTTGTAGTCATTGGCAATTTCATAAGTGTCACAAAACAAATAAAATTTTAATGTTACCCCTTCTTCCAAAGCTGTGTTGCCAACATGTAACTCAGTCATTTCAGGGAGGGTAGATCAAAGGTGACATTTACCAAGCAGCAACGTATCTCAATAACTTGCTAGTTTGAAATGTACACAACATTTATTTCTCAACAATAACTATTTACTGATGTATTTTTGTGAGAATATTGATATTAACTATTTACCTATCTCTTTTACAGATGTAGATGAGGCATCAAAAAAAGAGATAAAGGATATCCTCGTCCAATACGATAGGAGTTTGCTGGTCGCTGACCCGCGTCGCTGCGAGCCCAAGAAGTTCGGTGGTCCAGGCGCGCGCGCTCGCTACCAGAAATCTTACCGTTAATACCATTTTTGGTATACCACGGTTTGGTATTGCATTGCTGTGGAGCCAGGAGTGCGATACCATTGCGTGTTTATAAAAATAAAAAAAAAGTATAAAAAGTTTTTGATTGTTTTATTAACAATGAATTTTCATATTCTTATCACATTCAACATTGCAACACATCTAACAAATATAAACGAATTTTATCAAGAGAGAGACTGGATCCTGCAAAATGGGGTATCCTAGTGCCAGTGTAGTCTGGGTCTGGCAAACGAAAGTAGGGACTGTAAAAGCGCGGCAAATTTAAACAATATCAGCATAGCAACCCCAATACTAGTTTGAAATACCTGGAATAACCTAATTTGTTACTTTAGAATTATTTATTTTGTCTAAATAAAATTACAATAAGTACTTTAGGTAGGTTATACTTTAGATATTATGTATCAAAGATAAATAGTGATACGAATTATAACAAAGTATCAACTATTAGCGTCATACTAACTTATGAAATCTAACATCACATAAACAATCTTGTTATTGTTTGAATTCGACGTTTTTCTCCTGTTGTTTTTTCTTGATATTTATTTAAGTGCTGACTTGTAGTCACACCAGGTTATCACACCAGTGTGACAAACAGGATTTTTTTTTTCGTTTGTCACACCACTGATTTTTCCACACCATGTATACGATAATTGCTAGTGCAGTACCTGTATATTCTAATAAAGTCGATCTGCTGATGATGATGATTTTAGTTTTTTATTCCGTTTTTAACGCAATGTTTCAAGGAAATGGGCGACCCTTCTTTTTTTTTTTCGATATCAATTTTCTTTTGATTGAATAATTCTGTTAAAAATTTATTATTCAGTTACTTATGCCGAATCACCATGGCAAGTTACACGATTGAACAGCACGTTCAAATGATAAAAAAAATCTGCATGAGCGATTGGTTTTCTCTCGCAGGGGTGATGTGAATTGGCCACAAAGGTCATGCGATTTGACACCGCTAGACCTTTTCTTGTAGGGTTTTTTAACCGACTTCCCAAAAAGGAGGAGGTTCTATGTTCGACTTCAAGTTTGTTTTTTTTTTTTTTTTTTTTTTTTTTTTTTGTGTATGTTCACCGATAACTCCGTCAATTGTGGACCGATTTTGAAAATTCTTTTTTTGTTTGAAAAAGTATGTTCCGAAATTGGTCCCATTTTAATTTGGTGAAGATCTGATGAAGAACTTCGGAGATATACAACAGAACTCTTCAATAAATAACGGCAAATCTCTCGGGATTGCTGCAATCGCATGTCTGTTTGTTGTTTATAACATTTCATAACATAACATCACGCCAGTTCGCTCTTAAGGGGTAAGCAGATCTCTCATTTCACCGGTTATGTTCAAGTTTCATGAAATCTATTCTGGCGAAATAGTTCCCTTACTAACTTGCCTATTAGGTACGTACAACTAAAAAGTGAAAAATAAAAAAAACTTTTTGCAAAAAAATACTACCGACTTCCAAATACAAAACTACAAAGTGAATAATAACTTAATTTTTTTAAGTCGGTGTCCATAACGCAAAACAATGGTACCTACGAAAGACACCGACTTAAAAAAATTAAGTTATTTTTCACTTTGTAGTTTTGTATTTGGAAGTCGGTAGTATTTTTTTGCAAAAAGTTTTTTTTTGAAGTCACAAGTCTGTGCAAACAAACCACAATCGACCAATGCCCTAAAGGTGAACACACACAGGCCATTGCTCAAATTCAGCCGGATCTATGAAGAAGAGTCATTGAAAATTGAACCACTCGGATTCGTGCCACTGTACTGTAAACAGCCGAGGCGGGCATTTGAACGATGTCATATCATATTCCACACTTAATGGCACAAGTGTGCTTTCCAAATAAAAAAAGAATTTTGTTAATCACACAGCTTCTTTTATTTCATTTCAACATCTACCCGCCCTTTTTGAAAAAAAAAACGAGAGAATAAGATCCTGTTTGTCATACTGTGTGATAATCTGGTGTGACTACGAGTCTGCAAAGTTGAAAAACCCTTTAGTATAACTAGGACAGCACTAGTTAGGAATAAATGGTGTGGAAAAATCAGTGGTGTGACAAACGAGAAAAATAATCCTGTTTGTCACACTGGTGTGATAACCGTGTGACTACGACTCATTTATTTAGACATCATGCGAAACGACATCTCCCGTAATCCACTTTTGTTTTATTAATTTTTCACGTAATAAATGCTATTATCAAGACCACAACAAATCACCAAAAATTGATGTTGACATTAGTAAAGCATTGCCATATAAAAAGTTTGCAAATAATTCGAGTGTGTACTTTCGTTTGCCAGACTCTAACATCTTAATAATTAACTTAAGCAATAAATAAAAACATGAAATATATGAAACTAATTGGTTAGGTACATTTTAAACTCAGTCGTAGTAGAAGTCAGCAGTAGCTCATCTCGCACTCGCAATAAACTGGAAGTTTCGTTGGCCCAGATTACCGAATTTAAATGTGATGCAACTCCAAGCATGGCTATTGTTGTGTAGTGTACATACTATAGCATTTTATGCACTGAAGAAATCAGAGTGTGGACTAGGCCATAAGGTATAGTTCTCGCCAAACTTCTTGACCGCCCTGTAGTTGCCTACAATGGCTGCGCAGTAGTAAATCTCATACAAAAACAGTACCGTTTCGTGCCTCGCGCATCCGGTAAACCAACTTCAGGGCGGCCCAGAAGTTTGGCGAGGATTATACCTCAATCTGCGTAGTATTTATTATTCTAGCTTTGTTGGGGTCGGCTTTCGGGCTATCTGGGCGTTTTTTGCCATCCTGTAGTCTGTGGGTACTCCAATTAGCTTACGCTCAATATATTAGTCTATGCTTACAGCTCGAGTCGAGCATCATTACCTTTGCGCTTTTCTGGTGGTCGCCACTGTTGATTCTGGCTTTCAGGAGTTGCAGTGGTTTGGGAATAGTGCGGTGGGATTGTCCCAAAAAGTCTATGCTTACGCTAACAAGTCGTCATCAGGAAGTGAGATAAGCACTTCTTTGTATACCATATTGGCGGTTTTTCATTCTGGTGCCAATATGACCAACTTGCTATTAGTACCGTCTCTGTGCCTGCCACCCTTAATTACTGACCCTTAGATTTATTTATCCGTCATTGCAAAGCAGACCGTAAGGGTACCTATCACTGGTATTCGATGTATGAACACTGATTCCCACCGAGCACATCCAGTAATCACTGTGGGATCCATAATATTTATGTGCAGTCCTGTTACTCGGAGTCTTGTCCCTTTACATAGTTTAAGGATACGCACCAGCATTACTGGTGTCCCAACTTGCAGAAGGAGTTTATGTGAAGGTTGCCCTGGACGGTTAACACTGTCACAGATTACAGACAATATAATACTAGCATATAGATACCTTATCCCATACAAAGAAACCGTGCCGATCGCGACGTAACTGTCGTTTTTCGTCTAATTAAGATGATTATTTTTATAAGTACGTTGATCGCGTTCTGTTCCGTTCCGCGTTTATAGATGGTGTTAACATCGACTTCCGAGTAAAAGGGTTCTCTCGGTTTGTGACTATTTTTACAGTGACGATTTGTTTTATAGTATTTTTTGCACGTTTTTACAGTTTCATTGTACGAAAATGTGTCAACATACAAATTTAATAATTGAATGGCATGCCACATAAATTTAAAACCGCGCCATCAATTGGAATCAATTTTAACTGATCCGTTCAAATAATGTTAGATATGTTAAAATTAAGGTCCCAATATTTCATAATTTTGTGCTTAGGAGAGTTGATTAAAAACAAATATACAATTTTTATGATCAATTCTAGAAAATGTTAATTTTGCACACAATTCGATATTAAATTGGTGCATATTGCGCCATCTAGTGACATTTATTTGAACCAAAATTTCTTTGTTAGCCCTGAGACCCCGTGACACTGATAAGGAACTGCATAGGATAGTGAACTGCTTCATCCGCTTGTAGCACTGAATCGATAGACCTGTACCTATTCCATTTCTGAGGCCTCAAACGATTTATGAATATTTCATGCACTATTGTTTTTCGGAGTCAGTATTGCACGTTCGCATAGCCAATCGATAGACTTCGTTTGTAAATTAGGATGCACTCTAACTATTAACTCTGAGGGTTCGCCATAAGCTCTTAGAGTATGATTATTTTGAGTGTGCGTAAGCGACAGGTGTATATAATTTTCACAACGCATCTTTGTGTCTTTGAATCAAAGACCTTATACGTATTTCTTAAGAAGTATAAGGTCTTTGCTCTGAATTGGCTGCAAGACCCTGCGCAGTAGCTATTTTTGTGTCAATGTCGAAGTAGAAGATAGCATTGTATAACTGTCTCTTTCAATCGCTTACCTATTTTTGTCGCATTGTCCTACCTATCTTGCTTAGCGTATCTAGTATACTCGATGACAAACTGATTCTTGCGCAATGGTTGGCAGAGCCAACTTCAGAGACCAATGATATTCAAATAAACAGATATGTTATGAGCGCGCGCATTGTGAAGACTAGAATAGGTCATAATTGTGAACTTTAGTCTTTAGTTTATGTCACGCATGGCGAAGAGAATAGCAGAATAACATGAATAGGCTTTGTTGAAACAAAAAAGATATAAAAAAATGCCATCGTGTGTATTTGTAATTCATTTATTTATTGATTAAAATAAATATGTTTTAATGTTAGATGAATGAAAAGTGTGTATGTGTGCTGCCACTGCTGCGCGGAACACTTTTTGAGTGTATAACGTATCTGTTTATTTGAATATCATTGTCAGAGACACAAAGATTCGCCGTGACTAATATACAAGTCATATACATCTGTCCTTTACACACACTCAAAGTAACCTTACTCTTAGAGCGTATGGTTATAGTTATAGTTGTTACTACTCTAGCCAGCCGAGAAGGTATACATACTTTTCCTTCGATTTTTTGATACTAAACAATTTATTATTCATACAAACTTGAAAACCTCTTTTTACCCCATATGGCATGAACTACAAGGAATCCTTAAATACGTGTATCTTAATTGTATTGAAGAATTTGAAGAACATAAATACTAAATTTCAATTAAGTAATTTTGTTAATAGACAATTTATTTTTCATATAAAATATAACACGCCTAAAATAAAAAAACATCCTTGTATACGTGTTTCTTTAATTTTATTGAAGAGCATAAATACTAAATTTCAAGTAATTTTGATATAAACAATTTATTTTTCATACAAATTTTAACACCCCTTTTTACAAGGGGTACTTCAATGTAAAAAATCCTTAAAGACGTATTTCGTTATTTAGAGACTAATTCCATACAAACTGGCTAATTCCTAGTTTCATACAAACTTTCATCACCGATTTCACCCCATTAGAGGATGAGATTTAAAAAATCCTATCTTATATGACACCTACAGTATAAAATCAACATCCTCTCAAAATTTCAATTTTCTATCGTTAGTGGTTATAAGGCTGGTCGTTGATATGTCAGTCGGGACGTTGCCTTTTATATAAATAAATAAGATTTCCCCATACGTAGGTTCTTACTTAAGTATGTGGACCTTATCTATCTCTCTCGCTCTTGCCCGCCCCCATATTCAATGCAGTAGATCGGCAGGTATAAAATTGCTAGAAAAAATACCATGCTGCCCTTGCCCTAGCTTCAGTTAACTTTAGCCGCTACAGGAAAGTCCGGCTAAGCCTTAGACAACCCTAGGTTGAACTGCGTGAGGACACAAAAAAAAGCATTTTAGTACGGGGTGTTCTGAAATGATTACCAACGCGCACCTCTATGTCAATCATGCGCCTGGCAAAAGGTCCTTGTAGCATTGTACATTTATTATGTAGTTGACATATGTAAGAAGTCAAATAAACACACGCTTTTGATGAAACAAGATTTATTATACACTAAAAATTTCGTTCACAAACCAAAATGTCTTTAATAATAGTCATTTACTTGGAAAATTAAATGCAACATAACACGAATAAACAATTTCACTCAATTTCGTTTTCAAAATAGTTTTAAAATCAAACTTCTACAAAAATTAATATGTCAGAAAAATAAAATGGCGAGGCTGCGATGAAGACCAATATTTCTGTAAGAGATTGCAATTAATATTTAATTTAAATTAGCACAAAACCTATACTTAATGTTAGAAGTTAATGTCTTTCATTATTTACCTATCTAAATGTATTTTTTATTTATTTTTAGTCCGTGAATATCCCATCGTTTAGTTTTTTGTTGGGTCTTAAGCCAGTTACGAGTAGAACTCATCTGGAGTTCTACTGGTTATTGCTCATGCCAACGGACAAAAAAAAAGGGGCATCCATAGTACATTCTTTTTTGCCTGAGACATTTGCCGAGATTTCCCAATTTTTCTTATAATTATTTCACTATAAATAATGTATATAGAATACTCCTGATATACAGATCTTATTGAGATTATTAGATTACATTTATATTAATTTCATATTTATTATAGGCACTGCATTACACCTAGTGTTATTAGTTAGTAAATATTTTGGCACCATTTTAGTCATGTAAAACCAAAGGTTTTCTGCCTCTTATAGCTTCAAAAGTTAAGTTCAAAATAGGTAAAAATAAACCTTAATTTTTTGTTGTACCAAAGTGGCAAAACTTATTAATTACGGTAAAATGGCGCTCATAATGATTCAGGGGCGAATTGGGACACAATTTCAAAATTTCGTACCGTTTCGCCCCATGCAACCCTATTTACCCTATTTTACTTTCGGTAAATAAAATGATATTAAGTACCTACAGGCGTCTCAAAATCATGACTTAATACTGAATTTCGTTTAAATAGTAATGTTAATTTTATAATTTAAGGCCATAATATTTCCTAAAATTATATTTCTATGTCAAAAGTTATTTATACCAAAGTTAATTATGCATAATTATTATGGCTATCTTGAAGTCCTTAAAAGCACAAATGTACCGTGTTATAGGCTATTATACGGCTTATACGACCCCACACCGGCCTACCCGTGCGGGCGCCCCGCATTGTCTCGTGCGCCAATAGTGAGAATCGAACGTCAGAGTGACGTCACAGCGCCAGGTGCACAGATATGTTTACCGTGTTATACCTATTGTGCATATTTTATTCCTAATACAACATTGAACTCTAGCGACTTATCAAGTGGTTATTAACAAAAAGTCAACAGATATAATTAACGAAATATAGGCAAGGTAACGGTTTATAGAATCTGATTACACTGTCAATAAAATAATTAATCAACTATATGAATATTGTTACATCCAATTATAACTATGTTAGATATGCATGTGTGCGTTTTTTTTTTGCGAATTACGTGCGTTTAAACAACTTTTTTTTAACTCTAAAATATAACTAACCCTTATTTAGTTACCTATTGGGCAGTGTTATGCAATTAAAAAAATCTAATCTAGTCATGGTAATTTTGAGACAAATTCTAATTTATATAAGTCCAAATAAGCCTCAGACGCATCTTAAAAAAATATTTTGCTGAAATATTCGTGGCTATTTATAATAATAATTTAAGCTTAGTCCATATATGCGAGGGACCGTATTGAATTAGTAAGAAAAGGACAGATTCAAAGGGCAAAAAGGGATTAACAGGGTAAGAAAGGACGAACAAGACGCAATGGTCTATGAAAATTTCCACAAAAAAACAGAAGTGAGAATCCACGGATATTTCTGCAAATTAAAATACCCCAAGATTGTAGTACAACGAGATCCTAAAACCCAAAACTATAAAATAAGTACTGTACCAGTTTAGCAAAGAATTTCGCCCCATTTTACCCCAAAAACTGGTACAACAAAGACATAAGCCAATAAAATACTTGTAAAATAGCTACACCCTTTCACAACAACACTGCCCAATCAACTGCCAACAAAAAAACTTTCAATCAATTCTCTCCATTCTTCTTCTCCACTTTATCCTCATGATGGTCTTCAAACTTGGCTCCCATCCTCTTGAGGGCTATGACGGCTGATACTGCCTTGGCCCAACGTTTCTTGATGACGTATCTCTTGAGTTTGGTCTTGGTAACGTGCAGCTCTGTGCAAAGGGCTGATTGGATCAGCCAGGGGTGGGTCAGAGTCGATGATGCTGATAGACGATCGCTGTGGAAGGTTGATTATTGTGACGTCATATTGATTTTTATTGAAGGGGTAATTAGTCATTTAAAATTGACATGCAGCATGGAGCTTCATCCGAATGGAGATTCTTATGGACATCGTGCATTTTTCTATAAAGGCAGCAAGGTCTGGAAATGCTGATCTTTTTTTGTAATAAAATCTTGGACAGAGACATATTCCCTTTTGGAAATAGTGCAGTTTGTTGTCATTTGCAACAGAATACTTTTATGTCAGAAGAATGCAGGATTCTTATAAGAACCTCTCACGAGGGTATTAAGAGTCGTTCAAGTTTAAAAGTAATAAAACACAACAGATTTTAATAAAGCCTTATATTTTAACAACATACGTATCGCAATAACAATAAATTACATTTAAGTTATATATAATAAGTACAGATAAGGAACAATCATAATTTAAGTTTATATACCCCTACGTTTCAAAACATGTCTTATTTACATACAAAAAATGTTTTAAAATTACCAAAATGTGTTCAATATGTTGATATAATTCGTTCTCAGTCTTGAATCTAAATCTGTTTGTAAAATTTTGAAGACTAGATTTTTATTATTGTCATTTTAACTGCCTTTTTAAGACTTAGCGCATATAAACGTTCTTATAAAAACACGTGGTTACTAAAATCTACCTTAGTACGTTGTTACTTTTGTCGATTCCAAAAAAATAGAATTGTTAATTAATGGAATTTAAAAACTTATACTCAACATAATTTGCTTTAACAGAGTCAATTTTAACTTTTGTCAAAATATTCTCAGTTCTGGGGCATGTATGTGCCTCAATTTGCCCATGGGATTTATGGTGGCCCTAAGTTAAAAAATGTACGTACGTGTAACCCTGTACTTAAAAGCCATTGTTTCGAGTTAAATTCGTGTATATGCCAATTTTAACTTTTGAATTAAATTTTCAATTCTGGAACATGTATGTGCCTCAGTTTGCCCCATGGGATTTATGGTACGGTGTATGGGCCCTAAGTTAAAAAA
Organism: Orthosia cruda; assembly: GCA_964057195.1. Classification (NCBI taxonomy): domain Eukaryota; kingdom Metazoa; phylum Arthropoda; class Insecta; order Lepidoptera; family Noctuidae; genus Orthosia; species Orthosia cruda. The sequence continues at coordinate 16,850,807 of OZ059834.1, forward strand.
TGTACGTACGTGTAACCCTGTACTTAAAAGACGTTGTTTCGAGTTAAATTCGTGTATATGCCAATTTTAACTTTTGTATAAAATTCCCAATTCTGGAACGTGTATGTGCCTCAATTTGCCCCATGGGATTTATGGTACGGTGTATGGGCCCGAAGTTAAAAATGTACGTACGTGTAACCCTGTACTTAAAAGCCGTTGTTTCGAGTTAAATTCGTGTATATGCGCTAGGCTATAAGAACATTAACTAATCTCATACCGTACTTTGGTAACATAGTGTCATGGCACTTATTCTTACAACCGGAGTCATTTCGCTACATTACTAGTCACTTTCTTCCTTTGCGTCTTCTCATCTGAAGTCTGTCTTTGGAAGAATGCGTGTAGACTTGACATGGAGGTCTGTCCCAACTGGTTGGAAGGCGACCATTCTAGGGATATTGACTGGTGTCTTCCACCGTTTGAGGTTCCTCCAGCCGATCTTTCTGCCTCTACTTCCTCAGATTCACCCCATTTCTCTAGAAGGTGTAAAAGGAGGTCTTTCGTCCGATGCGCGTTGTTTTCATCTCCTCGTCTATAAGGCATCTGTCTCCCATTCTCTGATCCATTCACGAGTTTGTCTATCTTGTCCCTTCTTCTGTCAAATTCCTGGAAGAAACTGTTCCGAACGTCCACGGGCTGGTCTGGTACATCTCGACTCATATTCGTCACTCGTTTCGACCTGTTTGATTTCGCCCACGGCATTTTACTCGTCATTGGCTTCTCGGGTTCCCTCTCTGTTAAGAATGATGACGATATTTTTGTCGTTGACTTTGACGTGAACAGTTTCTTTTGATTTCCTGATGCGTCGCCATTCGTTATTATCTTCGTATGCCTCGTTTCCTTCTTGTAACCGTTCGGTAGTTTCTCTTCTTTCGTCGACTTGGTTTCCGTAACATTTTTGTCCAATTCCTTCATGCTGTTGTTGTTTGCGAGATCAGTGTTCATAGTGGATAGCATGTATAAGTGGTCGGATAGTTTCTTTATTTCTTCCGCTAAGTTTTTCCTGACGAGGACGTCTTGTTTCTTGTGTAAGAAGCAGGTGCTGTCTGAGGCTCGCCTTTCGACGGGGTTGTATTTGGGCGAAGATAGGAAGCTGTGTTCTCTTAGCGGGGGAGGTTCTAGGTCGTCTTCGTCAAATACTACGTCGGGGGAACTGCTGAGGGAGCTTCTTGGTGAAGGGGAGCATCCTCCTATGGAGGATCTTTCACAGTTTCCGTTGGCGAGGCTGGTGATTTCATGCGCTTGGTTGTCGAATACGTATGGGGAGTTGGGGTGTTCGCTCCAGCGCTCGACAAAGAGTCGCAAGTTGTCCTTGGCTACGTCAAGAGGGTTCTTGAGCTCGGGATGGACAGGTGGCGGTGCGTGTGGCGGGAGGTGCGGGGGCGGAGGCCGGCGCTGCAGCCAGGCGTGCCGGAGGCACTCGGTGGCGCTCGGCCGCGACCTGCGACAAAGACCCTTGTTACTAGCGCCCAACACCGACACAACAGTTAAGGGGGTGGCGTCTATAGCTCTACGGGACGGGCATAGACAAGTGTTTGGTAGGGCCCAACTACGCCAATATGGGATGCAAGAGGAAATGCGTGCATATAAAGAGGAAGGAGTTTTTAAGGATTAATAGAGGTTAACTTGCAGATGGACAGTTTGTGCCAGAATTTGGGCAAAATTTTGAAGGACTGTTACTGGTTGTCTACACAAAGGTACAATTTAATCTACATCTACTTAACTAGTATGTAAAGGGTTAGGGGATTATTGTAAGAGTTAGAAGTTAGAACATTCTTTCTACATCGTGCAATGTTTTATGAAGTGTTAGTTACTAGTGTTGGATAAATCGAGTAACAAGGGTTCTTTATCGTCAGGCTGGTATATACACAGCTTTAGAAAATCCGCGATTATTTGATATCATACCGGATTGAAAGGTTGCGAGGATATAAGGTTTTTTTTTGACACGCATTTTGAACTAAGGTTCTTATAGAAGGAAACACGTCATAATTTGTACAGGCTTATTCTATGGCCTAAACCTTTTGCAAATAATTTTTGGTCGTCTAAAATATCAAACCAAGGAACTGCAGCTCAAAAATTGCCGCCTTCAAGGGTAAGGAAAAAAAGTTCCAATGATTTAAACCATCTCTCCAAGATGTACACATTATCCAATTCCTTTGCAAAAAGTCCAGGCTCTATAGGGCTTAAAGCCCTAGTAATATCACAACAAAAACTAGTCAGGCAAGATACTCACTCTTTATCCTTGACGAGAAGCTTCTGAATGAAGTCCTTAGCATCGTCGGAGATCTCTGTGAAGGCTTCGTCATCGTAGTCGTATTTAGCGACGGTGACGTTAGCCATAGTTTCTATGTCTGTCTCACCCATGAATGGTGATAGGCCGGAGAGGCTGGAAAGAGATGACAGATGTTTTAGTAGATACAAGTACCGTCGGTTGTAGTTGGATTGTGGACATTTAATCTTATTAGGGATGCATTTGGAAATATTTTAAACATGTTTTAAAATTCATTAAAAAACCGGCCAAGTGCGAGTCGGACTCGCGCAGGAAGGGTCAACTATGTTTATATGGGGACTCCCTTTAATTTTTAACTTTTTTAATAGTTTGGAATTTTTCCTTTATTTGTGCTGTAAGACCTTACTTTTTGCCAAATTTCGTTATTCTAGTTCAACGGGAACTACGATATAGGTTTTCGACCCAAAACTTATAGGATACTTCCAGTTCACCCAGAATTGTCAATTTTGGTTAAAAACAAGGTCTTACAGCACAAGTAAAGGGAAAATAATGAAAAAAAAAATAAGGCAAGTTTTCGCGATAATCTAAATTTGCCCATATCTTTTTATCATGTTGATTCAGGACCTTGATTTTTGGACACCTTATATATCACTATAGATCTCAGTATCTGGTATAAATTTCAACTTGCTAAGTCCACCCGTTCCTGAGAAAATCGGTGGTGACACACAGACAGATGGACAGACGGACAAGAAAGTGATCTTATGAGGGTTCCTTTTTTAGTTTTACGTACCCAAAGGGTAAAAACGGGACTCTATTACTAAGATTCCACGGTCCGTCTGTCTGTCTGTCCGTCTGTCACCAGGCTGTATCTCATGAACCGTGATAGCTAGACAGTTAAAATTTTCACAGATGATGTATTTCTGTTGCTGCTATAACAACAAATACTAAAAATAGAATAAAATAAATGTTTAAGTGGGGCTTCCATAAAACAGACGTGATGTTTTTAGCGATAATGGTACGGAACCCTTCGTGCGCGACTCTGACTCGCACTAGGCCGGTTTTTTATCTTTTGAGGTACGGAATCGTAAAAAGGAAACTTAAAACAAAAATACACACAATAGGTGAAGGCGAAGTTGAATGTAAAATATCGGGAGACAATAACCAAAATCAGTAGAGCGTCCATAAATCGGGAACTTTTTCAACGCTGGTCGTAGTTGGTACGGCCCAACCAGCTGAGAACCCTACACACATCCGGATGTGTTACGGAGCAGACCATATCCGATGTGAAAACAAGTGGACCGAGACGGACTCAATTAATAATAATAATGTCCGGCGGGCCACTCTACACACGCTTGGATATGGTACGGCCAGACTAACACCGCCCACAAATCCGTGGTCCGGACGTGTGTTCGCACTAATAGAAAATCAAAATGAAAACGATTTATTTTCTTCTTAGCTAAGCCATATTTAACAATCAAAATCAAAGGAATACTTACAGCACATAACATATGACTCCCACCGACCACATATCAGTTCCATAGCCAATCTGGTCGAAGTTCACAACTTCTGGGGCCACGAACTCGGGGGTTCCGAAAAGAACTTGGAGTTTCTTCTCAGGATCGTAGAACCTGGCCAGACCGAAGTCTATGATCTTGATGCGGTTGCCTTGCTTTGTGAGGCAGAGGATATTTTCTGGCTGTAAGACAAAAGAGGACTTAGCACAAAGAAATTTAGAATCGTTTTTGTCTGAAAGCAAGGTAAATAAAAATTTAAGTTTCAGCAGTTTGACTAGTTCTGAACTCGAAGAGAGCTATCTTGCCCGACGAAAATACATAAGTACCGTGGTTTACGCTTTTTGGCTTCCAGACTGAAGAAGAATCCAGCTGTCTTTATTGTCTACCACAGAAACAAGTGACGGATTCGAGTTATTCTATGCTGGTAACAATTTATAATATGTACCTCCCTAAGTAAGTAGGTGGGTATACTAGTGTATTTTGTTTCATTTGTGTATCAATATAGATGTATAAAAAATCCCTAATTGTAAACCTGAGCCAACTATTTTATTACACACGCACACAACTGCCATAAATAAACAAGGCACTTCAAAGTAAATAAAGCATAAAAATATCATCGAATACTGGTTAACCACTACCGGACCGAAAATAAAAAAAGTGTATTTCTGCGACGTTTCCGAAAGATGACAGAAATACGCATTCGAAATTCAAAAACGATATCTTCAAATAAACTCTGAACTGGCCGGTAATCATAAAAGTCGCGCGCTTTTTTCCGCCATTTTGATTTATTAGTTGGAAGCGGACCAAGATGGCGGGACCGCAACAGCTGAACAATGTAATCGTTTCTTTATTTACTTTAGTATTTGCACAAACGGAATTACGTCTGTATTTATTTATTGTTGTAGTCAAGGGTGAAACGATTTTGCATTTTCTTTAGACTTTAATCATGTGAATTTGAAACAATTTCTTTAATATCTCCGTCACTCTTTTGTGATCATCTCAATTCTCATAAATTTTGTTGTTTGAAATATCGGAATATCCTAAGCACATGACATCACCATTTTACTATTTCATACCTTAACTCCTCTCCATTAAAAGTGCAATTATTTCATACATTTTATCTAGGTATCTGGGAAGGTAGCATACTGTGCGTTAGTCTCGTCGGTCGAGTCACAATTCACTCTAATGGATCCTAGACAAAAAATACTCTACATCGAATTTCTACGAGTGTTTGCAGATGACGAAAAATCTAAAGATCGTAAGAACATGACATCATTTGACTATTTTAGACCTTAGTGAATGAAAAAAAATCCTCTACATTACACATGCAATTATTTAGATACGTTACTTTTTAACCGTTACAAAGATCACGTGTAGACGACCCGCTATGTGGTTTTATTTTTAGTTCTTACACACAGTTTAAGTAAACTGCAAAGATATTATTAAAATACTTCTTTGAATAAATGAGTGTAGTTATTGAAGCCTAAGGTGACGTCCATAAAAATCCTTTTCCGACCTAAACTCCTATTGGTAGGTCTTACCTACTCTAAATTCCGCTTGGCATAACAACAATTTATTATTACCACGTAGAACCTACCTACCTGTTATTACTTCAATGACCTATCAACATCAAAGTGTCGTGCCAATTTCAAGATGTATTACAATTAGGTCCCTAACAACTACTAGGTCCCTAACAACAACTACTACAACGCTAGGGCTGTCGACGTGGCTGAGTTCTGGTCGAAACACAATATCTAAATCAAAATCTGCAAATGGAATCATCGACACGATGAAGAAGAAGAAGAAGAAGGTCCCTAATCTGTGGATGATTTCGGATGTGATTTTAGATAAACCATTATTTTTGGCACCATTTTTACCAAAAATCTATTCACAATCTCGATACATCTAGGCAAGCTCGTTCCATCGTCAACCACGTCATCGCTTTCCATCACTGACGGTGAGACACTGGTCAAAAGCGAGCGTAGTTCTGGCTCATGTCTACCAGAAGCATTATACAACTCCGGGATATCTCAATTCAGGATAAAGCAACTGGATTAGTATTGCCCAGTCTCAACGTACCTTCATGTCCAGATGCAGAATATTCTGCCGATGCACAAACTCGATGCCCTCGCAGATTTGTCGCATGAACACCGTGCATGCTCTCTCCGTCAGCACGAAGTCTTCGTCTATGACACGTTCGAAGAGTTCTCCACCGGTTATACTGGAAATAATAGATAAAATATTGAGAACTAATCATTATTTTAGCTGAAAGACGTCAACTGCTGGACACTCCCCCAATGATCACCATGCCTTACGTCCAGTGGATTCCTGCGGTCTTCACCAGGCAATCATTCTAACGAATACTTTATTAGAATAGAATAAAATTATAGGTCTGAAAGCAACAATTTCGTGACTAAAAGGACTATGCGGATTATTGGCAATAACGCTAGCAGTCGTGTTTATAAGCGACTAACATAATTGTTAAGAGCATCTACCAAAACTCAAATAAATATTCTGCAACATGAAGTTTAGTAAGAAGACCTACAAATAATTCTGTTAATTCTGAACCCGTATTGCGTCAGAAGCAGTAACGTAAGTTTACAGATCAATTTATGACAATTACCAATCTTGCAGATGGAATGTAAGTGTCAGAATCGTAAGAACGAAACAATATACCATCTACGACCTACGTCATTTCGACGCAACCCCGTATATCCGTGTGAACATAATTACGATCTTATAGACGGACAAACAAATCTGACGCTATTACAGCAGAACTATTAGTCGGCGTTGAACACCTCAAACTCGTAAAACGGTCACGAGCTACGTTTTATAGCATCACTAGTTAAAGACGTGGTGATGCCTGGATTTGGGAGAGAAATAGTACAATTGTAGCGTAGGTAAAGTTGAGCATCCACATAAATTCGCGCCAACTTGCCCAAAAGAGGGGTATGTTGGAACAACCTTTCCTTTTTCATTTTGTTGATAGATTGATTGAAGAGAGACACAATAAAATTTTGGAAATTCGGTTCAACCCATCAAATTAATTGCTACATCTCGCTGTGGAAAAGTTAAGGAAATTGACAGTTCCTTCTTGGACACTCTTCCACAGAAGGTCTTAGTTATTCAGTCTAACACTGACTCATTCCTGGACCTCTCCCTTTTTGACGACACCACCCGGTTTTCCGCCTTCCGCATTATTGAAGCCCATAGATAAGTCTTTCAAATCAGTGCCGCGTCCCTTGGTATGCATATTGAAACTCGGTTCTCCGTTAAAGGAAGGCATATAGTATGCACTATCAATACAAAGTGCATTTGTTATCACAAGGCCAGAATGGCTCCTAAGCTTTAGAATTCAAGCTGTGTGTGACTCATGAAACCATTATTATCTCTATAAAATTACGTGAAGTCAAAACAAACAGCAGTTGTTATGGCAACGAAAATAAATAAATAACCAATTCCTACGCAAATCACCAAAAAGTGCCTCTTGAAAACAGACGTAACACAAGTTACGTTTTTTTTATATATATTTAGAAAAACTACAAATTGCACGACGAGCGTGCTTTGGGTAAGGTTGCCAAAAAAATAAGATGATCGAATTAGCATCGACGTGTGCGTTGGCGCCAAAATAAACTCGAACAGAGGTGTTGAAGGTTGATGTCAGGCCGTTTATTTCGTGTTTATCGATGTATACTGGCTTTAAAAACGTTGTTATATGTTCCTGAGTAACATATCATGATATTTTCGATCCGACCCACGTGATAGCTGTCTAAACGACACGGCCCAGAATGCGACCGGTGCAGGCCTTTTGGCGGTCACCAACCCCCCACCTTTATCTCTTTTTAGGAGATATCACAGAAACCCCGACATTTCGAAGTTCGAACTCCAAATCCAGAATGCCCATTTAATCGCCCTAAGCTGCCTTAATGCATTCTTGAAACCGCATTCCTGGACCGAGAACCAGTCTGTAATCTTCCTTTACTTGGATGTTAACGTTTTTACTTTAAAATGGTGTTTCGGAGTTCCGTATGGTCGTCACGACGCTGTTTCGACCACGTCCTTAGCTTACACGTGCACGAATACGTTAATAGTGCTTTAGTAATGTCTCGGAAAGGCTGGCGAAGTGGCGACTAACTGTTTTTTATTTTAGCGATGACTGTGTCTCTTTGTGTGTGAGCTGTTAAAAGAGACGGGCTTTTTTGCTTCAGACAGTAGGTGGTTGGTTTCTTCAAATTGCTTAGAGATATTGCTAATGTAAAGAAGATTGTTGTGTTCTTGTTGAGAAGAACATTTATAGAAGGGAAAGGATTTTGCACCTACTTTGACCTCCTAGCAACAGCCTTCATGACTGCAAAATCATTATGGTTTTGCATTGATTGTTAAATAGCACTTAAAGCCACATTTATTTCTAACATTACCTAGTTTGTTTTGTTTACCTAAACAAAATTTAAACAATAGCCGTAAACGCGAAATTAGCAATAAAACTCAACGGCTTTTGAAGCGTATAAACGTCTTGGCGGTGGCACACTTTCACTCAAGTCCTGGTTAGAGCTTTTTGTCATGCAATATTGGTTCACGCCTTCATGGCTCTTTAGAGGTCAATGTTTTATAGCTACTGTGTTTAATGATGAACAGACGAAAGCTGGCGAAACCTCAAAGATAATAAAACTTTACAGAAGCCTTCGTGAAGATATAAAAACTGTCCTCATGTTCTTTTTTATGACAGTATTTTTGAATCGGCTAATGCTTCGTCCCAAAATTTTAAAACCCATTTTATTTGCAACAGCACGTCCGATACGTATTTGCAATGCAATGACGTTCCTAGCTCGGACACAGAACATTTTTATTAACTCGCAATTTATGCATTGCGCTGGGCAATTCACTACGCCAACTCTATCCTCAATTGATGCATAAAAATAATAATATAAAGCAGGCACATAATCGTACGATGTAGATAAGTCTGTTTGCTTTTTAATGTGAGTAATCGGATGTGCAAGACAATAAGATATCAATAAACCATCGATTCAGAGCCAGGATCTTCATAAATTCGAGTTGTACAAACATACTGTCGGTCACGTTAGTCAGGGGTGTTAGGTCCAGTGTCTATGAAACGTGATGTGGCTTAGGCTGGGTACAGACTGAGTCAAGTCTGGCCACAAAACTCGGGACCGCTCCTTCATTAGCCGTTACTGTTGCCCCTTATTGTGCCACAATCAGAATTGTCACGGGCTGTCAATTTGTATGAGTGAACTGTCACTCTCACTGACATGTTTGCCTTGGTTTGTATGGACCGTTTTGACAACGCTGATTTAGCAGTTCCTAGCCGCCGAGGCGTCTCGTTGTGCCATGAGTCTGTATATGAGAAACTATACCTATAAAGTACTTGTGGCGCGTATATCACAACTGAGCAGGTCAGCATTATCCCCTCTGCCCTTGTCCCAATACATTTGGGAGTACCGCAGCAAGTCTTCTTCCATTTATTTGTCTTGTCTTTGGAATTCGCAAACTTCCCTCAAGATATGGTTCCGCATTCCTCCCTCTCTATCTCATAGACAAAACTATTTTGTGTCTAATGTGCACACTGTCTTATGCTAGGAATGCTTGATCTTTTGTTCATAAATCGTGTAATGGCATCATCTAAAAATAGAACGCACGGTCTCTTGTCGTGGGTGTCAATGGAAATATGTAATAAGACTTAGAAACTATATCAAAAGCAAAGGAATTCATTTGTTATCTGTAACAACATTAACGGGAGCTATCGAAACGTCACGTGATGAATACTTTACATAAATAAAAAAAAAGAACATTAATTTCATTATGGCACTTTTGAATTAACAGCAAAAAAATACAAAAATAAAGCTAGTTGCACATTTGCAAGCGTCAGTAGGTCTCTATGGAGAGAAACTACACGGACACTCTTTTCCATCAATAAGATTAATTACAAGTATCTGGTTACATAATTCTTGTTGGAAAATTACATATAAGTGAGAGCGATGTAAAAATACGTGCACGTAAAAGCGTCTGGAGTAAAATAAACAACCTCAAAATACAATAATTCATAAAAAAACAGGCCGAGGTAACCAAGTTATAACCCATCCTAACTTATGGCGCCCGTTTACGAACATGACGCATGGATTGGCACCCATCACTGCACGACCATCATGATGGGAACCGAATGATCCAACACAAGAGCCACCATCAGAAATATTTGAGAGAGAATGATACACTCTTAAGAACTGCCAGGACACATTCAAGTCAACGGACGACATAATCATATTCTATTAGCTATAGTGATTTTTTGGACCTCTAGACAAGTGTCATTTGACGTCAGCGGTGGCGATGGTCGATTTGTTTTATCGCAATGCGTGCACTGTACCAATTTTCTACGATACTTTATAGCGAGACTCTAAAATCGTGTCGCAAGAAGTAAAATCGTGGTGCGCGCTAGGCCTTACATTTTGGGATTTCGTCAATCGCTGTGCTATCGCCGATTTAATGACTCTTAGTCAAGAGAGTGTTAGTTTCAAACGTTGAAATTTTTCACCTGATGATACGTGAACAATATTTGTTTCAAACCAATATGAAAATGTGTATCTACATACTAACTACTTAGGTACCCAGAAACGTGCAGCTAACAAAACGTACATAGTCACAAATGGCTGTATAATTTATTCTGAGTTTCCAATAGACAGACAGGTTTCAAACAAAGTGTTCGAATAGCTAAATAATGAGAACTAAACTCAGAGCTAGGTTTACTGCACGTGGATCTGAATGGAGCCAACGTAAATAGTATGGAGACTTTAATAGATGCCTCGCTATTTAGAGCCTTTGATTTAAGACCTAATGTGGATACAGAAATAGCTGCTTGAATTGTTCGGGAATCATTCATAAAGAAGATTTTAGCACGTGCATCTTCCACTATTACCCATCTTTTTACTTGTAGGTATTTCATTGGAGCAGATTCTTTCAAATACTTTTGTAGTAAAGGCTTTAGTCATGAGTATTTTATCAAAAGCATTTTTAATATTAATAGGCCTACACTGTCCCACCACTGGGCAAAGCTGCCCCCAAATCCTTTCAGGTATTCTTTTCTTAAGCCACATCGACCCAATCAATAGTTATTTTATCATAAAAACTAAAAAAAATTGTACCGTCTACCATTTTAGTCTCGCCGGAAAACGTCGAAATAAGTTAAAATTATTATATTTAGTAATCTGACCAATGAGATCGTCCAGAAAGCTGTTATACGTCGAAATAAATTTTATTAACAACGACTTTAATTATTATTTACGTGTTACGATCCGGCTGTGATTTGCACAAGTGCTTTTCATTCCAAATTGTACAGACTGTGTGAAGGAATGTTGTCTGGTGCCAAAATAAACGAACGGCAGATATGTCCAAAAATTTTATTACAGCTCTTTGTACTGAAAGCTGTAAAGAAGTATTTTATATACTTTTTATTGAAGATCTTTGATTATTGGACAAAATTTAAGGTAACTTTAGCTGAAATGTGCCTCGTAAAGGCCGTAAATTTTGTATCTACCCACCCAGGCAGAACGGCAAACTTCTTTCCTTGACCCATAACTGCATCTAAAAATACGCAAATTCCTGAGAAGCTAGTAACTCTTTTCTTGTTTTCGACCCTGACTCGGTTATCTGCGAGTTATGAAGCATCAACGTCGGATTTTTCCGTTTACCAATACGTTATGTTTACTTCTCTCGAGGTAACGTCACTATTTAAAATTAGAATGTTTGAATGGGTAGAACGTCAACAGCTGATTCTCTTTGACCAACTTTTTTCTTTTTTGCGATGACGTCATTGTTAAGGTTTTCGAATTTATGGTTTGCTTCGTGTATTTTTGACGTAAGCAGAAGCGTCGGTTGTTAGATAGCTCGGATATGTAAACAGTTTAAGAGCTGCTGTATACATAAACAATATTGTATGAAAGTTCGTATTTGCTGTACTTACGTCATTAAAGGCAACTAATGTACGTAGTTGTAAACAAAGTTAACGGCTTTAGACGATCAATCAATGTCTTAACATCAATATCTGTGTTTACATTGATGTTTTTGCGATACTCTTCTTGAGATAGAAACGAAAGTTATGCAAAGTTATAACTTTCACATGTTTTTTTTTTTGTTTTGATATCTTCCAATGACTTCTGTCTCTCTCTCGCTCTGGGTGAAGCGTGTCAGACTTTTACTGACTAAAACCCATCCGTGTTCCTTCAATTGCTTGTGTCAGGTCCGCGGTAACTCTTTTTCAAATTTATCCGCGACCCAGACAGGCATCGGCCCTAGCGGACCCCGTCAGTTTTTGCTGACATCTCTATGAGACGCGCGTGGAACACAACGCGCCGTCGACTCGGGCCTGATCTTTATCGGAAGGCGAGCTACCCATTACTCGCCGTCCGCAAGCCCGCGCCTACGGTGGCCGGGAATCGGCTTGCGACTCTCTCATGTCTGAGTGCTCAATATTGGCAGTTTTTTCTGGTCATCTTTTTCATGGAAGCCTGAACTAGGTGAATAACAAGATATATAATTAATTGAAAATTATGTCATTAGTTTCCAGATATTAATGGAGTAGGTATCACTTACCAATAAATGGGTAATATGTTCAAGGCTACAAAATGCACAAGGCACGTGGGCACCAAAAGCCAAAACTAAAAGAGTGTCTCATATGTGATTCAGAAAACAATATCTTTAGGAGAAAAAATATCCTTGGCGTGAACGTAATAGTTTTATAAAGAGTCAGCCAAAAGTCACGAGATTTGAATAAAAATAAAGTAATAAAGTTATTTAAGTGTCGTTTCGTCTTTATTGTTAATCATTTTCAGTGAACGCATCTACTTGACACAGGGTTGCCAACTTTTAAAATTAATAAAATGTCTGGGTGGCCAAAAAGGAAATTATGTAATTAGTGCCCATTATAAATTGTGTTTTGTCACATGTTTAATGTGAAGATAGACATTTGGCAGAACATCTGATGAGACAGGAAGATTTAGGCAGACTTAGGAATGTAATAGACATGTCAACACGAGAGTACGACGACCGATTGGCAGATTTGCTTAAAGTTTGATTTAGGGTTGTACGAGAGAAATGTATCTATATTGATTATTGGCTCGTAAGTTCTTCAGATAGTAAGATAGGTGAGTATATGTTTTTACCTAAGCTACAAAGGGGTAATAGAAAAATAGAAACAAAAGATACGTTAATAACACTAACAACGGACAACAAATCTTGCAAATATAACCAGGTTATCGTAACACAGGAAACCCTTTAAGATTACTAAGTACGTTAAGATAACATACTCTTGTAAATCAGTGGGATATACATTACTAATAGTGTTGCATGCCTTAAATAATTTTCATATACCAATAACATGTGCACATCGACCCCACTCCCACCAATCCGCGCACCGCCCCGCGTTCGCCTCATGCGCCAATAGCGAGACTCAAATATCAGAGTGACGTGGCAGCGCCAAGTGCACAATTATTTTGAACAGCGTTGCCGGAATGTAACTTTTGTTGCATTTTACGTTACTTTTGACCTTCTCATGTAACCTCCATGTAACATGACTCAAAATGTAACTTTTACGTTACTTTTAGGACCTAGTAAAAAATATTTAAATATTTTCCACCAAACAAAAAATAATCGTGAAAGGGAACGCATCTAAGAAAGTTTTCGTTCATCGTATTTTCGCACCTGCTTTTGTGTCGCACAAATTAACGTATTGCATATTCACTCACTCCCTCACGTGTATTTCCAAATCTTCTATCCCGCTTACTACGGCGAGCGAGCGATTTTATGTGGAAAACATCACGTATTAGTGTGTAAGGTAAATGTAATTTGACTTTGAATTAACATGAGAATGTAACTTTTTGAGATGTCTCATGTAATATTTGACTATCTGCCAGTGGCAACACTGATTTTGACCGTACAGTAGATGAATACCGTCTGTCCATCTCATAAAACTTCAGCACTTTCTTGTCACAAGAAAGTGAACTTATAAATTAAAATAAAATAAATTAGCGATGGCAACTAGCAGCCCTGTCAACTTTGATAGAATGGCGTCGCGTGGCCCAGCGCCAAGTATGCCCCGTAACTTCTGACGTGGTTTGACGCCACGACTCATTCTGTATCTGTGGAGTAGCCGCCGCCATTTACGGGGTACACTTTGGCGCGCTTTTATATCAGGATATGCGTCACGGAGGAAGACAAAGACGGTATTCAAGATAGGTTCATTGAGGGTTCGGATTCGGAGTTCAAGATAGAGAGGCCTTTGGAACACATTGAGTACTTATAACTCTGTTTGCATGTTTTTTTTTTTTATATTTTTGCAAGACAAGTGCTCCTTTCGAACACAGGGCCCCATTTAGGACTGTTAGGGTGGGTGCTTAATTTGAATGAATTTATTTGACTTTTTGTGTTTTTTTTCAAACTGAAAGGTTGAAGAATGGAGTATAACGTAACTTAGCTCTTGGAAATTATATTTTTGTTATTACTTTTTTTTGTCCCAACGCTGGGCAAATGTTATTTTGCCTTGTCCAGTCAACCCGTCAAATTAAAAGCGAGCCGAAAACTTCAAATCTTGTTTCTTAGGCCTTGAAAATCATAATTAATTTTATAAAAACGATATTATTTTAATCGGTATCATTTCTAGCTATCAATATCTACCATTAAGGTAACAAATTAAGTCAAAAATTGATAGACATCGTAATCGTATTTTCCTACCGCAAGGGACCTTATTTGGGTATCCCCAAATTAAACGAAGTTGACAAGACCTATGACTGTACCGTGCGATTCCCGTACTCATCGCGGTCAACCGCAGAACAGGCGATAAGAAAACCACCTCATGTTTGCTTAACTGTACATTTGTGTTACTTTCCAATAGTAAAGTAATACTACACAAGTTTCTTGTGACTCATCTCTTGACTGACTTTCACCTTTTTGACATGTCACTGATCTGATTTACGTATGTGTGCACAAAAAGTTTGTACCTAAACGCAGTCTCGTACGAAAGCAACATTTGACATAATGTTTTCCTGCTATTTATGTTTGTGATTTCACTTGTGGGTGTAAGTCATTTTGGGAATGCCAGAGTGATTTGCATCAAATGAGTGACTGCTTGACTAATGTAATCAATTAAGCAACAATATACTTTAGTCATAGTATCTAATTAAAACGTCATCAGAATAGAATTATGACGAACAGACGCCTTCTTTTTTTACATTAATTAAAATAGTACAGAATTATTGTCCTGATGAGTTCGTCTCTAACTATTTTCTATGACGATGACGTCATGGATTAAAAGTGAAAATTCCATAATTAATGTTAACGTAGTCGCACCTGTCAGCACTCTCGGTCCGTCAACGACCGACCTAATTGCACCTGAATTGTTCATAATTACTATTTATAGGAAACTTCGTCAAGTACAGGCAGGAAACTCCGAGCGAGAAAATAAAACTAGTCTAATTAAATGCGATGACAGCGAGTGCTCTAACAAAGTTAATGACGTATTTTCGACGTTATTTAAAAAATATCAGATGTCTTCAGACTCAAGTTTGCTCACCAATCATGTCAGTATTGAATTTTGCCAACAATAATTTTTGGGTGCATAATTGAGGCACATTAGCACGCCCTTCAGAAATTTTAAAACAAAGATAATTTCAGCGCGAACAGATGCTTCCATTAATCTAAAATCTGACAAGCAGAAAAAAAATGAAGAAATTGTAAGAATAAGTTGGGGAGTGGCAGCGAATGGTGAGAAATAATTCAAACTTAAGATCATTTAGTGAAATGATAAATGGAAACAAATGGCCTAGAATTCCGACACGTCAAAATTACGGGCGTCCTTAACCCACATCGTAGGAGTCAAACATAACCTGATATTGTCCAGCTTTTGCGAGCATGACTCAACCAAAGCGCGAAGCCACCGTTTGAATGAACTGGCAAAATCGAATTGCAGCGAGCATGTTTGTACAAATGAATCTGCTGCCACCTACGTCGTGTGTATGATAAATAACTATTACAAAAATAAATTCCTGTGCGAAGCCAGTGGACGGAGAACGATACAAATAAACTGGTATGACGGAAGTTTCTGAATCGTCGGCTCATCCACCAGTTTTGCCGCAAGTGCCGTATCGTGTGATTCTATGATTATTTCTTTATTTGCGTACATTAAGTATTTTTAAAAAGAAAGGTCACTGAATAGAATTAAATAAACAGGCATCTGGTATGTCCCACGCTATATGGACAGCCGTGGGTAGATTTCTTGGCATTGTTGACTTTCGAAATGATCAAGTGACTGCTGTTACAACCAATTAGAATATTATGAGAATAATATAAAATTTCACATCCGCTGGTCTTTTTAACCGACTTCGCAAAAAAGGAGGAGGTTCTCAATTCGACTGTATTTTTTTTTTTTTTTATGTGTGTTACCTCAGAACTTGTTACTGGGTGAACTGATTTTGATGATTCTTTTTTTAATTGAAAGCTGGTGCTTGTCATGTGGTCCCTTTTAAATTTGGTCAAGATCTGATGAAGAACTTCGGAGATATACATCAGAACTCTTTAATAAATGACAGCAGATCACTCGGAATAACTGCAATCGGATGTCTGTTTATTGTTTACATCATTTTATAACATAACATTACACTAGCACGCTTTAAAGGGGTACGCAGGTGTGAACAGTTCACCCTGGTATACTCTAAATCCATCGTTTTTGTTTAAGTTTCATGTTTCTGGATTAATCTATTCTGGTTTCACTTCGGAGAATTGGTCCGTTATGTACCCACAACTAAAAAGTGAAAAATAAAAAACTTTTTAATAAAAAATACAACCGACTTCCAAATAAAAACACTACAAAGTGAAAAATAACTTCAATTTCGGAAGTCGGTGTCAAAAAACGAAAATCCCAAAACAGGAACACCGACTTCCGAAATTGAAGTTATTTTTCACTTTGTAGTGTTTTTATTTGGAAGTCGGTTGTATTTTTTATTAAAAAGTTTTTTATCTAATTAGAATATCGCACGCAAGTCATTATTTTTGGAGACTGAACAAAATGTAGACGATAACTTCTTTAATATAATAAACGCATTCAGAGAATACTTTTCAATCATTGACAACACTGATCTTATCATTTGAGTACATGATTTCATTCATGCAATCAAATGACTCGCCGTCACAAGTGCTGGCAGTTATTAACATTTCCAACATTCTTCTCTTATCATTTATCATACCGGTATTACTTTTAAGTTGATTCGTACTTACAGTTCTAGCACCACACACATGTATTTCCCCCATTCGTAAGCATCATACAGTTGTATGAGCCTCGGGTGTCGCAGCCTCCTCATCACATCGACCTCTCGTTCTACGTTCCGTCTTTCATCTCGTCTGTTAACGGACACCAGTTTGGCTGCAAGCTCTAGTCCGGTGCTTCTCTCTCGGCAGAGATATACGGTTCCGAATTTGCCTCTGCAAAATAAATGCGAAAATGAGTATTTAAAATATACGAGTAATAGATTAGATTTGACAGTTACAAATCTCTCGAATTTGAAGAGGAGGAAATAGAAAAGGATTGTAGCCAGGTTCCATTTGGCATATAAGTAAAATTAACTAAGAATGACATTGAGACAAGAATAATAGAGCTCAATAGTCATCCAATCACATTTGCCTGAATGTCAGTTACACCACAAAGCATCCCGAAGATTTATGAAAGAGAACAATCTCGATAAAGTGCTTTTAATAGATTCGAATGCTGATCTAAGAAAATGAATTACGTATACGTATTTTGATAAAGGAAACCATTACAATGATGAGATTAATTCCATGGCGAATGAAACCCTTCCAGATCGAGAAATGTTGCGTAACGAACTTATATTAGGCTCTACGGATTCAAGTCGATAAGTGAATGTTAATAAACTATTAAAGTGTATCGTACGTACATGGCTGTAGTTCAGTTCATTGTTTCCACCTATTATATTATGATGAGTCATACAACGAGGGAACCTTAATATGAACGCGTTCGGACTATCGATTCTGACATTAAATTTAGTGGGATCTAATTATAAGACGATTACGTATGGTACTGGCATTGTCTTCGCATGAATGTGCCATGTTTCAAATTTATAACAAGCTATTTGAGTGTTGCGTGGAGAACGTCCTAGGAAATGAACGCTATTGACGATTTAGCGATGATTCTAACAGGAAGAATTTAGAATTTCAATGAATAATTTTGAGCTATAGGGAAGGATGATGTGCCAAAAATGGGAATGTTATTAGCCTTCTAAATTTAGAGGTAACTATTCAATTTCGATAAAACATTAGTTTACAGTTATGTTAGTGAACATGAAATTTTGTATCTTGCCTACTTAAAAATCACTAGTCACAACAATCACTTATCGAGTATAACCAAGTCGGATCGGTATCTCTAAGTCAACAACACTACAACCTACATACTGTACACTCTTTGTTGGTTTTGTATACTTTCTACTTACTACATGTAAATTGACTTGTCCAACAAATACAATTGCGATAGCTTATCGTCATAATCATTGTTTAAACACATTTTGTGTGTTCAACAAACACTTATTGTGGTCTCAGTAAAACATTTGATAAACTCACCTGCCGATCTCGGAGAGCATTTCGTAAAATTCATTGACATCTGTACTTCTTTTGATTGAGACATCGCGACACGGGAAAGGTGGCTCGATCTCTGTAAAAATAAACAATAAGTCGTTATTAAAAACGTTGTGAAGTATAGTTAGAGGAGTTGATTGCCAAAGGCATTGGAGTTCCTCAAGGATGATATTGAACACCAATCTAACAAAATTATTCCCTCAAGTATTCACCTTTTTATACGTCTAAAAAGTTGACTGTTTTTACAGTCACTTCAACTTACAGTTACTATTCTATCTTCTAAGCTCTGCAACTAGCGTTATATGACCGTCCATTGAATTCAGAATGTAAAACAAGCTAGCCCACCTAACATAGCCATGTACTAAAAGGGCTAAAAAGAGTTCAAAGAATCAGGGCCAAGCATATTCACAACGGGCTTAGACTATCACACACTCAGCTCTATCCGAATCTGTTCATCCTTGGATTGCCTGACAAGTTGGATAGCCAAGAACATTTTTGCGCTAGTAAAGATATAAGTATCGTAGCATCTGCTATAATCCAGATTGCTTATCTGTTATCAACACTAGAAGCAGTTTAGCTTTCTAGTGCACTTCACGTGGTCTGACCTTTTAAACTTCTTTATCTAGTATTTTATTGGTTTGGAACACGTGTTTAAGCATACTTTGAATTACCGATGACACGTTGTCGTGGTCACCTCTGATGTTTCCTTTTTGATGTTTTGGTGTGATTCATGATTTGTTACCGATTTTGATGTTTTACTTTCGTTGAAATATGGTTACTAATCGTCTTGGTTTTTATTGCTAAAGCCAATTTGATTGAAGTTCTTGTGAGTTGAGTATATGCTATATGTATGTAAGGATCAAAGCAGGTGGGGTTTTGTAGTTTCTGCCTAACCTCAAGGGAAGAAGGCATGAGTTTTTGTTTGTTATGTTTATCTTTCATTAAACTAAGACCACTTAATTTTGTTATTGAAATTGCTTTGTCTTGCGGATATATATTCCGTATCTGTAATTAATCTGATTAGGAGTCTTGATAAACAGATATAATGCACCGAATGAAAGACCTAATTTTAATCTCATCGCGATAAAGAACATACGTTACGGACCTAGGTGTGTAGAGTAGGTCTTAAAGATAAATATCCAACACAGGTGTGTCTTACCTATCCTACGAACCAATCTGTATGCTCAGCCTTAACTTCGACTGTTACTATAGCAGTCACGTCAAAGAATATTTTATATGGAGAAACGGGGTTCTGGGCTCGAGTACTTTTCGCGTCGTCCACTAGATAGAGGCTTTATCGTTGTTGCAAGCGAAATCTACGCTAGCGTAAATATTGTAGTGACATTTACACTGTAGATAAGATACAAGATAGGAATATTACTTCATCACCTCTGTAATGTCATAGGTTCTGTGTAATATCTAGTTCAGTAAATCACACTGCAAATTAGTTGTGACAATTGGACGTCATTGCTCAATCACGAATTCACGATTCACTCACGATGCATTTAGTTTCGTCAAGTCAACAAATTACATCTACAAATAGCGAATTTGGCAAAAAGGCAGTCTTCAACACTTTTGTCAAGGTAATTTATTAAGATTCTCGATCGTTCTATAGAGAATGTATAGAAAAAAAAACAATAATAAACTCAGGAGTGCACCGGCTAATGCGTCATGCATCTTTTTGGCAGCAAGTCAAGACGTAAAAAACGCGTGTGGAGCACGACATTGCGATTTTTGGAGTGTCTGTCCATTGTTTAGTCTGACCAACATGTGTTCAACGTTTTTGTTGTTTACATATTTTTGTATCCGCCATGAGTTTGGCTTGTTTAGTTAATTTTCAATGGCAATCAACCTAATTTCGTATGTTAATTTTGTTGTTTGGTATAGTTGTGGAGGCTGTGTTTGGATAGGCTGGTCAATTTATAGTTTTGATGCCAATTAACAAGTTTAATTCTGTTGGTTTCTGTTTGAATATTGTAATAGTAATAATTTTGTATAGTTTATATAGGTACGAGTAGTAGTTGCCGAAGTAGGCTTGCAATTTAATATGTCCGAGTTAATTTAATTAACTTACATTTTTTACTGAAAAATGGTCTGATGTTAACCTACTGAATTTTTAATTTTACTTCAGTCAAATATTATTTTCTTACTATGCACCGAAAAGGGTAGTTTACTGAAATTTTTTTTTGTCCATCAGGTAGGTAAAAAAAAATGGTCATGTATTTTTTCTTTTGACAGGTAAACATAAAATGACGATGATTTATTATGCGTTGAAATATCGTGTGACGTCACACCGCTAGTACACAATAAACTGCCTTAGTTACGTCACAAGCCTCCACTCCTGAATTTAATGCAATTTAACTTTGACAATTTTTATTGATCAAAAAATATGTTTCCAATATTATTTGATAATCTCACTGACGGACTAAATAGAATTATCATTTGTCTACCTAGGAAACATCCCTATTATTTATGCACACCACGCACCCGCCCTAAATCCGGCCCTGCAATAATAGTAGGCACACAATAGTACTAATATAGTTCAATCTTACTACGTTGGACAGTGCATGGGGTGAACGTACCGCGGGCGCCTCTGACGCGTGCATCCACCTTTACAGCAAGAGTTCGCTTAGTCATCGATTCTATATAGGCAGATCCTCAACGAATACTTATTTATTTATTGAACTTTATGCAATGAGTTGCATAGGCGGGCTTTATGGCCGGCGCTATACGGGGGTACTCAATAACATAACTCCAGTCCAAACATCACGCTTTCCTCGGAAGGTTTAGGCAGAGGCCTAATAGTAGATACACTCACATTTTGACAGTTAATCAATGAAGATAGGTACAATGATATTCAAATAAACAGATATGTTATGAGCGTGTGCATTGTGAAGACTCGAATAGGTCACAATTGTGAACTTTAGTCTTTAGTTTATGTCACGCATGGCGAAGAGCGATACGCTTTGTTGAAAAAAAAAACAAAATCAAAAAATGCCAGCGTGTGTATTTAGAAATTGTACCAATTATGATACCAAAGTACATAAAACAGAAGGGATCTCATACCATAATGTAAGTACGCAATACGCCTCAATTTACTTTTTTTTTTTTTTTTCTTATTATTCTTATATTTGGAGGTTAGAAAAAGATAACAACATTGGTGGTCAGAATAATGTTTGTTTACATTCAAACGCAAGTGACAAACACTAGCTGTCTCTTTTTTCCTTGTTGGTTTTAACAAGCCATCCCTTTCGACTTGTATTGAAATGTCAGATGAATGAAAAGTGTGAGTGCGGAACAATTTTTTCAATTGTTTTGTGAGTGTATAACGAATCTGTTTATTTGAATATCATTGGAAAGGTACCTGTAGTTCGCGCCAAACTTCTTGGCTGCCCTGATGTTGGCTACGCAGTAGTAAATCTCATACTAAGGCTTAGCACGCACTGAGGTTATTATTCGCCCATTCTGCGACCTATGGAATTGTATGAAGCTGCACGAATTCCGGTAATAAAATCGCCCGGAAATAATACCGCAAGAAAACCGTGTTTTGCCTCAGAAATTCAGAAGCACCGCGGCGCGGATTAAATTCGCGCGAATATTTTGAGCACTATGAACAGGTACCAAGAAAGAGAAAATCGAGCGGCAATGCGTGTGAAGCCTAAAACAGCACCGATCCGTGCCATGCGCACTGGATAGCCAACTTCAGGGCGGCTAAGAAGATTGGTGATAACTACGACTGAGCTTGAATTAAATGTAAAGTAAAAGGAACTCGTGTAGCCAGGGCCGGATCTAGGAGGGGCGAGCCGGGCAAATGCCCAGAGCGGCATAAATGAGGGGCGGCAAACTGCACTAACATCCCTTTTCATTTCATCAGAAAACCTAACTTATTCCTGGTGTGGTGTTAAAATTTTCAAGGTCGCTTCGTTGTCGAATGTATTGGTTCTTGTTGTAAACCCACCGTTAAATACCTCATCATTCAGCTGACCAAGGCGGGCCGAAACATAACAAGGTAGGTGGATGCCTTAAAAGATGGAACAACTAAAAACAATCATTTATAAAATTAAAGGTAAAGACATTCAGGTAAAGATCTTCCTTCCTTAGATATCAGTTTGTAGTAGTAAACAAGAAACTGAAGTGTGTTTTGCGAGGTTTTAAAGTTTAATGGCTACCATAAATGAAGCCGATGTTTTATAGGTTTGCCATAAATGAAATTGTTTTTGGTTGAGGAAAAAAAAAAACAAGAATTGTTTTTGTTTATTGTTGTTTCCGAATTTAGAATGATTTAAGAACAGCAAATTGACTGATCACGATCAGTGACCCAGCGTTTCAAGAAAGCTAGAGATAGAGAACGACTTTTTACCGGAAGTTAGAGCTATCAAAACATCACGCTTGCAATTAAGAGGATTATGCTAGAGTAAGTGAAATGGAGCTGATGATGACGATGATAAAAAAACTGAACTTCTAGCTTGAAATTCAGACATGCGACATCCAGCCCAATGAAAAAATGCCTGTAAAATCATCTATACTAAATATTATGAAGCTGAAGAGTTTGTTTGTTTGTTTGAACGCGCTAATTACGCAGGAACTACTGGTTGGAATTGAAAAAATATTTTTGTGTTGGATAGTCCATTTATCGAGGAAGGTTATAGGCTATATAACATCACGCTACGACCAATAGGAGCGAAGCATAAATGAAAAATGTTGCAAAAACGGGAAGAAATTCTTCCTTTTTAAGAACTTCCGTTGCGTGCGCTGCGTAAACAGTTTAAGTTATTCAAATATCATGGATAATGGCTTTGTTCCTCTTTAAAAGTTAAAAAAAAAAATCTGCGATGGCATATTTCTATGTTTTAAGATTGACTCACTATAACCTTTTATTATGGTAATCAAATTTGTTCATTTGCGAAGGAGTTTTATCAACATCTATACTAATATTATAAAGCTGAAGAGTTTGTTTGTTTGTAGCCACTTGACGGGAGCGAAGCCGCGGGGGTCAGCTAGTACCTAATAAACCTATTGCGTAGTGTCACATTTAAAAATAAAAGTTGTTATGAATGGGTGCGCTGGCGCCGACGCGCAATGATCTGTCGACCTTCTCTCTAAAGCTGTGTCTACGCTAGGCGAGCCGAGCAACTAGAGAGACCCCGAAAACTACTTACCGATTTTTTATCGATCTATGGTTAGGTCGTATCGAAAATTACATTCATTACCGAATGGTTGTAATGTGTGTGCTTGCATACTTCCTCATACAAAATACCGTCCCATAAAATTACCCATATCTCCACAATATTTCTATCCAAAAAATTATTCATTAAAAAATCTTCAAAAAAAACTTTTCTCGTATGCTTCTCAGTAAACCCTTCCATTTGATACCCATATCATGGCAGTGCACAAAAAATTACTAGTCCGCCATCTTGGATTTAGAATGACGTCATTTAGCTAACCATGCATTGTCCTCCAAACTAAACGTGTATGTAAAATTTCATCTCAATTGGTGGAGATTTTTTATGTCAGTTGCAAGATTTGACCCGAACACACATACTTAGATACATTGCGAGTTAAATAAAAGCTTGCAATAAAAGGACGGGCGCATTCGAAATTTAAATTTGTAATTTTTGACGTTAGGAACTTTATAGATGGCGCGCGCGACACAATATAAATTCCGTCAATAGGCGATTTCGTGCAAGTATTTTCTAAGCAAATTTTAAGTGCAAATCTGTCGAATTGCATGGCATTGCTTCCATGAGAAGGCACTAACAATTTTGAGCCTCGAACTAGCTCCCATACGAAATTGTTTCTCTTGTGTTCTGTGCTCGAATCACCTAGTGTACACGCAGCTTTAGATAATCTCGGTTGGATACTTGGCTAGGCTACTGATCGACACGTGTTTCTAAATAATAGAGTTTTATTACTCGCTTGTTTTAAACTAGCTCTAATAGTATTGCCACGGTGTAATAACGTTATAACGTTATTATTTTGTGCTATGATTCATTGTGAATAATTTTGAGACAATAAAAGTGTGAAGTAATCTGCTTCAATTTTAACTGCTACGGATAATTTAGTTATTGGTATGCAACAATGCTTTGAGAGCAATGATATGTATATGTGTATATAATGATATGTATGTAAGTGTGTTCGGATCAAATCTTGCAACTGAATTTTAAAGCAGTTATCCCCCACCGATTGAGATGAAATTTTGCATACACGTTTAGTTTGGACACAGATAATATAATACGTTTGGATGACAATGCATGGTTAGCTAAATGTCGTCATTCTATTTCTAATATGGCGGAGGGCCCAAGATGGCGGACTAGTTATTTTTTGTGCACTGTCATGATATGGGTATCAAATGAAAGGGTTTGCTGAGAAGAATACGAAAAAAGCTTGTTTTAAAAAACGTTTTTTTAGCGGGTCGTACTTACGTATTTTCAACGAAATTCAACTTTAAGCTGAAGATTCAGGATGCATGGGACTTAAAAAACATAACTAGCGAAATATGGGTGCCTAGTGCCTACTATAGGTGCACTTCTGCCTAACCCTTTGGGTAGTAAAGGCGTGATGTTATGTATGTGTTTCAATCGAGTAACTAACAAATCCATACCAACGATCGATTTAAGAATGATTTTTTTAGCTATAAGGGAACGGTTACGCACTCCGCGTCCGTATCCGTGAACGGTGCCGAAGTAGTTCTTGTACTTCTTGTAGGGAAGCTTTTGCACTACATCCGATTTCTATCCCTCATAATCTTTCATAATTCTGAATATTTTGAACTCGGAACTCAAATCGTCCGTGATTCTGAATATTTTGAACTCGGAACTCAAATCGTCCGTGATTTGAGTTCGGATCAGATGAAGTGGGTAACGAACGACCGCCCTTGTACTCGTACCTTATATTGATTGGCCCTGGTTCT
This sequence comes from Orthosia cruda, assembly GCA_964057195.1. NCBI lineage: Eukaryota > Metazoa > Arthropoda > Insecta > Lepidoptera > Noctuidae > Orthosia > Orthosia cruda. The sequence continues at coordinate 16,876,137 of OZ059834.1, forward strand.
GGGCTCATTCTTTGTACTCATTATAAAGTTCGCTGATACCATCAACCACTACCGGAGTACCGGCACAACCTACCTACCAATTTTTTTTCTAAGGTCATTCTTTCCCGGAGAAGCTCAACAACGCCTTTCAGAATATGACATCAAGTGCAAAAACGTTTTTTCTAAAGTTTTTTTATTCCTATAATTACTACGGCTCTGGTTCTGGGCTCATTCTTTGAACTCATTCTAAAGTTCGCTAAAGCTTTGACATCTTCAGAGATACTTAAATTCTATCAATAAGATCTCTTTGCTTAATATCGAATCCCTCCAACACGGTGTGAGGTATCCCTAGGCAAAACATAATTTGAAAGAAGTAGCGCAGAATTTTAACCAATAAAAAGATTGGCCTTTGCTTTATTCGTAATGGGTAAATTAGGGCTAGTAATAATAGTGTCCAGTTGATATGCCAGGATTTCTGCATTTAATACATTGCAATATGTTCTTCAAAACAACTTCTTGAAACACCAGGAACACCTGCCACGGCTGCCACCTGAACGTGAACTGCAGACAGAGGCATTTATGGCAAGCACTCTATCGTTTTCGCACCCAAATAGGTAGCAAACACAATTTGGCAAAATGGGATTTCATAGACCCGTCTGATATCCAGTGTGAGGGCAGTGCCCGTTTGCAGAATATGGCTCACATGCTGGAGTGTCCCAAGTGACCACACACCTGCACTTTGGCTCGCCACTGACGCCGCAGTCGGGGTTGAGACCAACTTGACCCAAAATTTATAAAGAGTTTTTCATCGACTCGAAAAGAAGAAGAAGAATGCAACCTGACAGAAATCTGTCCTTAATCATGTTGGTCTATTCTGTAAACATTTATATCACCATGAAAACTTAGGTTGATTTAGCTTGCAGTAAACTGTTATTACGCTTCATTGGATGGATTGAAAGCTAGCTCTCTTCATATTCACTTAACCTAAGTTGCCACGATGAGGTTTTTGCAGAATCATCATCATCATCAACTTTATAATGTTCCCACTGCTGGGACACAGGCATCCCCTCTGTAAGAGAGGTAATGGGCCTTAGTCCACCACGCGGGCCCTGTGCTGGAATGTCACACGTCTTCGATTTTTTGGTTCTAGGACATGCCGGTTTCCTCACGATGTTTTCCTTCACCGTTTTAAGAGCAGTGGTGATGAAATAATTTACACAAAGTAAAACGCCTGCCTGGGTTCGAACTCACTACCTTCGACACGTAAGTCGGGCCGTTACCACTGGGCCACGAAACGCTCTCTTATACTTGTTTTGCAGAATAACACTACTCAATTGGTAACATCGTCCACCCAATTTTTTTTTTTCAAATGTTAGAAAAAATGCGTTAAATCATGCCGTTACAAAAAACTGTCTCGTTACCAGCCAGTTATAAATTATATGGAATCGCGAATTCTGATATTAAAATAGATTTGGTATCTGCCTTGTGCCTGGCATTGTTTTAATATTATTAATAGCGAAATCGATGTCGTATTTTGTTATAAAAGTAGGCCATCTGTCTGTAAGTGATTGTACTACGTAGGTCTAGGTATTATCATCATCATATCAGCCGAAAGGCGTCCACTGCTGGACATAGGCCTCTCCAAAGCGTTGCCATCCAGCGGCCTCCCGTAACCCTCTCCAGGTCATCTGCGTAGGTATTATGTAGGTACTAAAAATACTAAGTATGTATTGGGATTTGTATGGTAATAGGCGGGTCATTTATGCAGAATGCACCATAACGGATGGGCCAGAGTCGTCACGCAGTGGGACCCGGAAAACGGGCATCGTCGCTGAGGGAGGCCTGGGAAACGCTGGCGTAACCACTTAGAAGCTTTTACGGGAGATTGGCTGGAGAAGCCGAAACACCGGGAAGATTGGAATGTTATGGTGGAGACTTTAGCCCAGCAGTGGGATAATATAGGTTAAAAAAGTATTTTTATTTGAATGTTCTAAGTTGCCTTAATCATCACTTAAAACTATTGGCACTGATTATTTTTAATCCCCGACGGAGAAAGAGGGGGTGTAATAAGTTTGACGTGTGTTGCTGTGTATCTGTGTGTCTGTCTGTGGCATCATAGCTCCTAAACGGATGACACGATTTTGATTTAGTTTTTTGTTGTTGTTTGAAATGTGACTTTATAGTTCCGCCGTTCAATAGTTATCCGCGTTTTACTCTTTGAATTAGGGTTTTTTCGTAAGATGTCGTGTCATAATAACGTGTTTCGATAGATTGTCGATTGAAGCGTGTCTACTACTAGCAATGATATTCTAATAAATAATTACTTATAATTTACTAGAACCTCATTGACTACTAGGTATATAGTATGTAGTTTAAAAGGCATGATATAAAAATTAAATTTTAAAAACCCCCGACACAAAAACCTCTAAAAAGCAAAAAAATATCGTCGTTATTAAATTTATTTTTGTAGAGTATTTCTAACCCAGGCAACCATTTGCCGGCTCCTTTAAAAATGTCCACATTCCTTTTTTGCCGAAGTTCGGAGTCTGGATTTGTGACTGGTTGATTACAAAGTATCACTTCCTATGACATGGGCCTTAAAAGTAACTGTCGAATTGACAGGTTCACCTCTGCTTATCCCTTTGCGGAATTGGTGTTATGTCGATATTTTATTTTTTTAACTTTATCAAAGCACAAAACGAGTGTAAACTTGACATAGACTTAAGAAAAGTTGTATTTATTGTTCTGCCTTATGATTTTAATTAAATATATTATTATTATAATTTTTGAGATTCTCGGGATCTTAGGGACCCGGATCTTTGAAAGGCGTACCAGGGATCGAAACCAATTCGAAGAGGCCTTATTATACATGTAGGATGAAATGTGACATCAACCGGCGATTATCCCTGTATGGACTAGTCACTACGCAAGAGCACCCAAGGACAATCCACGGCTGGTGCAGGACTATTGCAGAAAATGGAGACAAACTATGGGTTTGGAAGGTTTCGTGGATCGATTACCTAAAATGTATAATGAGTGTGTGTATATGTGTGTGTGTGTGTGTGTGTTTTGTGTGTGTGTGTGTGTGTATTCAAGTTATATTCTAGCTTACCAAAATGTTCTCTGCTTAACCTTTCATAATATTTAGCGCAATGAGTGTTATCATTTAATGTCGTTGAAAAATCCAATTATTTCCGCTATGTATGACCGCAAACACTGAATTTATATCAATCCGATTCTATTGTTAGGTAAAGGAAAATAAAATGTAATTTTAAATCAATTGTATTCTGTAAATCCAATGTGTGATAAATGTAACGTTTTTATTGTTTTATATATTTTCTTTTTTTTCTAAGGTCGTTTATAAATACTGTCAGAATTAATCTGTATTCAAAAACAATGCTTGCTGTATTTAATTTTCTTTTTGCAACATTTGTTTTGTTGCAAAAAAATGCGTAGAAATGTATCTATTTTCGCGTTCAATGTCATTCACCTCTCACAATAAAATTGGCGGTAAACATATGCATTTTACTTAAACTTTTGCAGTGTAACGGAGACATGACTTTTGTGAATATAAATAAGTATTCAGTACAACGGGACCTTTCAGACGTTTCAGTAATACAAATATATAATAAACTTCAGCCTAGCAATAAAATTGATGTTGGAGTTATTACCTAAATTTTAACCGAAAGACGTATGCCTCCCTCAAACGGTACCACATCGATCGGTCTTGTGCTTCATAGTAAAAAAGCGCTGATTCCGAATCATCAAAGAATCAGCTCTATTTATTTAAACACTAGCGGACGCCTCGCGGTTTCACCCGCGTAGTTCCCGTTCCCGTGGGAATACAGGGATAAAAAGCCTATGTCACCCGGGGATAGTGTGGCTGCCCAACGGTGAAAGAATTTTTGAAATCGGTCCAGTAGTTTATAAGTTTATTTGTTACATACAAAAATACAAATCTTTCCTCTTTATAATATTAGTATAGACTATATAGATAGTATAGACTAGTATAGCCCTTAAAAAGTCAACCTTTTGGTGCTTCGTATGATACAAAATTCAGTTATTTTGAAAAGAGCATCTTCCACATAAACAAGCGTCACTTGAAGGAAGCCTATGTCCAGCAGTGAACTTATTTCGGCTTTAACGATGATGATGATAAAACAAACAATCCAGAATATCAGAATTTACTTTTAAAAACTCATACGTTCTTAAAAGAAGCTTAGCAGACCACATTGCCTTTTTAAGTAAGAAAAAAAAGTTCACAAACAGGATGTAAGTATGCGTCATACAAAGAATGCTTTATGATTAAAGTCTATGGCATGTACTACCAGCCAGGACGCCTAGGGATTTTAGTCGTTGTTTTGTGCATCAGGCTCAATAATTGAACCTGGCATAACTTGTCGTGGAGCGTAGAGATGCCGTCATATCCGAAATGGAATTCCGGACGTTCTTGGGACTGAGCTTTTGTCTGAAATGCTTTTATTGGCTGCAGCCTGTTCTAGGAATTGATTAGAGGATTGTATCATTCATTTGTTTTATTAGATTTTTGTGTAGGTTTGGTCATTAGTGTTTTTAAACACTGCCGGAAAAAGAGTTGTGTTATAAGTTTGACGTGTGTTGCTGTGTATCTGTGTGTCTGTCTGTGGCGTCATAGCTCCTGAACGGATGAACCGATTTTGTTTTTTTTTTGTTTGATAGTTGATTTTGTCGAGAGTGTAGCTATGTTTGAATAAAATCGGTTCAGCCGTTCAAAAGTTATGGGCGTTTTAATGTTTGAATCGGGGTGTTTTCGCAAGATATCGAGTCACAATTACGTGTTCAATAAATTGCCGATCGAAGCGTATCTACTATGTACTAAATAAATTATGTAGCATGAAATCAAAATGTGTCGGGAGTATTTAAATTTTGAAATTTTACTTGTGTTAGTTACCTATCGGGTCTTTGGTCTTTTATTGTCTTCTATGACACGTTTTAGGTCGGTTCCATTTTTATTTTGGTTTCTGTTTAGGACATGGTGTTCACTTGTTTATTGACTAAGACTCCTAACAATGACAAAATTAAGTAAAATTATTTCTTTTGCGTTACAAATCAATCAAAAAAAGCTCATGCATCAGTGGTGTGCAATTCGCCAGATTAGGGAGAGATGACCAGAAATGACCCACTTCATATAAGTAGAATTAAAGAACTGTCGATTTAACAAGACTAACAATCTTACTTTTTGACGTAATTACCGGCAACCATCGTCATAAGAACGACAGAATTGTCTCCACGAATCGTCCGCATGTATATCCGACATGACGACATTAGTGTCATCAAGCGGACGATTCCAAATATTCGGCCCAGTCTAAAATAAAGACGGATTCCACTCGCCTGCCAAATATTGTGTTTGTTTACTTTATTTTTATGCCAGCGTCTGTTTAGCTAACCACTTGCGTGCTTCACTCCACCGTCGACCACATCATCGCTTACCATCAGGTGAGAATGTTGAGATAGTGGACAAACGCGAACCCCCGCCGCGTTTGTACGCGATAAACTCAAAAATGACTGAACTGATTTTCATACGGTTTTCACCAATATAAAGAGAGACAAACGAGGAAGGTTTTTGTGTATAATTTGACACGGGCAAAGCCGGGGCGGGTCGCTAGTAACTAATATTATAGAGACCGAATTTTGTGAATTTGTTAAGACGTGAAAGGTAATCTCTGGAATCACTACACCTATTTGAAAAGGCTATAAATGTTTATGACCCAGGCAAAGCCGGGGCGGGCCACTAGTCAATTAAAAAAACCGGCCAAGTGCGAGTTGGATTCGCGCACCTAGAGTTCCGTATCATTATCGCAATAAAACGGAAAAAAAAAACATGTTTGTGTATGGGAGCCCCACTTAAATATTTATTATATTCTTTTTTTAGTAGGTATTTTTTGTTATAGCGGTGTTGTTGTAGTAATACATCATCTGTGAAAATTTCAACTGTCTAGCTAACACGGTTCATGAGATACAGCCTGGTGACAGACAGACAGGCATACAGACGGACAGTGGAGTCTTAGTAATAGAGTCCCTTTTGCCCTTTGGGTACGGAATCCTAAAAATAACTACTTCGTAATTATTAACTTCAGATTTAACCTAGATTTGAGGAATTAATAGAATGTCCGTTAAGTGCTAGAAGTAATTGATGTTGACATAGAATTTTTGCTATTTTTATTTTACACTGACTTGAGTACGATGTACACATAGTAATGAAGTTATATTTTTATTATGTTATTAAAGTATCTACTGATTTTAATCGATTTTTCGATTTTGACTTCCTAAAAAAATAAACGTCCCATCACTAGTTCCAACTGATCCGTAGGTGCCAAAAATGGAATAAAAATTTAAATAATAAATTATTCCACTTATGGCACCTGCGAAACATATCGATAGGTGCCGTATGCTCAGGTGCCGTTAAAACGGGTGCCCAATGTAAAAAAATACGTCATAATAATTTAGTGTTGGCTGTGGGAGGCCGGAGGTTATATTATATCCTTAAAAGGAAATGTGATCGCGGACATCCGACTGAATATCCTAAGTAAAAGGTCGTTTTTCGAGGTTTGGCTCTCGCCTATTTCCTCCTCCAATATAAGACCAATTTAAAAGATATTCCATAAATGAAAAAAAAAATACTGTGCCCCTACGTTTTCCTTTTTGATGATACATTATCTTTAGAAGCATTAGAACCCTCAAAATATGCTCAAATTGCGCTGTCAACAAAGGCCTAGTGTACAAAATTGACAACTGTAAATGAAAAAGAAAACATAGAAGTACACCATTTATCTTTTTTTCAACACACTTGCTCATAAAGTGGTTCTAATTTCACCGCAATTAGGCACATAATGACACTTGTAATTAAACTGTGACTTTTTCTTTGCTATTATTCACAAGTGAGTTATAGAGTTTTTTTTTTAATTTATTGGTTGCGTTGCTTTGTTCTTAAAAAAGTTTCGATACAAAAAAGATCGTGCTCAATAGTACAAATAAATTAATGTACCTATTGCTTGCTCATTTCATGCAACTTCGTACCTATTTTAATAGATAATTTCAACTTGTACGTGTTTAATAAATAAAACTTTCACTCAAATATAACTTTTGTTTTTCTCTGTAATAAAGAACTTGAAATTCCCCATTTTCTTCACAAGTGTGTTGGAAAACGTCGTATGATACACGTGTGTATTGATGATTACCGTCCTCGGCTATCTTAAGACCCTCACCTAACGGCTCGGGTCTCAATGGCGCCTCAGCGGTAATCACCAACATTACACACTTGTACCATAATGTACTATTAATCAATTTATGAAATGTCCAGTACTGGCGGAGGAGGATATAGGCAAGAGCCAAATCTCGAATTATGACTTTTACTAAGGAAATTTAGTCGGAGCTCTCAAAGGGCGAGGATTACATGTACAATATAAGGTGAGTGGTCTGTTGAGCAGGTAGCAAAAAAATTATTGACCAGAAATAACCAGATACCACCCACCTTAACATCGTTTGCTGGGTGCGTTAATTTATGGGGGTCCGAAATCTTTCGATTACCTATATTCGATATGAAAGGTACCGTACCCACACTATCAATGCTAATTAAAATCCACTTAGGAAGGTCCTGTCTGTAGACGTGTTAATTATTCCATTTGCAAATAAATTAAGGATACAGAAAGTCAACAGAACAAATTTTTATGACGTCACACTTTGAGCATGCAAATCCGTTAACCGTGATGTGTTTTTTTCAGATGCAATGCCAACTGTTTCTGCTCAGCCTTAAAATTATTTAAAAAGCGATAAAGGAAAGTACTTCAATAAAATATTACCTCCAACCGGATCCGTTTCGTCGACGTGGATCATTTCTGATGATCTGAAACAATACATAAGAATTTCAGTATTTTATAACATAATATCACGCCCATTGCCCATAGGAAGAGGTGCCAGTTTCGCCAGTTATGGTATCTTGCAAGAGCAAAACGATTGCGATTTTAGCGCAATAATTGCTATTTAATCGCGAATCCGACTTATGTATCAGCAATAGCACTGCAATCCAACAACGTAGTTTTTCAGTATTTCATTCATTCAAATGAAATTTTCATGCAAATGGCTTCGCTGAAACTGGTGCGGAATTAATTACTGCACAAATTAAGGATGTTGACTCAAACAAATGATATATTAAACGTTTAACGAGCTATTTAGATATTGTTTATTGCAACATTAGTCGTGTTTTACATTTAATTCGTCCCAACTACGTTCATCGGTGATTGTATTTTGAAAAAAGAATGACGGCCGTGAACTTTTGAAGCTGGCTGATTTTTATTTTGGACTTATTTCGTTTTTTATTTTTAAACTGTTCTGTATTTTAATTTTGTTCTAAGCGTAGTTATTCCGGCTTACTGCCAAAGTGGTCTAGAAACGTGTTTTGTGTGTACAGGCGTATGGCAACAATAGTATGCCAATTTTTTTAAAGCTTAGAGTTGTTTTATGTAAGAATTGTAAATAATGGACATGTTTACACATTATCTCACAATATTATGCTGAAACTCGAATGGAAATATCTTGTAGATCTCTCGGAAGAATGTGACTTGTACAATTTTCGTCGTTATTTCAACAGAATTTTGTATTATTTAAAACTGCTTTTCAGACTGAGCGACTTTTTTACGGGGTACATCTAACGGGGTTTCGAGGTATTTTATTTAGAAAGTAACTGCAATATGAAATGTACGTTTACATTGAAACCAAAAAGTTTAAAAGCTGGTTTTTAATCTATGGTCTAGCTAAAGATTTTTTTAAAGTGCATCTGTCACATTCCCACCATTTCGTTAATTTGTCTATTTCGCGCGTCGTGGAACAGATACATTCTGCAGTCCAGCCGTGCACTCGCAATGACTTGGATTTGGGTCGTCTATTTACGAACTAACATTTGTGGCCCATTATTATATCGTGTCGATCGCACGGGCACAAAATGTATTTCATATTTTAAATCACGCTGCTGGCATTTCGAAAGCAATGACTTGCTTTGTCATGTCAGTGTTGGCAAATATGACAAATGTTGGTAGTATATTTTTGTCGTACTTTGATAGATTGGTGACTGTCGAAAAAGAATGGAAAATTTTGAGTTCACTTGTGGCAAGAATCCATCTTCTTCTTAGCTTGACGTAATTTATGTACCTAATGTTTGCCCACGAAAACGTCTTTCAATGGTCTAAGTTAAAATTACGACAAATTCAGTTCAAAACTTAACAAAATGTCTTCTGGGATGGATAAAAACAGGCAAGCTCCCGTAACTACGGAAAATATTTTGAACCCTCCTTTGTTATGTCACTTCAGGGACAAATAACTGAAAGGAACAGGTTTTTGCTTTCAGAAATGAAAATAACGAGCATTTCTGGAATAGGCAGCTGTTTGTGAAACGAACTTATTTCAAATATTTTTATTAAACAAAGCTCTTTGATCTCACTATTTGAAAATGGAAAATCAAAAATCACTACACAATAGCGTTATTTTTTAATGAAAATACTAACAAATATTTACATTCAGCCAGTTTTCCGATCGTAAACAAGCTCATTGGGGCGTAAAAAAACATTGAAAAAAGAAAAACCAAACATTCTTTTTTTAAATGGAGCAAGGTTGGTGTAACGAGGGATTTTTGGTGTTCCGACCTACTTGCGTTGAGGCATTAATTAAAATCATTGGTTGACTTGATTTTCCATTGTTTTAGAGAATATTTTTTCAGATAACGCGTGTCGCATTGTCTGTGGGAGTATTTAATAATATATCGCAAGTGACGTTGGGCCGCACCAGGACTCGCCTAGTGGATTACGTCCCATTCATTCTCACAGAGAGAAGGTAAGTAAGATTATCTGTGTAAGCGACGTTGGTATAGGAAGCTTGTGTGCTGAAAGGATGTGACGTAGTTTTTTGCTTTTCTTATTCCTGTGAGGAGTTTATAGTTGGTACTGACACTACTGACAGTGGAGCTTTTAAGTTTTTTTGGTACAGTCAAACTAGCTGTTAGGTATGTAGGTCCCTTACTGTTTTTTATTTAAGTGATATTTTCTGTTGCTTAGAATCAGCATTGTATCTGTGACACGTTTCATAATCTATTTATTATACTTATAGTGAAGTCTCAATCGTAGTTTCGCTGTATTTAGTGACTTAGTTTCCAAGTCTGCAGATCATGTAGAAACAGTCATTGCACACTCAACACAACTGCACTACATTTCTCAATCATTAAACGTTTTTAAAACGAAACCCACTTCGAAGATATTTCCGACAAAAGTAAACATTTTATGTTACGTTTTACGAAAATAGCTTTAGTTGTATGTTTGTTAGAGTTAATTTTAGCTTGTATGTAGGTGTTTCCTAATTAGTTAGATTAACACATATTCTCGTGAGGAAAGGAGGCCGATGTTCAGATAAGGTTTTGCACACTCCGCTTGATTTATGCCTGACTGCATGTTTATTTTAAATAATTAGGTTAAATTGTTTTTAAAATGCTATTACGTTTTATACACGTACGCGGTGCCATACGGTATCTACACGTTATACAAGACAGCAAACAGTTTGTCTTAGTAGATGGTAATAGGCATGTGATGAGGAGTGATAAAATAGTGTTGAATAATTTTGATGGGAAACAGGAACGACTAAAGAAAACTTGGATTGTACGAGTAATTACTTGAAAGAAAATCGGTGAACATACAAAAACAAAACTTAGAACATAGAACTTTCTCCTTTTTCTGAAATGGGCCAAGAAGGTAGTGATGCTTTAAGGTGGTCCTAGTTGACGGCGCGAACTATTTTGTGCGCGGGGTTAAAATGCATGCTATCTCATCCGACAACTCGTGCGAAAGAGATAGATGCTGTGATGAGCAGTAAGAAGCTAGTTCGCGTACGAATTAGCACTTTTGTAAATTTGTTTCGAAATGGATGATGATTTAGGACGAAAATTTTATGAACAGTCCTTTGGGGGTATGGATATCATGAATAAACTACTAAAGGTATCTGTTCAAAATAAATTATTTACATTGTTGAAATACTTATCTATCCCTGTATGGTGTCTGTTTTGCAATTTACCTTCTCCTTATGGTATTTATTTGGGCCCAAAGATGCGTTAAAATTAGTGTTGAAATATGGAACTTTCGACGCTCATAACTTTCAAATATATATTTTTTTTACTTTTTTGTTTCCATACAGGGCTAGATAATGATGAGACAAATTGATAACATTTATTATTTTGAACGTACACCGTCAAACAGTGGAGTAATCGCCAGACTACGATTGTATGGAAGAATGATCGACTAGGGCAACCTTAAGGGAGTGTCATGGTTGACAGGGGATTTTGAAGAAGAAAACGTGTTGTAATAATCCCTAAATATCATGGGACAAGGGCAGGAAGATGATGATTCACGTCATGTAAAATATTTTTTTCTATTCAGCAACTGAGAGGAAGTAATCAGTTTGTTTACAAAGTTAGTCTTCCGCATCTATAAAAATGAGATAAATGGAATTCCTTTAAAATTTTCTATTTGCCGATGTTTACGTAATTTCTGGCTCACTGAACAGTGTAGCAAACTTCCATTTTTGTAAAGTTATACAGGCAGACAGGCTACAATATTATTGCCGGAAATTGGACCAATAAAACCTTGCCTTTATAGTTTACCTTTTAAGCTGTTAATCGCTACGGACACTAATAACTGGTAAGTAATTAATATACGAAGATCTATATAAATACAAACACGTTGAAGAGTTTGTTTTTTGTTGTTTGAACGGGCTGGTTTCTGGAAATATCGGTCTGGAACTAGTCGGATTTGAAAAATCTTTTGGCATTTGTTTTTTTTTAAACATCGCTCTGCACATGCTGCGAGATAGGAGCTCTTTTGTCTGACGAGGTTCTTTTTTTAATTCTTTGTTTTTTTCTCGTGTTTCTTGTGATAGTCACAAATAAATCATTTTTCTTTCTTTGTTTCTTTCAATAGGTTACAGGCTATTTAACATCACTTGGGGACGGAAAAAATATCAGAAAGAACGGTAAGCGGAACAAAGTAACAGCTCTAGCGGGTACAACCGCGGGGCATAACATAGCTAGAAAATATATAAATTATAGGTTTTCATGGACAATTCATTTACAATAATTAAATGCTGTATATCGATTGAGTTATTAATAGAATCATTATAAATTGCTAGTGGGTGTTTCACCCACACTGATTCACGCGTTAACTAATTTTAAGCCCTTAATCTTTATTGATAAGACAACAGTACACATTTACAGTTTTACCTACTGTTTCATTCGATTTTTTTGTACTTTTCATAGGCACCTTCCTTGACTGGGTCGGTGAGTCTTCGTTTACTTTTTTTGCACTTTTTGCGCAGATGTGGTATCTGCGCCTTAACTCAGTAGCTGATTTCAAAATGAGATTCACGTCTAAACTAGTCGTATTTTTTTGGCAAAAATATATGTTACGTGAGACCATTTTCTTAATAATTTGATCTAAATAAATTCTGAGTTTTATTCGTACAACATAGTATAATTAATTTGTAAAGTTATATCTAATACGGACAAAAAAACGACAATCGCACCAAAACCGCCGGGTAAATTTCAATGTATTTGTCACCATCTTAAAGACAATTTAACTATCTACATTTTGATCTAAGGCTTTTTTTTAAGTCATAGAAAATGTACAAAAAACTAAAAATTTTAGGTCACGCGGGTGTGAAACGAGTGCGCGTTTTGTTCTCTCAAGGTCGTTAGCGACTGTGGCGACTGTCGTCGTCTTAATAAAGAAACTGTACAGAATTGACTCAGTCAGGTACCTCTTATTTAATTGCTTGCACTCGGTCAAGAATCAGTACAGATTCGGTACCTACTGAAACGAAAACGCACAGACCTAGAAGACAGAAAAAGTAACGAACGAATCAACCCCGATTGCTGTCGCGCATCGTACTTTGACTGGGTACTGTAGGTCCATTTTGATTAACAGACACCCATCTTTAATTTTAATTCTACTGGTTCATTGACTCTTTTCCTTCTTATCAATAAGTAGGTACTAAATTACAGGAAATAGGAAAATATAGATAATTTCGAAGGTGGGAAGACAAAATAAAGACCATAGCAGGGAAAACATGGACTAGGAATGCACTAAGCAGAACAGGGTCCAGAGAGAGAAGTATAAAATGTTCAATTCATTTAAAAATTCTGTGTCTGAAGACACTTAAATTATTATCTAAATGACTAGTACCTAGGTATTTATTTTTGCCATTATAACACTACTTAATATGTATTCATACCAACTGCCGATCGTTGTTTGCGTACCACTAAAAACCCAGGTTTTCGTTCACGAAATACCAACTACAAAATTAAAGTTCTTGTTTCTTTACCCATAAGGATGGTTGTTGTATATCAAATTGTTTACTGAAGTGACAGCAAGCATGTGTCGGGTCTCAATACGATTCTGCACACAGCTTTCGCGACTCAAGGTGAAATTCTTTTGAGCTCTGTTATACAATGAATTCAATAAATTTATACACACATAAGTAGCTGGTTTAATGTTTAAACGGTTGATACTTAATTGAATATTTTATGCACATTACTTACGCTTGTGGGAATAATTAATTTTTTTAATCAATAACTACTAGTACCAACTGGTGTTATGTGGGTGTACTATGGGACATTTCTGCTAACCCTTAGAGAATACCGGTGGGATGTTATAATATGTGTGTATTTACAAGTTAAAACAATGAATCCTGCCCGCATAGGCAAACTGCTAGCCAATATCTTTTGTTGACTGTACATTCTGTGCGAGTTTTTAGACTTGCTCGATCGCGTTAACGTGCACTAATGTAAATTTTTATCGTTATTTGTTCACGATCGAATAAGTTTATAAATTCTCACTAAGCCCACTGGGTTACTTACATCTCCCTTTTATATTTCTTGAACGTCGTTAATGGACTCATTTTTGGTTTTTAAAAAACTTTTCTTTATTTCACTAGATTTCACTTCAAACTTGTGCTACTACTGCCAAAAGAGATGTTCTCACTGACGGAGTTCGTTAAAATTCCATGCGAATTATCAGGAACGTAAAATGTAATTGAGAACGCACTGCTGGAACACTAAATTGGATTCCGTGAATTATTCAAAATTGGAACACTTCCTTTTCTTAGTATATCCGCTATTAGGTCGGAATTTAAAAACTCTGTTTACCGCTCAATCTCTTGAATTTTTAAGTGGCTCTTTGTAATTAATACTGTTTATCCATAATGAGAGAACATTACCAGAATATCAAGGAAAGACCTATTATTATTTAAATTTCAGGTTAATTTGCTTCTACTGTGATAATAACGTTCTTTGTCGTTTAATTAATTCCACTTTTGTCTAAAGTTTGCAAAATTACCAACAAGTTTCAGTTACTTAATTACAAATATTATACAATCTCATTAAAAAATTTCACTGCACTGTTTTGTATTATAGACCAAAAAAACAAACTAAAACCCATCACTAAGATTGCCGCCAATCCGCCATTATGACCAAACGTCACATTTTAAATCTCGAACCACAGAACACAAAACTTTTTTTTTCTTCACTAATAATGCAAAGCAGCACAGCCAATTTGATCAAGGAAGTGACAATGGCTAACTGAGTTGTATGAAGATTGTCTTGTGAGATACTTAAGTCGATGAATCAATTGGCATCATACATGGAATGTGTTTGGTATGGACGCATTGTAAGGGGAACCAGCCAATTGTCCGGTACACGAGATATTAATTTATTTATTTTCAACTGTAGAGAGTGTGTTGTGATTTTTAATAGCAAGGGCTATTAATCATTTATATAGATGACTACATACAATGTGTTGTTATACCAACATAAGTAGGTACGGGAAGAACTAGAAAAATCTAGTTGGGTGTTCTCACACTCACACGCGTAACATTTGAAATATGATTGAAATATTTCATTATTAATCAGCGATTGAGTTGATGCCAATTCGTTCTTTACACGAGGAACACTGTATCTACTTGTACGCAAAGATTATATTAAAAACGGAAGCTTGTACCGTTGTAAATAATACATAAATGCGAAAAAAGTTTGTCCAGCCTCGATAAAAGCCAAGTTTACTACTAAAAAACCTATAATTTACTAAAAATTGGCACCAGCCTACTGCTCACTTCACCCAACTTTAAATACGTCACGACTTCCATGTTCGTATCCCGAGTTTACTATTGTTTATACTGTGGCACGTTATGCGTTGGTATACTGCGTCTTTTTGCTGCCTGTTGTAAGTTTGTAAATATATTCTGTGACGTCTATGTTCCTTGGTAGGTTAAGACTAGATTGGAGACTATTTTGGTAGCTTCTTGGAAGGTGATTTCAGAACGGATATAGAATTCTGGTCTGTAATAATAAAATTGTAGGAATTGTCTGAAATACCTAACTAAGAAAAAAAAACTATCTAATAACATATTTTGCTGTCTCATCCTTCTTGCTTAGTACATTTGCGCCCGCTGCCAATGCCCAAACAGGGACAGCTAAAGATTTGCCCTGATATTTTTTAAATAACACGGAAAGTGCGTTCAAAATGTTATGTGCAGTTTTGTAGGTGTCTCGTTTGGGCATGGCGATCAAAAGTGTATTTAGGGTTTAAATTCTGAGGTAGGTACTTAATTATTAGTATGCAATGATATTCAAATAAACAGATTCGTTATACACTCACAAAACAATTGAAAAAAGTGTTCCGCACTCACACTTTTCATTCATCTGACATTTCAATATAAGTCGAAAGGGATGGCTTGATAAAACCAACAAGACAAAAAGAGACAGCTAGTGTTTGTCACTTGCGTGTGAATGTAAACAAACATTATTCTGACCACCAATGTTGTTATCTTTATCTAACCTCCAAATATCTGAATATTAGGAAAAAAAAAAAAAATAGTAAATTGAGGCGTATTGCGTACTTACATATGTTATGAGATCCCTTCTGTTTTATTTACTTTGGTATCATAATTGGTACAATTTCTAAATACACACGCTGGCATTTTTTATTTTGTTTTTATTTCAACAAAGCGTATCGCTCTTCGCCATGCGTGACATAAACTAAAGACTAAAGTTCACAATTGTGACCTATTCGAGTCTTCACAATGCACACGCTCATAACATAACTGTGTGTGTATTCTGCCAAAACAAAACATATTTGTAATTGTAATTTGTTAACTTAAACCTAGATTTTATTTTCAGACGAAACTTTATTTTATTTGACATAAGAGAAACTGCAGAAATTGTAATTTTATGCATGCATTTATTTAATTAAATCAGTGAAAACAGAAAAATACATTTGCAACAAGAAACTTTAAAAATAGAATGAATTAAAAATCATCCAAAACAAATTCAATGCTAATGAAGTTTCTCAAGGAGAAAAATAATAACAAGGAGGTTGTATAACACGCACATGTGATATTCAGTTCGAAATTCAAACGGTCGAGGAGCAAGGCCCGCCATTTTGACGCGACACACCGATAGGAGAATGCTCATGGGTTCGTCGACCGGAATTAACTTTCCAAACTTGTTTCTGATAAAAGGCTCACACGGAACACGTTACATATATGTGCCCGCGACCACAGAAATGTCGTACGATTCACAGAATTTGTTAAAACTGTCTCTCTTTGTTGCAATTAAACCTCTTTTGG
This sequence comes from Orthosia cruda, assembly GCA_964057195.1. NCBI lineage: Eukaryota > Metazoa > Arthropoda > Insecta > Lepidoptera > Noctuidae > Orthosia > Orthosia cruda. The sequence goes on from OZ059834.1 coordinate 16,892,805, forward strand.
TTAAAACCTTCTTGTTCAGTGATCAAAATCAAGTTTTGTAGGTACTGTAAGCGATAGGTAGGGCGATTCATCACTTGCCAACATTATTTCATTTTCCTTAAATAAATACAAAAAGGAGACATGAAAACAACAAATATTTGAAGTCTGGAGGTTAAACAACCAAGAGTCGATCGTCAAATTCTTCACAATATTGGTTTAACTGTGAAAAGCGGAAAACCCAGCATCTTCTGAACCCTGAACGTTATTGTGTGGGAGACAAAGTAAACAAGATTATTTGTTTAGTCTTCACATCATTATGAAGTTGATCGAAATAGTTAATTTGAACATGATTCTTGCCAAGAATGCGAATAAAGATTATACCGTCAGCGGAAGTCTGAAACAATATGAACGGGTAAAAGGGACATTAAAATGTTTGGAGAGAACATATAATTTTTATCGTTATTTTATATCTTTATAATTTAAATTCAAAGACAAACCAACTACAAGGATTTCCATACCATGATTCCGTCTTTTCAATTAGGTACATTAAACATTTTAAAACATGCAAAATGTTTTCGGGACGATACTACTATGTATAGATAAAAAGCCACAAAGATTTATCCAAAACCAAGTTTTCCTGATCTCAAATATAACAAAAACATCCTTCTCATTGCAAGGACAGCCAGCGATAGGTATTAAGCCACCGTGCACAACAATAGTCTCACTGATATGGACTGATACCATATATAGCACGACAGAATATTGCGCACACGGTTAAGGCTTGTTTGATGACGGTACAGTGTAGAAGACCAAGGAAACTTCCAGTCATATATTGAGCATGTTACAGCAGTATCCGAAATTACAGAAGACCGATAAAAGTGGGCAGCGGGAAGGGAGGTCTTTGCCTTACAGCGGAACAGTGCAGGCACAGAATAATATAATTCTATATTTGAATAAGATATGAAAGAAGAAGAAATGCTGCACCAACCTTAAATATAATGGTATAAGGACAGGAAGATGCTGAACAGCAGATAACTGAAACGGAGAGGTTTCTTGACGAAGCAGACTTTAGAAATAGTTCTAAGATACAGGGATGGACAATGGCCATCGTGTTTTTTTTATGAAATGGTTAACTAGTCTTCAGACAATAATGGTAATAAACACCACAACAAGGATACAATTTTAGAAATTTGCACGGAATTCTACAAAAATACTCTATTTTGATCCAACAAAAAATAACACAGAAATAGTATATGACTGCCCCAGATCCCGAAACTATCCCATTCATAACAGGGTATGAAGGTAAAAGAGTTTTATCGACTAAGAATTACCGCAAAAGTTCAGGTGAAGACGACGTAACAACAGAATTCCTTAAACTTCTACTTACCATACTTCTCTCCCATATCACCAACTTGTTTAACACAATTTTAAAGACCGGAAAAGTGGCAGCAAAGATTTACTACTCAAACATCATCCTACTCTACAAGAAAGGGGATAAAAGTGACGTTAACAATTATTACAGAGCACTAATAAGCTTATCTTTACAAAGCATTTGATTAAAGTTAACCATAATCGTATCGACTGAAAGCTAGATTCCCACCAACCTCCTGAACAAGTAGGATACGCCCAGGTTTCTCCACTACCGATCACCTAAAAGCTAATGAAATAATAATTTAGAATTTAGAAAACTATTGTATTTGGCCTTCGTATACTATACCTGTGACTATACCAAGGCCAGCGTAAAATAGTCACCCATATTTTTTTCATTATAAAATCAGCAGTTAACAAACTTACATTAACATCCTTATTTACAACATTAGCACAGTAAACGTTAAACTGATTTTTCCCGATCCAACTTTAATAAAAGAAAGGTGTGAAACGGGGCGACCAGCTTTCACCTAAACTCTTCACTAGCACTCTTGAAGAGGTATTTAAGAAGCTTAAAGACTTGTGGTCCAGTAGAGGCAAAACAGTCGGTCGCAAAAAAAAATACCAACCTGAATTCTGACTCTGCTGCCGAATTACAGCAGATGCTCTGAGCACCGTAAACTTTGAAGTTGGTATAATGATGAAGCGGTCAAAGACTAAAGTAATGACGAATAGCACAAAGAGTAGGGCAAGAAATTCAGTATGTCGATGAGTAAATTTACTTGGGCCAGCTAGTATCCCTCGAAAACAGGCAAGACAAAGAAATCGACCGCCGGTCGTGTCGAAAACGCCTTGAAGAGCTCTGGTCCAGGAGCTATTGAAGGGTGTGCATCCTGACATCGTGTTAATAATTTTAAAATTGATCAGCTATCTATGGATATAGCAATATCATCTGGTGTCCCAAGTGCCACTGTAAGCAAAGGTCTGTTGTAGACGAGAAATGTGCATTGATAATTGAGATACTAAAAATATTCTGTGATACTTTTATTTACAGGATTTGATTGAAATTTAACTGGTCGTCTCGTCTGGTGGTCGTATCTTTAAGTGTGAGATAATAAACATTATATTGGAAAAATACAAGATAAACAACTTGACAATGATTTGAATGGATATATCCTACTGCTAGCTGGTACTATACTAGTTACTGTCACTCAGTTGACATTATAGTTCGTGGATCTGATAAACTCAGCAACTTTCACTCGCATATCCGCAAAAAATCACACAATGATTTCACCTAGCATCTGACACCTCCATCTCTAATAATTAAGACGGCTCAGTCGATAGACAAGAAATGTTTGTTTAAAGAGGATGAAACAAGAAGCCAGATTATTAGGAGTTGGATTTGAAGAATTGCAAAATCTTTACACTCACGATTTGGAAATACTATAAATTAAGGTACACGCACCATATGACGATACGATGTACAGGCAATATACACGCTACCTAGATACAGCCAGTGCATTTGTGATAAAAAATCTAGTATAAGCCCTTGAAAAGTCAGCATCTCGGATTCAGATGCTCTAACTGAAATTATCAATGAACCTATAAGCTTCTGTGTAACCCAGCAAATAGTTAAAGATAGACAAATCCAACGCTGATGACATATATGTGTTCTCATGGCTTACGTTCAAGACAGTTATTCCGTAAGATCTAGGTAGCAAATAGCAATGTGCAGCGTGGTTCGGGGAGAGAGACGGGCCACGCGAGGCCGCGCCAACCAGACAGGCTATTTCCGACCCGACGAGACGTTGCAAAAAATCACACATTCATACGAACCCGTGGCTAAAATTATGTCTATGTTAAGTGGAACTAATCAATAAACTGGTCAGTTACCGTTTAGAGAAAATTATGAGTCATTCGAATGAGTTATTAAAGTGCATTGGCGGCCTACTTACTTCAGTTTTGTTGACTGTAGGCTTTTAATAAGTGCTTTACTTGATTGATCTTGGAAATATTAATTCGATTTCCCAACTGGACTCAATTGAACTTTATCCTCAGTCACACACATGGCATTGTCTCATTTAGATAATTATATTTGTTGGACTATGGATATATTCATTCTAAAGTCATTTGCTCCCTTTGTCCTTCGAGGGACTTATCTGTCAAATGCTAAGGTGCATTCACTGCAAATCTTACGATGGCTTTTATCTAGATTCGATATTATCGACGCTCTTTTGCATAGATATTATATGTTCGAGTCTCTACTTTGTTTAGTTTTGATCCCTTCTTTAATCGGGGCTTGGATGGTATACAAAGGTCTTCGTATTCGACAAATTTATGGAACTCAAATGGAGTTAGAAAGGAAACCAGGCAAGGTGCGGTGGGAAGGCGCGGTAATGATAGGTGGACTTCCAAGGACTAGAAGAAGAAGCGTTCGCGGATAGAACCTGGATGAGGTTGCCACTGGACACTTGGGCACTGGGACAAGAATAGAGAGGCATATGCTCGCTCAGCAGTGAGCGAAGTCGAGCTGTGTTTGAAGACATTGAAAGGAGGTTAATATGACGCATACAAGATATGTTTTCGTAGTAAAGATATTAAGTAAACTATCAATACAAAAATGGCCTTCAGCACAACGTAAATATTGTTCGAAAGGAAAAACCAACAAGGAATTTTGTTTATTTATGTAACTTTTACGAGTATTTCAATGGTAAGAACAGACAGCGTTGTGTTGTTAGTAAACAATGAGATTGAAATAAATGGCGCCTCGAGATAAAGGGAAATAACGTAGATACATATTTTACTTTAATATTTTTCTTTGTTGTCTTGGGAGTACACAGATACGACAGACATTTTTTGTTGGGTAAAAGTTTTGACAGCCAATGAGGAGACGTTAGAGAGGCCCCCAACTGAAAAACTCGATACTTGACAGTTTACAAATATTGCTATATAGGTACTTAGGTACAATTTATTAGGCATTCGGTAGTAGAAACTATAATTCTATAAAGACTTCGAAGTATGGGATTGTGATGTTGTATCGTTATAATCTACTTACAACTTATATTATTTTCTTCAACGCAATGTAATCTCCATCATTGCTACAATATAAGAGATGTAACTATGGTTAAGTTCCCTATCTGAGCCAAGTAATTAGGTAATAATAAATGTGCTTGAGCCTGAATTTATCAGTAAAGGAGCATAGAGATTCCAGGTTGCTTGGAAGAGATCGCGGAATGCGAAAAGGCCGCCCGTTGTATATTTTTAGTTTTAAGTTTCTTTTGTTACTGTATTTTCTGGTGTACAATAAAAAATACAGGAAATATATATTTTAGGAATACATAATTATAAGTTATAAAATATCTAGTAGTGATATAGATACATTATCAGCCAGCTGTGTTCTGAGGTAGCAATATATCAAATAACATATGAAAACAGATACCTAGGAGCATGTTGCGGTCATTTTCTATTATACCGTATAAAAATAGTTTTTGCTTAGTCTTTGTAACCACAGAAAATACCTGACAACTTGAACAAGGATTGTTGAACATGGATTATTATTTAATTAAATGTAACCTTAGACGGGGAATACTGTTGCCTTTGCATATAGAATCTGGATTATGGTACAAGAAAAGAGAGGCATATCTAAGAGGGCTCAGCAATGGAAGAATGTTGATGGCGAGATGATGATGATGAGGTGTTACAATTGTATGGATTGTGTGAAAGATGATACAGCTAGAAAATGTAATAAATTGAAATAAGAACTAATGGAGATGCATGGGAGAACACAAGCTGTAGTTACTGTACCGATCTCAAATAAATTATGATGCGGGCAAGAAGGTTATAATCTTAAGACGACGACAGTCGCCAACGACCTTGAGGGCACAAAAAGCGCATTCGTTTCACACCCACGCGACCCAAAATTCAGTTAAATAAAATAAACAATAAAAATGTCTTTGAGATGGTGAATATTTCATAAAAATACGCCTGGCTGTTTTGGTGCGATTGTCTATTTTTGTCCGTGTTAGACATAACTTTGCAAATTAATTACACTATGTTATACGAATAAAGTTTAAAATGTTCACAGATGAAATTATTAAGAAAATGGTCTTATGTAACATATATTTTTTCCAAAAAAATTACAACTAACCGTTTAGACGTGATTCTCATTTTAAAATCTGTTACTGAGGGGTATCCGGAACTTTCGAATTCGCATCTCAGTCGCATGTTGACGTTGATTGTCGCTTAGATGATTACCAATTGCGTCTTGTATGTAAACGATTTTTAATTAAGTTTATTAATAAATTTTCTGTTATAGGCATTTCTGCTTTTCCACAATGGTGATTGTGAAATTTTTGCGGTATGTGATAATATATATTGACGCATATATTCAAATCAATTATTTATCTAATGAAAGGTTACTTATCTATACTACTTAGCATTCATCGCAATTTCTAATAGCATCGTATATAACCTATTGTTTTAAAGAATAACTTTCTAGACAATGGTGGTTTCGTGCGTGGCATCTTTCGATCATCTTTTGTTTCTACATAACAATACTTCGTCGAATGGAACGCTGAAGGCGAAGCTAGAATGTGTCCTAGAACCACAGAGCTAAGAGCACAGAGATGCCTTAGCGATCGTTACGTACGCTAGAGCATATACTAATATAATATATAGATTGAGCTAGAGACGGCATAGTCAACAACTTAACACTGTCCATACAAACCAAGCGTGTCAGTGGGCGTCACGTATTACCCTTGACTGTTCACTATACGTCATCACCATCATTATCAGCAGTCTACTGCTGGCTATGGGACCTTCGCATGGTACGTAGGGTGAGAAGACCAATTCGCAGTGTCTGCTCAAGGACACATCTACCCCAACGGTCATCGGTTCAATGGCTAATATGACCATTGCCACTTCAGCTTGCTTATTTTGTTAGCTATATAAACTTTGGTTCTCTGCCGCATCATCTCGTTCCGGATCCTATCCCTCAGAGGGACTATTCGTCAGTGAAGATTTAATATGTAGCCTGTGTATCAAGATCAAATTTAATTCAATTTTGTTCTCCTGTGAAGGTATTGCGCTCAGCACAAATTGCGCGGACAGGGATAGTTTTAGAAATGGAGTTGGTTAGCCACTGTGGTGATTCCGAGCTCTGTTCCCATTTTGATAATGGGTAATGTTATTGGTTTTATGTGAATGAATGTTTTTATGTGTGTCCTGTGTGGTCTTCGCTGCATAGTTAATCAACAATCGTTTCCTGTAAGTGTTGCTGGTAGAATATTGGTAGCAAATTAAAGTATCTACGCGTTTTAGTAATGTTTCAACATCCAAATCTTAACATAAAAATTACAATTTATAACATGTGTTTTGTTGTACGCGGTAATCTGATAATCTCTAGAACTAGCAGTTGGGTTTGAAAAATCTTCTAGCGTGATTGAGTACCTAACAAACATACATACATCGATCCAAACTTTTGCCTTTATAGTACACATTAGTGTGATAATACAAAATATTTTATTTTACATTATCACGATTTATTATAAACTAGCTGTGTCCGCGGCTTCGCTCCCGTCAACTGCCTACCCTACCCTACATATTTTCGCGGAGAATATTAACACCGCCATTCAAAAAATCACGTCCACTGCACAACGCCATCTATCGAATATGGAGTTCAACTGACCGAGTGTCTGAATTGCGTGCGTTTTACTTCTTGAACACTTTAAATTCATCTAACTTTTGGTTCAGTGAACCGATTGCGATGAAACAAAAACTAAGTAGGTAATACTTCAAGTTACGCACAATTTTTATGTTTTAAAGTTATCTACATTGGTTTCGTACATTTTACGCGATGCGTGCACAACTAAACAGACAAAAATTGCAAAAATGCTGGAAATGGGTTCTGTTGGTAAACACCGTGTCTATTTTATTTGGAAATATTTTTGATGTACTAAAACAACTTTTCTACAGATTTATTATATGTATTGATGATGATGATTTACGGTGTTAGCAATAATCCGATGACAGGCACACCTCTGCCTAACCGTTCAACGAATACAGGCGTGATGTTATGTTCATATTGAAAGAGACGCAGAGTTTGATTGCTCAACCACGAGCAATCAGCTATCACGACTTATCAGTACGAATTCCGATACGGTAACGTGTTTCAATCTAGCCAGTTATTGTTTTATCGATTGTATACCTACTTATATTGCTTACACCTTCGTTATATCAATGTTTAAGTATCTAATCAAGTCTGTTGCACTAATAATCTCTTTTGCCTACAAAGTGAAGAAGATAATGAGTTAAATGAAGACTAGGTAGATTACAGGTTTGAAGTAACTTTTAGATATGTTTGGCGTTGCAATATAAAACGGTAAAGGGGAAATAACGAAAATGTCATGGCAATTTAGATGGGTGTAAATGAAAATATCACGGCAACATAAAAGGGTAAAGCGGGCACAAATCAAAAATGCCATGGCAACATTAAAAAGTAAGTAAGGAGGGAATAAAGAGCAATAGACAAACATAATTTCAAAAGCAGGTTTACTTCGTGATATGATTTGCATTCAAACTTTCAAAGAACGTCTAACCTTGCGATCAAAATGTAAAAGTAACAACAGACTTGAAAAGGATCCTCTTTGCGATTGCAACACCGAAGGTCTGTATTCCAAAACTTTAACTCTTTACTTTGCATATCGTCACATCTTTGCAAAGTAGGTCTTCGGTAAACGTGTGTGTAGGTACAAACGTGGCCATTTCTCGCGTGTCACATGCAGAACCTACGTACGCAAAAACTCCTTAAACGCCTTTACTTCTAGTCTATTGCCTGTATTAGTAAAACCTCTTTTTATATAAGAAAACAGTGCTTTGTGCACTTAATGCACGCTTATCGTATGTGAAAATCAAACCTGTTTCTTAGGTGACCTAATGGATGCAACTTTCTTAGAATTATTAGCAGTCTTTCCGGATTAGATAGCTTTCAACTTTTGAACTGTTTCTTTATTATGTGACTGTTCTAGAGTTTACTTTTCCGTGAGTGAAGTTGGAGGCGAAGATATAAAACAAGATTGTAATCTTTTAAAAGTTTTGTATTGGTGCTCTCGACGAAAAGAAAGTTTTTGGTCACGTGCAGTGCCATACAAGTTGTTGTGCAGAAAAAGCTGCACTTTTATGGTTCCGACAGTTTTCTGTTCGTACAGATTGTTTTTCTCTCTTTAAAGTTTGTTCTAAGATGTCTTGTGGACTATCTTGAACTTTGCAACTTTTTGTATGCAACACGTCATGTTGTTCTCCAGAGAGCTTTAAATATATTTCTATATGATTATATAAATAGAGTAAAACATGAAAAAGTAAAACTTACCTTTAATGATTCCAAAAAACAAATTCACATTACAACGAAAAGCATCCAAAGTAATATCTTTTTTTGAATTAAAAAACCCACTCGAAGCACATACACCAGTTAATATGGCATCCACACAATATTTGTACAGTATCGTCACTTTACACAAACAAAATGGGATATATAAAAAGTTGTTTTCTGTAAGTTTCAGTAGCATACAACGTCCGCTCGCGGCGAACGCTTCTTCGCGACTGACTGACGGACGAATGAACAGCGATGGCGGGCAACGTTTCTAATTTTATCGTGCCAGTAACACGAGATAAAGCCGGTCTTTATTGAAACTTTTTTATTTTATATTATACGAAAGGAAAATCGACGATTAAATAAATGAATCAGAGATACTAATGAGCTGTGTCAGTCAGTCTCAGAACATGATCACTGAATCTTATACGCTGTTCATTATACCAACTAACCGCAGAACGGTCGGTATTCAAGTTTGGCAAGGGTTCCATAAGTACGAGACTACAATTTAAAGAAACAAATGAAGTTTGGCATTCAATGTCATTGGCACTCGAATCTAATCTTTCCATTCATCCTGCTTAATCATTAAGAATCTGGCGCACACAGAGCACAGGTGTTACTTAGTGTCTATCACTGCCTGCATTATTAGGGAATTTATTCATCATCATTTCACCCAAAGGAAGTCCACTGCTGGCAGCGACCACACTATAATCGACGACTGCTGGACATAGGCTTAGAGATCTCCCCCAAGCGTCGTCGCCACATCCGTCATCGTCACCTGTCTTCGATTTACAATACCAAGTTCCTGTGCGTGGATTTTCTTATAAGAAAATCATTTCTTCACGACTGCGTCAATCATCATGTCATCCAGGTATGATTCCTCTCCAAATTTCAAACCGATAGCTTATGAAATCAGATGAAAATTTGTTTGTTTTGCTCACCATATTAAACAGTTAGTATGTAGTAATTAGTTTTCAATATGAACATGTTAAAAATAAACCGATCCAGTGTTACAAGGTGATCGCGGGTGTGTCTTGATGACATGTCAGAGCACACACGGAACTGCCGCACGGCAAGCCAACGTAACAGGTAAATGACATACACCTGGCGAGAAAAATGACTTTGTCATAGGCCAAAACAAAAATCCCGGCTTTTGACAATTCACTACATAATAAATATTTGACGTAATATTAAAAATTGTGTTAGACCCAAGACGCTACCTTGAGGTACGCCAAAGATCATTTCACTACGTTCACCGTTATTTGAAGCTGATTTTGACCGTTTATTTTTGTGGTTCGGGTCTCGGTAGATATAAGCCAAACCATGCTAGCGTTAACCCAAATATGCTTTAGTTTTTGTGCAATATTGGTCTCAAAGCTGGTTCAAACGCTTTGGCCAGACGTAAAATAGCCCACACTTTTTGTTTTCAACTTGCTCTTGTGTGTCTCGTCTGTTAAAAAATTACTTTTTGTAGGAAGTTTTGTAGTTATGTCAACCTGTCAAATTAGGTCAGATATATAGTCAGATAGGAAAAATATTATCAGTACGTTCATTCACTCGTTCTTGATGAATTTTAACGAGTAAAATCAGCAAATAAATTAAGAGCGATTTTAAAAAGAGGACCTAATATTAGCTAATTACTATTATTATCTTTAATATAAAGTGCATTACATGTTAATAAAGAAATGTGTTACTTACCTAATCACGTCTGAAGATTTTGCGACAACTACCATTTTGACCTTGATACTCCGAAGTAGATTCTTCTGAATATGAATAGTTCATCTGCAGTTCCTCTTACTAGGACACTTCATAACAAACTAAACATTTAAAAGGGACAAAATACAAAAATAACATAAAACCACAAATTATTGGTAGAATTCCTTGACGTACCACATGACCGTGTGTCACGAGACATTAGTCATTCGGCCTTAGGTGCTGATAAACACAACGTGGTCGTTCCGAATTTAATTATATAAACAATACAATAAATAACATTACCTATCTATTGTTTAGTAAACTGCCCTGATTATTACCGAGCCTCGATGCAGCACTGAAACTTGAAAAAAATATAACACTCTTTTTAGAATTTGCTGCAGTCAGGTAAAAAGGCGTTTTCTGTAATAATAGATTTCGGCAGCTATATCGAATGGTTGTGAATAGATATGCGGCACCAATTAATTATTATTTATATGCTTCTAACTAAATACATATGTCAGTTGTCACAGGACCCTGGGGTCCCAGATTTGTGCTGCAGTCAGTTAAAAAGGCGTTTTCTGTAATAATAGATTTCGGCAGCTATATCGAATGGTTGTGAATAGATATGCGGCACCAATTAATTATTATTTATATGCTTCTAACTAAATACATATGTCAGTTGTCACATGACCCTGGGGTCCCAGATTTTTGGGACTTGGAAGTTGGAAGGCGCACCAGGGGCCGAAGGCAGACTCGCAGAGAGACCTCTGAAGACTTTAAATGGATTGAAGTGCCAACAGATGAATGATCATTCTATCTGTATGCTATGCACTATGCAAATTTAATGTTTTCGTGTACCCAAAGACCACCCCCAGTTGGCGGTTGTTGCAGAATTTTTGAAGAACTTAGACAAAAACGATACTGAGCTTAGATGTCCTTTATCTAAGATTATTTGAGTGTGTATAGTGGAATGACATAGTACCTATTACAGTAGGATTATGAGTCTCTACCCAGGGGCGTAGCTACCGCCGTATCTGCCGTATCAATTATACGGGGCCCCCGGGCCACAGGGCCCCCCGACGTGCGTAAGCAAAAATTAATAAAAACTTCCCATTTTTTATTTCGCCTGTCATACCTGTCGCTATTGTCCATAGAGGCAGAAACTTTAGAAAAACTAAAGTCATCATCAGCTATAAATGATTTAATAAATCAGTTTGCCGAAAAAAAGGCAAAGAAAGTGTGTATTTAATTTGAATAGTTTGTAAAAATTTTGGAAAAAGTGACAGATAGATAATTATATGAATAAACATTTTTTTTCTTTTGTGAGAAATCTTTACCTTTCATAAGGGCCCCCAAACAAATTTTTATACGGGGCCCCGCCAAGGCACGCTACGCCACTGTCTCTACCTAATCAATGTTACAATACACGGCTATAAAATGGCAGGGGTTAACTTGCATAAAGACAAAGGCAAAGACAAAAATTCTTTATTTCAACTATGCCATTAAGCGGCACTTTTGAACGTCGAAAATCTAATTGATTCTACCCTCCATTCCTCAAAGTAGCTTGTTATGAAAAAGAACGGACAAGAAACTCCACACTTATGCCCGTTTTCACCGAGGACATAAGTTACCCTAAGTTTAAGATTGGTTAGCGGGCCGTTATAAGGTGCTTCCTGTTTCACTAACAGTAAAGGCGTATAGGGTCAGTTAAACGCTACAAGGTCCCCTAAATTTAGGTAGTCGAAATGTGGGGTCATAAATCTGCACATACGTAAGTGATCTCTCAAACAACGAAGATGGACAGTGATTTATTTTTTGTTGAAAATTTTGAAACTGTTTGTACAATATTCTAGTTATTAAATAACAGCTGAAGACCAAAATATATCGGATACGACCAAACTACCTACTCCGAAATTTTTGATGAAACTGACTTTTTTTGGAGATTAATCCTCAGTTTCCCACCTTAAAATTATCGCAGAATTAATGGGACAAATTGTCAAGCACGCGTTAGCTGTTGTGATTGGATGAATGAATTTTCGACAGCCAATCACAGCAGCTAACGCGTGCTTGACAATTTGTCACATACATTTTAGGTGGGAAACTGAGGGTTAGTATACGTAGTCGGCGTGTTTCTTGTGTGCGTAACTGCAGATAGTGTTAGCAAGCTCAAAGTTATTGAAACAAATATATTATGTAGGAAGTTAGATTTTTGTTTCATTTAGTGATGAAATGAAAAATATTTTTCGTGTTCAATATTTATATACATAAATATTTACAAAAAACGTTAAGTCGTTGGTCCCGGCGGTCATTTGAAGATCTTTGACAGTCGTTACGGGTAGTCAGAAGCTTGAGATCTGACGCCAGTCTTGCCAAGGGGTACCGTGTTACCTAGGTACTGGGTTGTGGAGGTCAGATAGGCAGTCGCTCCATGTAAAACACTGGTACTCAGCTGAATCCGGTTAGACTGGAAGCCGACCCCAATATAGTTGGGAAAAGGCTAGGCAGATGATGATACATAAATATTTACAACTAGAGGACGCCTCGCGGTTTCACCCGCGTAGTTCCCGTTCCCGTGGGAATACAGGGATAAAAAGTAGCCTATGTCACCCGGGGATAGAGTAGCTTCCCAACGGTGAAAGAATTTTTGAAATCGGTCCAGTAGTTTTGGAGCCTATTCGGTACAAACAAACAAACAATCAAACAAACAAAAAAATATTTCCTCTTTATAATATTGGTATAGAAAACCCAGTGTAAAAGTGTTCTATCACATGACGTCGCCGTTGTGTGATAGAACAACATGAAAATCATTTATAGCCAGATGCACAGATTATATAATACTAGCATAGTTACAGAGCGCTTCTCTTAGCAATTCCAACAAGCCTAAACACGACTGGGATAGGTACATTATTTTATTACGGAGTTCCGGTGCCTATTTTCCGGCTTTATCACCAGATAATTTTAATGGTACAATTTTCTTTAGAACCATTTATTTAAATTTGTCAACGTCATTTAACTATTCAAGATATCTTATATCCAAAACACTCATCATTGAGAAGTTCCAATGGCCATCTGTGGAACTTCAGTTCCACATATGGTTCCACTTCACCAAATAGTTAATACTTTCTGAATGCAAATGCTTGCCAAATTAATGAAAGTACCGGCATCACTATGTGTATGCCCATAAAATTTGAGGAGTTCCCTCGATTTCCCCAGGATCACATTAACAGATCCTGAACTGATGACTATAGGACCACCTGGCAAGTATACCTTTTTAAACAAAAGAAGAATTTTCCAAATCGGTCCAAGCGTTTTTGTTAACGAGGAACATACCTACATAAAAAAAAGATGCCGACGAACTGAGAACCTCCTCCTTTTTTTTTTGAAGTCGGTTAAAAAATCAAGTTATTTCTATAAGTCATGGGTGAACAATACAGTTCTAAATGAGAAAGCAGCTATGTATTAAAAAAAATGTCTAAAGTATAAGGTGTAAGCACATATTGAAAATTATCTAGGTATACTTATATTATAAAGAGGTAAAAGTTTGTGAGTTTGTGACGTTGTAAGGGGTAATCTCTGGATCTACTGAACCGATTTTGAAAGTTCACATTATTCCTGAGTGTCATAGGCTAGAAATCTATAAAATTCACTCTTTGGCGTGCGCTGAGAAAACTATTGATGATAGATATAAAATAGTAGGTAGGTAGGGTAGGCAGGGCAGGTAGCCAGTTGACGGGAGCGAAGCCCCGGGGGTCAGCTAGTAAGTAAATATTTAAACCATAAGTTAGTTCTAGAATCAAAATAAATTGTAACCCTAAAAAAAACTATACAATCCGAATAAATGTTACAATAATTGTTAGGAGTACGCAATGAAAACTCATTGGAACCATTAGCAGTGGGACAAGGAAGAGTAGACGAGTACAACGTCCTCGTGGCCGATCACCCACAAGATGGACAGACCCATAGATTACTATTATCCATAGAGCAACACCGACCACCGGCGGACCTCTGGTGCGTGTTGCTGTATGCTATTATCATACTATTATATACTGACTCATATCATTAGATCCGAAGTGTTCGCTTACTGTACACGCAGCAGTGCCACATAGATAAAGATGGATGAATCTCGCAAGTCACAACCAACCTATCAGACGATTTATGATATTCATGACTCTCATACCAGAAGAAGAGTTATGAAGAGTGGAGAGGTATTTCTAGCTATCAGTATCAGGCTATTAGAAGAATCATAGTTTCCAGAAAGATGGTTTAAATTAATCCAGGTGGAGGGCAGCTCACGTTGCGTCTCATTGTGATTTGAGCTTGTATAATAGAGGTCAGTGGATTAGTGGATTTGAGCCATAGTGACCATAGATTTTTATTAAATAAAAGTTATCAAAAAGTCGACAATTTATGAACGCATCTGAAACGGAAGTCATTGTCAAAAAGCTGTCAAACGTCAACACAGAAGTCAATAAAAGTGACATTTCGTGCAGTACGGTGTTCTTGTTCATTGACGACTTTTTCTAAATAAAACTGTGTAAATAAACAATTAAATACACAAAAATACATAAAACTCAACCAACAAACATGGTCTGCTAAAGCCTGCAAGGTCGTACAGAACGTGAATTACGTAGGAACTATGTTTTCTTCTTATTAATTATGTAGAGAGGTCGTTTGTGTGTAAATCTTAATAAAAAGTAAGTACTAGTTACTTAGCTATTAAATTAACGTCTTTCTAATTGACTTATTAATATTTTAAGCTTCTCTGGTCCATGAATTCAACAGATTAATCTTCAAGCAGCCATTCGATAAAATATTTAGAGCCAATATATGGAGCCTCCCACTGTGTATGGTCCTGAACTCCTGAGTGTATTAGCGCGTTTCGCAATTAACTACCAAGTAATTTAGAAAAAAAAACAGCTTTTTAATTTTAATCACTGTTCCACAGGTCCGTTAAATTGTCAAAAAGTAGGTGAATGTAATTTTATTATGATGAATTAATTAACTTCTTCGAGCAGTGGTGGCCCAGTGGTAACGGCCGTGACTTACGTGTCGTAGGTCGCGGGTTCGAACCATGCCAGCCGCTTACTTTGTGTAAATTATTTCATCACCACTACTCTCAAAACTGGAAGGAAAACTTCGTGAGGAAACCGGCATGTCCTAGAACCAAAAATTCGATGACATGTCACATCCACCAACCCGCATTGCGCCCACGTGGCCTGTGTCCCAGCAGTGGGAACATTGAAAGGCTGATGATGTATAAACTCCAAATAGATACAAAACTAATAATTTCCCAAGTCCAGCAGAAGTTCTATGTGTGGATAAAGTTTCAGATGTTAAAAACCATTCATTATTATTATTTACATGCACTAACTTCGTCCACTGCTGTGCACAGATTGTTTTGCTCGTTCACTTCTCGTGACTATCCCCATCCCCACGTTCCTATGCCAACCTCATCCAGGCTCTACCTGTGACAGTAACAATAGCTCCTTCCCATCTCATTGTTTGATCGTGTTTATTAAAGTGTTAATTATATTTTTTACAGCAGAAACCAGTAAATTCAAAACCATAATGAGATTTAAATAAACCAAGGCCATCATGAAGATAAAGAATCTGTTGTACTGCCTGTTTTTCCGACCATGGCTGGGAGTGCCATTCGGTATAGGTTTAGCAGTGTCCATCATCTACTATTGGTGGTTAATATCCAGGATCAGTTTACTGGAAACACAGAACAAAGTGTTCAAGACGCAGTTGAGACTGTCACAGAGCGCCATGAAACAAATGTCCGTGGATTCTGTTTCTACTTATGAAGTTCCTGTGGTGAGTAGACAAGTATTCAGTTGCTACTACATCCTTCCATACTAATATTATAAATGTGAATGTAACTTTGTTACCTTTCCACGCTTCAACTGCTGAACCAATTAAGATTAAATTTGGAATGGGCACTTTTCCTGTTGACAGCGATGTGGACGAATTTTTTGACGCCCTGTAATTTTACATATTTTTATTCTTATTTTAGTTTGTAATAATCTACAAATGTAAATAAATAAATACAATTTAAAAAAAATATTGAATGGAAATAGTTTTATACTTTTTTATACTTGTGTAGCCCAGTAGCTAATTTATTTTATCTTAGACTGGACTAAGTTGAACTAACATATTTTAGATTTTGGTCTGATATTGGGTAACTGGTTGTCTGCTCAGCGAGAAGGAAAACAGAATAAGACCGCTATCCCACTGGCGTTTTACGAACGTTAGCGTTTCTCCGACGTTGACGTCGCGAGACTCTAGTGGCAAGCGTTACATCCGCTGAACGCAACGTTAACATCACGCACATGTTTAATTTGAGGCGTACAATCAGAGACAAAATTGATTCCGACGAGGAAACACTACTGTTCGAAGTAATAAAGCTAACTTTATTATTTCGAACAGACAGAATAGTTCAATATCGGACTCGTTTTCTGATGGTGACTGCATTCCAAATCGTACTAGTTACTACGTACGCTCGCTAAAGCAGCAACCATGCAAATGGCCGCTGCTGCTGGGGATAGTTCCGATATATCAAAACGTAACTTATATCGGATATGTGATAGATATCATATCATATCGATATCTATATCAAAATAACCGATATCACAAAAACTGTATCGAATCAAAACCAATACTTGCGAGTGAGAACGAATAAGTCAAAACTTAAAACCGTAACAATGCGAAACGTACAAACTACGAACAAAACACAAACGATAGGAACCTTATGCGCTACCTCTCTTTCTAAGTATTATATATTCTTTCATTGGTATAAAAGCGATGCTACAAATACGAGGAACCTCCCCTTGAAATAACATTAGAAATTTTTACAGCCCTTTCTTACAATCCATTCAACAGATTTTCTATCCCTTAAATATAAGGATGTCATAAAAAGCATAAACCTGTTACCAAAACTAACTTTTACAGTTGTAGACAAATGCCAGTATTAGCTTGCCATTTGTCTATAACTGTATAAAAAAACTTTTTGCAAAAAAATACTACCGACTTCCAAATACAAAACTACAAAGTGAAAAATAACTTAATTTTTTGAAGTCGGTGTCTTTCGTAGGTACCATTTTTTTGCGTTATGGACACCGACAACCGATGACGTGGGTGATGCATACGATTTGCGGTAAGCAGCGTGCGGACCCTCCTATCCAGGGTGTCAAGTTCTGTCTGAGTCCATTTGAGTATGCCGAAAGAGTACATCAAGACCGGCATGACCCAGCCGTTGAAGGCGCGCACCTTGTTCCCGCCTGATAAAAGACTATTTAATACTTTTCTCAGGCGGCCAAAGAAGCGTTCCTTCAACGACTGTTTCACGTCAGTTACATTGATGCCTAGTGCTTCCGACATACCCAAATACTTGTAAGTTTCGGTTGAGGAAAGGGATCTAAGGGGTATGGAATCCGAGAGTTGTATTCCCACGGATTCCATAATCTCCCCTCGCTTTACATGCATGACTGCACATTTGTCCACACCAAATTCCATCCTGATGGCGTCACTGAAGGTTTCTGTTACCTTCAGTAGCTTCATCAGTTGCAATTTGTTGGGGGCAAAGAGCTTCAGATCATCCATGTAAAGGAGGTGTGATATGACCTGACCACCTCTCCTCAACCGATAGCCCAGACCAGAACCATCCAGCAGAGTACTGAGAGGGTTCAGGGCTAAACAATACCACAGAGGACTCAGACTGTCGCCCTGAAATATTCCGCGCTCGATCCTTATAGGTTCACTGTTTTCCTGAATCTGTCGACATCCTGGATAGTGAAGAACCGTCCTCCATTGCTCCATACATGACGTCAGGAAGGCGCGCAGAGTTGTATCAATTTTATACAACTCCAGCACCCTCATGAGCCATGTATGTGGCACTGAGTCATAGGCCTTCTTGTAATCTATCCAACATGTCGCCAGATCCTTGCGGGAACGGCGAACCTGTTGGCTAATGGCAATGTCTATGAGAAGCAGCTCCTTAGTACCGCGGGACCCGTTCCTACATCCATTCTGAGAAGCAGACATGATGGCGTTATTGTCAACATGTTGATTAATTTTCGCTCTCAGAATGGATGTAAGGACTTTATAGACCGTCGGTAAGCACGTTATCGGTCTATAATTTTTAGGATCCGCAGTACTACCTGATTTGTGGAGCAGGTGGGTTATTCCTGTCGTTAAGAACAGGGGTAGCGATCCTGACTCTAAGGCAGACTGGAACTGAGTTGCCAAACGAGCGTGCGACCTTTGGAACCATTTAATCAAAAAGTTGTGCAGTCCGTCCGGCCCTGGAGATTTCCAGTTAGGCAACGGACGGACTGCACGAGCCACATCTTGGGGGCTGATGGTAATTGCCCCCATTTGTGGTATCGGATCGCACGCTCGTTCGACCTCCCGAGTCCAGTCATCCTCGGTGTGACTGACAGCCACCGACCAGATATCGCGCCAGAACGAACACATGGCGTCATTATCCGGTAGGCGCGTATCAGTCACACCTTGGTTGGGTTGCTCCCAAGCCCTATAAACCCACCTTTCGTTGCTCTGGAATGTGCGATTCTGAGTGTATCGCTCCACTCGCCGCTTGTACCGACGAATACGGTTTGCCCATGCATAGATCTTCTGCTTCAGGAAATCGATACGCTCTGTGACGCGGGACATATAATCTCGAGAACTGATATCAGTTCCTGAGAACGCCCGCCTCACAAAGCGCATCACTCTAGGGCGAGTGTTGCCCTCCCTGAAGCAGATAAGCTTGCCGATGAGTGCTCTAGCCTCACCGATACGACGCTCAATCCTGCACTGCCAAGCTGGTATAGCTGGTCGTGTAGCTCTGTCAGTTTTGGGAAACTTGACGTTAGCTACACGACATGCTGCTGCAGCCGCACAGTACAAGATCGAGTGGGTGTCGGCAAGGTCTTTGCTGCTATCAAAAACATTTGATAGCTGCGAATCTAGAGCACACACCAGCGCCCTATTTTTCTTATGCATGGGCAAACGAGGTAGTCGAGGTCTAAACCCAGGCGGTGTGGAGCGATACTCGCTGAATGCACATTCCAAAGCGCTCCTCAAACGTGCATTGCATTGGGTACTCACAGATATAGCCCCGTCGTCATCATCCTCGCCAACATGGTCGGGTCGCGGTGAAACACTGGGTTGCAGTTGCACCGCGGCCGGTGGCAAGGCAGGTGAGACACGGCTACTCTGTGATTCCTCACGCAGTCTATCAAGTACGGCGTCATCCAGCATACGGTTACGTTGGGTGACCCGCACCTGATCCGATAGACGTTGGGCCGACACGTTGACAGCTGGCTCAAGCACCTGAAACAGAGAGAGCATCCGACCACGGTACGCAGTCAGGTTACTTCCCCCCTCTGTAGCCCCAAAGTATGCGCGCATGACGTTTTCGTTAATCGATTGCGTCCATCGCATGCGCTGCACACTTCCACCGGGAGCGGGGACCCTGTCAGAGGCCGATGGGCCTCGAGGTCCTAGGCTGTCCGGTGGCCGGCGTCCTCCCCGTCGACGCGTAGGTGGTGGTGTCGTCGGCGGAGAGAAGTATTCGTCGCTCGAGCTCGACGCAACTGCAGCGTCCAGGATCGCTTGACTTACGGTTGTAGGGGATCCCGGCGACTGCGAGGCGGAGCTGAGCGACGAACCCGAAGATGTTGGGCGTGTGTTTTTGGCTCGGGCCTGGCTTCCTGTCAACATTTTCTTCTCAGCTTGTCATTCTGGTTTATTGTAGGTTGTTCATTTAAATTATAGTTTTTGTTTTCTTCTTGTTGTTTTACGAAATATATATGGAGGCATTATTTAAATTTAGTTTTATGTAGTTTTAACAGTGATATTGTTCGGATTCATAAATATATTCTAAAAATTCGAAGAGCGAAGAAAATTTTTGTGTCACTCTTGACAAGTCAGGCCACAGATTATTATTATTATAGCTGTATATCGATTACATAACCATTTGCGCAAAAAATCGAAAACGCCTAACTCTAGCCGCTGCCCGCTGGCCGTAACCCCGGGCCACGCCCACACGGCACGGACAGAGCGGGATGGCGTGATTGTACCTGTTGCCAAAAAAACGCAACGTTAACGTCGCGTTGACGCCTTGTTAACGTGGCGAAGTCGCAGCGCTTACGCTTGCCACTAGTCTTGCGACGTCAACATTGCGTCTGCGCAGCGTCGTCGCTGCGAGTGAAAGAGGCAGTTATACAATGCTATCTTCACCTTCAACATTGACACTAAAATAGCTACTGCGCAGGGTCTTGCAGCCAATTTCAGAGACACAAAGGGCCGCTTTTAACCAGAATAGTCTCACTAATCTGGCACTGTTGAAAACCAGGGAATGCTAGATTTTGGCATGTTCGGATTACTGGATTATTTAGAATAAAACTATAATAAGGTACTGTCCATTAATCACGTGAGGCTTGAAAAGGGGGGGAGGGGGTTTAGCAAAAATCATGCAATATCACAAGGGGGGAGTGGTGTAGTAATATATCACTCGTATTTATATTTTCGTCAAACGCGAGATTTCTCAACCGAAAAGCGGCGTGTAGTGTTATCGCGCGTTTAATATTATTTTTATGCCAGTCAAAAACAACCTGCAACTTTTCTGTCTAGACATTTTTGACATGGTCCTTAATTTCAGAATAATATTAGGTTTTCCTTTATACATACCTGTATTTAAAGACAATATTCTAAAAAAAATAAGATTCTTTGTAGGTACTAAAAATACACGTGAATTTAGATCGGGGCGGGCGAGGTTAGTCTTAAACCTCAGCACGTATCACCAAGAGGGATAGAGAGGATCAAAAAAGTCTAAAAAAACATCACGTGATTAATGGACGGCCTCTAACTAATGTACCAATTTAATATGGAAATATGTCGGAATCTGTGGGGAAGACGCGGGCAGAGATTGCCGGGCTACTGGATGTGCCGAAGAACAGAAATCCAGGATTAGTGTAGTGGACTGTATTGGTTGTTTGTTGGGGTCTTGTTGAGGAATGAAAATACTGTCTTGATTCGTATCTTCAATTTTACTCCTTACTGTTTGTTACAACTGTAGAGCTGCATCTCAGCCCCCAAGTGGTCCGGCCTTTATACAAAACCCGGCGCCCCTCTCTCCTAACGGTACTCGGGCTCGGCAATGCAGAAATGACAATTTTATCAAACTTATCTTACTTAAATCTAAACAAATTATACATTTCCTTAATCTACAATAAGAGTGACTCTTCTGTAATATGTTCTAATAGTTCTCTAACATTAAAAACTGACAAATCATATTCCCCTTCACAGATACCAGATGCAGTCGGTACTCTATGTGAGACGGTCCACATAGCCCTAGTCTGCATGGGGAAGTGCACGCGCCAGATCACTCCCATGCTGAAGTCCTTGATGCACCATCGGCAGAACCCCATACACTTCCATTTTGTTGTTGACAGCAGTTCTCATAAAACCATTAACAAGTTGTTTGATACTTGGGATTTACCTGATGGTGAGTAGCATTTTTAATACCAAACAGAATTTGCTTAAGGTTGCCCTAGTCGGCGGCACGAACTATTTCGTGGCCGGGATTAAAATGCATGCTATCTCATCCGACAACACGTACGAAAGGGATAGACGCTGTGATGAGCAGTATGAAGGTAGTGCGCGTACGAATACACACTCATGGTATAAAAATAATAAATGGATGATTATTTAGAAAGAAAACGAGCGCTCGAAATTATATAAACAGACCATTGGGAGTATAAGTATCAAGAAAAAACCTCTGAATGTATAATCTATCTCTGTATGGTGTTATCTTCTAATCTATCCTTGTTTTTATGGTATTTATTGCCGCCCAAAGAAATTATTGTTGAAATGTGGAACTTTCGATGCTCATAACTTGCAAAAACGTGCTAGATAATGATGAGATAACTTGATATTTATTTTTTATTTTGAGCGTACACCGTCAAACAGTGGAGTAATCGCCATACTACGTTTGTATGGAAGAATGACTGACTAGGGCAACCTTAAAGGTTGATATAAGTATCAAACTTTCATTGTTTTATAAGGAGAACAATAACTTTAAAAGTTTTGTGTAGCAAGATAGGTTTCCAAAAAGTCCTTTAATTATTTTAACTTGTTCTATACTAGCTTTTGCTGCGGTTATATATATTTTTTTAAAAGAGTAAGTAGAATAGAATATACTTTATTGTACACCATAATAGTTATACATCTATTGAGATATAGATTATTAGTTTTATTGATTGATTCTAGTATTGAGTTTCTTGTGCGTTCTTCTCCATAACAAGCTACTTTCCGAATGCACGGTAGAATCCATTTTTATTCCTTGTAAATTTTAATGTATCTAACGTTCAAAAGTGCCGCTTGGTGGCCTAGTTGAAAAATAGTACATTGTGTATTAAGGGCGGTATGTAAGGAATTACGACCGAGGCTCTAGTAGAAGCCCGAAGTCGAAGACTGAGGGCTTTCTGAGTCGAGGTTCGTAATTCCCGTACCGCCCGTGATACACACAATGTTTTTCATCACATTTGCGAGTAATAATTATGAATTTAATACACAAGTCAGCACAGCTGTTATTACGAAATACGAGAACTTTTTTTTAAGCGGTTGGCGAATTTTTACCCACCCCACAGATTATACAATGTTTCGTTCAGAAACTTTAAGCCGCACACGTGTTACTTGCGGCCCGTGGATTTTTGACAAATGTAACTCATGAATTAATTATATACGCTGAATGTAAGGCTTCAAGGTAAAAAAAAACTAATCTCTGATATGCACACAGACGTAAAGGTATTCCAAATTAAAATCAAACTCTTTATAAAATCTCTCTTTGTATAATCTACAAGTCTCTGCCCTCTGTCGTTTCTTTCGCCGTATCCATGCTGTTGCACTGTTAAGTAGTTAAGTACTCACCTTCTTTGGGAGGGAGCACCAACCTTCGCGTTAAAGTCGCCTATAAATATAATGTTTTTATACGTTGTTTCCATCGCTTTGTCTATGGTCTTATAAAATTCTTCTATTTCTTCCTCACTCGCTGCGTCGGTCGGTGCATACTTGTATGATGGATATCATACACCCTTGACATCTTAAGTTTAGCGTTGCCAAGAAAGTTCTCTATGTTGTTTTTAAGAGACTTATTTATAATGAAGCCTACTCCATATTTAAACGATATACATCCTATGTGGCAAAGTATTAAATTCTCGTTTTCCTCAATGTTGTTACCAACTCGCCTCATTTCTGAAATAACTTTTATGTCGTAATAAATTTCCTGTATTGATAAGGTCCTGACGTTATAAGTTGCGATTTTTAATCGAGTTTATTTTCATACGTAGGCGTTCGCTAGACAACGGTCAGAAATGGATAGGCATTTAACTCGAGTCCGCGGTCCGAAAACATTTAGTCTCGACCAAGGATAAATTGTTTATTGAATGGGCGACTTGCCGTTTCATTGATGATGTCGACGTAGTACGTTGTGCACATTGTCAACAGTTCGGTCATGTTAAGAAACACTGCACTATTAAATCACCTACCTGCGCTAATTGCTCTGAGACACATGAAACCAAAGACTGCCCGCATGAGGACAATTTAAATTATAGAGACGGTTTATAATTTAAATTGTCCGCGTGGCGTGTAAACGCTCTAAGAAACCGTCTGACCATCGCTGTGGGTCAGATGGGTGTGCCACTTATAAACTTAAACTCGAACAACTTATCCTCAACACCAACTACTAAAATAATGGATAGATTAACCATAGGACAATTAAATCTCCACAACGATAAGGTAGCGACTACTGAACTTGACAAACTAATTATCGATTATAACTTAGATACGAGTATAGTGCTTGTTCAAAAACAATATCAAAACGCGCGTTTACGTCACTAAGTAGTACAGTTGGATGGCAAAGCACGAGCCGGAATTTACGTTGCGCATTCTTCTAACTTCACAGTAACGTCTTTGCGTAACCTTATGACACCCCCTTGTGCCATTGCGGAGGTCTCATCGTCTTATTTTAAAGTTTACGTTGTGAGCTGCTACTTTCAATATTCAGACCCTGTTGCTCCTCATATATACGTACATAACCTCCGTCGCGTCTTGCAGTCGCTCGCAGGCTGCAAGTTATCGTTGGCACTGATGTTAATGCGTCATCATCACTCTGGAATGGCAAAGTTCGGTCTACGGATTATGAACGACGCTACGCTGTTGAAGATTTCATTGCTGAAATGAATCTGACTATTCATAATACCCCTGAAGCACCACCAACTTTTTGCAGGCAAATGAGCGAATCTTGTATTGACGTCACACTTTCTAGTGCAGACGTACGCTTGGATAGTTGGCGTGTCCTACTGGACGCGTCTTGTAGTGATCATCGCTTGATCGTGTACGAATTTGTTTCGGTTTTTACTCAGGGTACGTCGCATGTCATTGGTAACTTTAGGTATAAATGTAAGGGTGCGAATTGGGAATTCTTTAGCTCGCTTGTTGCGTCTCACGCCAAAGACTTCACTCGTGGTGGGCTTTCAGCTGAAGAAAGTGCTGAAATTATGTCAGACACCTTCACTTACTGTGCTGACATTGCCATTGGTCGTGGATCTATATCCAATATACGTAGATGTGATTGGTGGTGTGACAACCTAACTGAACAGCGTAAAAATTATCGCCGGGCGCGTAAACATCTTAACAAGCTTCAAAAACGTAAGGTTATCGGTGACCCTCTTTCCATTGCGTTATACACGTTTAGAGTTGCCAGGTCCCGCTACAGAGCATCGGTGGAAATATCAAAGGGTAATTTATTGCGTAAAATAGTAGAAAAATTAGATAAAGAAGGTCCGTGGTCTCCTTTATATCATGAGTTTAAAGCCAATCGATCAGTCGACCTCGCGTTTGTTCAGAATATTAAAGTAAATAATAAACACACTACCGGTATTGAGGAAACAACTGAAATTTTGCTGAAGAGTATTCAGCAAAATTTAATTATTTAATTTATTTTATACCTGATGACTTACTAGCTAATGACAACGAATACCACCAACAGATTCAGATTCAGAGCGTGGGCAGTTGTACCACCTGAATCACCAGCGTCATACCTTCCATCCACTGACGAATTTATTAAAGTTGTCAAGAGGTTACCACTCAACAAGTCATCAGGTGAAGATAAAATATCTAATCGGATGATTATAGAAGCGTGTAAAACAGCCGGTGATTGGATTTTAACCGTTTACAACCGTTGTATTGCGGAGGGCGTATTTCCTCGTATTTGGCGACGCGGATTTATACGAATCATCCCGAAAAGTGGCGACAAACCCCCGGACGACCCGAAGTCGTACGGTATATAACATTACTTCCATCTTTGGGAAAACTCCTGGAGCGCCTTATCGTTCCACGGTTGCTACCGGATGGACTAAAATTTCATAATAATCAATTCGGTTTCACTATTGGAAAATCTACCGTAGACGCGGCCCTTACTGTTAGGAAAATAGTTAATACATCTGAACATAGTATGTAATTGGGATTTTTCTAGATATTACTGGGGCTTTTGATAAAGCATGGTGGCCAATGCTATTACTTAAAATGAAAACTCGAGGCTACTATAGAAATATATACAATTTAGTTTACTCTTACTTTTTAAATGGTTCGTTCATGTCGAAGTCTCTCACCATGGGATATCCACAGGGTTCGGTTATTGGTCCACCTTTATGGAATTTAGGCTTTGATGATTTCCTCGCGATTCCGCTTCCAAGCGGCTGTTCATTAACCGGTTACGCGGACGACGGTCTTCTGCTCATTCAATCAAGTACTCGAGCTGGACTCGAGAACTTGGCTGACACTTGTCTACGATTAATATCTCAGTGGGGCGATCGGAACCGCCTGACCTTTGCTCCGCATAAAACTTATCAGCTCATTTTGAAAGGTAGTCTTAAATCGTGTCCTACTATTAAATTTAGTAACGTTCCGTTAAAAAGGAAGCAGTCCGTGTGCTATATTGGTCTAGTGTTAGAGAGGAATTTTGCATTTATAGATCATAATAAAATAGTCGGTGAAAAAGCAAAAAAGAACTTCTATGCCTTAATGAGAATATCTAAATCTACGTGGGGTCTTTCTTTTTTGACCTTATTGACTATTTTTGGGGCTACTTACTTGGGTTGTATCTGCAATGGGGCGCCTGTATGGGCTGATAGGGCCACATTAGGGGCGGTAAGACGTAAATTACTTCAGAGTCAGCGTTTGGCTTTGATATTCTTGTGCAAAGCATACAGGACGGTTAGTACTGAGGACTTACCGGTACGTGTTGGCGTACTTCCGGTCGACCTTGAAGTGCAGCGACGTGCTGCAATGTACTAATCCGCAAAAGAGACCATGGATGCGGACTTTTTAACGCGGACTGACCGTGAGAAAATCTCTAGATTATTTAGACCACATATTGACGTCTGGGAGGAATTTTTATCCGAATGGCAATGTAGGTGGGATAATTCCATCTAGGGCCGACACCTCCACCAATTCTTTCCATCCGTTCGCGTGCTGCTGGCCAGGACGTGGCTGGAGGTGGATCACTGTGTTGCCCAATTTCTCACAGGGCATGGTAACTTTATAAGTAAATTATTTTCCTTCAAGCTTGTTGCCTCGCCTTTATGTCAGTGTTCTACATCTGACTGCGAATATGTACAATCTGCACATCATATCTTATGGGAGTGTATCCTTTGGCAGAATGAACGAAATACTATGTTGAATAATGTACAGGCTGTATCAGGAGCTGTTTACTATACGGACCTTGTGGAAACTAGAACAAATTTCCGTGCGTTCAAGCGTATTTGCCATACCTATTATTGGAATCAAATATAACAGCTCCCAATGTTAGGACCCATTAATATTATTGCTAATTTTTATCCGTGGTGCTAGACAACTGGGCTTATCCCAGTTGTAAACGACCATTTGTGCGTATTGGTCTTGTTTGTTCTGTCTCCTGCTTGATATGGAGGGAAGTGGAAATTTGTATTTTTTCTTACTCCTCCATTATTCTTTTCTAATTAATTTCGTTGCGGGATCCAAGACAGTTAAATTCATTCTCCGGGACTTCGTCGAGCTTCATTGCCTCGGCGCTTTTCTGGTAGTCGCCAATGTTGATTCTGACTTTCAGGAGTTGCAATGGTTTGGGCATAGTGCGGTGGGATTGTCCCAATTAAAAAAAATAATGGGTACTATTCGATAAATACAATGTAATTACATTTTACAGTAATGTTTCCTAAGATTAAACAACTCTGAGTACTGAAGATTCTAGTACCGTTTGATACATCGGCGTTATACTTTCTTATGCGAAACTGGCTTTCCTGCAGTTGCTGTAATTAAGTCCTAGTACATTTACAAATCAATTGAGAATGTAGGAGAGTAACTATTACAAAACTTTGGCTCCGATTTGAAAATATATGCTCAAAAAAGCGAGCTCTTTTTTCCTAATAAGCAAAATGTTTTCAAGCAACAAAGGGCATCGCATAAAAAATACACTATGTAAAGGGAGTAACAATGTAAAAAAGATTGGGAAGCCCTGCAGCCGTATTGCGTAAGTGAATGTGGCAACGGAAAGAGTTTGACCGCTATCCTATCGACCAAATCGACCAATCACACTGATGGAAATCCACATCGCGTCATTCATCTCGCATGTGATTGGTCGATTTGGTCGATTGGATAGCGACCAAACTCTTTGCGTTACCGTATTCACTTACGAAATACGGCTGCTGGTCTACATAATAGTACTGTTGTTTATTTGCTACCTAATAAAACGTCATACATAAAAATGCATTCGGAAAACATAACCGTCTTTCTGAGTAAGTCGAGTAAAATAAATCAGTAATTTTGGAAACATTCACAAGCGGTCAGCAGACTAACTTCAAAAGTTTGAAACAGACCCGCACTAAGTATTTACGCGCGTTATAGAAATTGCTCTACAGATAGAACATTTTTATAATAAAAACGTTGTTATGTTTTTTTTTATCCTCTATAGGCTTGCGCTTGACCACTATCTCACCTGATGGTAAGCGATGATGTGGTCGACGGTGAAGCACGCTTGCCTAGAAAAACCTATTCACTCTTGACTTAAAGACACCTAGATTGTAGCTATCGAGAAACAGACTCCGACAGGGAATGCCACTCCTTAGCTGTACGCATAATAAAAGTGTCCCCAAAACGTTTTGTGCGTATGGGTGGAATATCCACCATGTACCGATGACGCATCGCCGTACGTCTGGTAGACCGATGATGAAACGGGCTTGGCATAATTAGATCATGCAATTCCATCGCACACTCCCCGAAATGCAACCGATAAAAACCGCCAAGCTGGCAAATCGGCGACGATGTTCAAGGCTCTTGAGCTTTGACTTGACCAGTTGTCATTGCTACTTACTTCACACCTGTCTGCGGTTGCCATTAAACTAAATTAAACTTTAATCTCACTATAAAAACTTTTAATTTTCAGTAAAATACACATGCTACAATGCAGAAGAGTATCTGACACAAGTGCGCTGGATACCAAACAGCCACTACTCCGGTATCTATGCGCTAGTCAAGCTGTTGTTTCCTGATATCCTGCCGGATACATTGAGTCAGGCCATTGTGTTGGATTCGGACCTCACCTTTTTGTGTGATGTGGCTGAGCTATGGTCCATGTTTAGGAATATGACTGATGATCAGGTAAGCGTGTTTATAATATTAATTTATGTATGAAAGTACAATGCATTTTTTTGGGTTGTGAAATCAACGAATAATGTCTTCCGCTCTGGGTGATGCAGGAGAAGTGTTAGACTTTTACTGACTAAAATACACCCGTGTTCCTTCAGTTGCTTGAGCCAGGGCCGCGGTAACTCTTTTTCAAATTTATCCGCGATCCAGACAGGCATCAGCCCTAGGGGATCCCGTCAGTTTGTGCTCACATCTCCCTGAGGCGCGCGTGGAACACTACACGCCGTCGGCCCTGGTTCTTATCGGACGGTGAGCTACCCATTACTCGCCGTCGGCGAACCCAATGTATCATGCCTGAATTTGCTAAGTGGTAGGCAGAGATGTTTCGTAGTAAATCTTCATTTAGCCATTTAAAAGACCAATAAGAGGCAAGCTTATTGTCATTAACTGAACATCAGTCCAGACTCAACTACAGAGAACCTACATACTTGATTCTGCTCCTGATTCACTTTGTTATGAATGAAAAAAGAAACGATTGTTCAAATAATGTTGTTGTTTGATAAACACAAACAACTGAATATTAGGAGAAGAAGAGTAAAATTTAAAAAATTAAAAACTGCCGACACGATATCTTGCGCAAACACCCCGATTCAAACAGTAAAACGCCCATATATTTTGAACGGCTGTGCCGAATTTTACCATACGTAGCTAAGAACACTCCCGATAATGCCACATTTCAATAAAAAAAAAACTAAATAAAAATCGGTTCATCCGTTTAGGAGCTATGATGCCACGGACAGATACACAAATACACACGTCAAACTTATAACACTTCTCTTTTTCCGTCGGGGGTTAGCATCAAAACGAAGACTTCTTGTGTCATATCTGAAAAGAAACTCCTAGGTACACTGCCACTGTCCAACTTAATATCCATTTTATTTTTGGTACTAACTTTTTGCAACACCGAATACTAATAGAACTTCTTATCAATAAGAAATATTTGTCTACAGTTTATAGGTCTGGTCGAAAATGAAAGCAGCTGGTACCTAAACAAGGCAAAGCGCTGGCCAGCTCTTGGCCGTGGCTACAACACAGGGGTAATGCTCCTAGACCTCAAGAAGATCCGCACAACCACGGACTGGACCAGACTATGGCATGATGCCGTCCACGATAACATCGGAAGGCTCAAACAGACGACACTGGCCGACCAGGATGTGATCAATGCGATTATTAAGAGCCAGCCCCGATATGTTTATAATATGAGCTGCCAATACAATGTTCAGATGTCTACGCAGACGTTGGCTAAGAACTGTTATGGGGAGGATAGGAATAATGTTAAGGTTTGTATGACATATTCCATGTGTAAAATATTATTATTAGATTGTATACTCAGATTTTTAATAAAAGAGGAGCTCGTGGCTAAATAATAACAGCCGCACGGGTCGATCTTCAAGGTTAAGCAACGCTTGAGGAGGTCGGGCCGTGGATGGGTGACCATTTCAGCATACCGAGTTTCCTCCGTGCCTCGGAAAGCATGTTAAGCCGTTGGTCCCGGCTGTCATTTGAAGATCTTTGACAGTCGTTACGAGTAGTCAGAAGCTTGAGATCTGACACCAGTCTAGCCAAGGGGTACCGCTGTTACCCAGTTACTGGGTTGTGGAGGTCAGATAGGCAGTCGCTCCATGTAAAACACTGGTACTCAGCTGAATCCGGTTAGACTGGAAGCCGACCCCAATATAGTTGGAAAAAAGGCTAGGAGATGATGATGATGATACTCAGATTTTTAATTTCGTAGAGTAACTGACATTTGGGGGTGTTTTCACTTTATCGTTACATAAAAATAGTGACGTATCCTGACTATCCTCAGTGATCGAAAATCAAAGCAGATCGAAAATGGAACTATATCACGGAAAAAAAAATCATTTGTTAAGAAACTAGGGCCTTATTTAGATTATAATTATTTATGTCAGACTTCATTTTATCGATCGCTTTTATTTTATTGTTGATTTCATATTTAACACAATAAAAGTGTATGTACTATGTGTATGAATGAATACCGTTATATTTAAATATATAACGGGTATATTAATAAAACATTTATTTACACCAATTAGTAAAATTAAATTGTGGAGTCATGTCTCATCGATTCGATGAACCACTTACGGTTGAGCCTTATCTACAACACTATGCTCCGCGCTTGCAACATTTAAAAAAATAAGTTCATTTCAGGCAGCTGTCAATTTAGTCTACGAAATTAAAAATCACAGTTTCGTTGTTCTCTGATTAATTATAGCATGTCATTTCATTAATTGGTAGAAAATCATATTGCTTTTTCCTTTGTAATAAGTAGTACTATTACTGCCTTGGTGCTTCTAACGAGCGAAATCACATTATCTCACTAATATTTCTAAGCCTTGGAGTTTCTAGCGAGCGAAATCACATTATCTCACTAATATTTCTAATCCTTGGTATTTCCAGCGAGCGAAATCACATTATCTCACTAATATTTCTAATCCTTGGTGTTTCCAGCGAGCGAAATCACATTATCTCACTAATATTTCAAACGCGCAAGTTTGTGAGTGTGTGTGTAAGTGTTTGTATGTTTGTTACTTCTTTCTCCACGCTCAAACAGCTGGATGGATTCGGATAGAATTTGCCACAGGTTCCCTCGGGATAATTTTCGACAATCATGCCGGCGAACAAGCTACATATAGTAAAATATTAAGAAATTGTGTTGTCAATATTCAAAGCAGTAAAAATAAACAAACCATAGAAAAAGGTAAAACAAGTCTAAAGCCACTTGGAAAATAGTAAATGCACGACTAAAACAATGCAACCAATGAAATCAAGGAAATTTCGGATGGAAAATGCATGTTGGACAAAGGCGATGACATTGTAACCTATTTCAACAACTTCTTCATAAGCATCGCGAACTTTTATCCCGGGAATAGGATCCATCGGGATAATTTTCGACAATCATGCGACCGAAGCCACTGGCAGAAGCTAGTAATGCATTAAAAGTGTACTTGCAAGCAATTACAAATCATAGCATGGTAATAATTTTAAATCAGTAATGTAGGTAAAAACTCTGACCTGTAAGGTTACGGTCGAAAACTTGTAATGCAACCATATACGTGTGTTTTGGTAGACTTGGCGACGACTTGATTTCCTAGAAATTAGGGCGCTTTTAGGGTTCCCAGAGGCGGCTTAATAACTCTGACACCAGAGGAGGCCACATCCCCACACGAAAAGAAGAAGGGCGCTTTTAGTTTTGTGTTTAATAAATGTTTTTCTTTTAAATACCTAACACTTTTGCGTATCAAATATTTTAGAGCTAGAGAAGATATATCAAGTATCTACTGACATAGGATTATCCATAATATACAACATATATATCATTAACACTTTTTTCAGGTAATTCATTGGAACTCTCCACTGAAACATCACATAAACACCCGAGACGCCAGTTTCTTCCGCGACATCCATCAGTCGTACGTCAACTTCGATGGTTACCTGCTGCGGGAGAAGCTACACCGGTGCTCCTACATAGAGCACTTTACTATGAAAGTAAGTATTTTTTTTATTGTTTACTCAAAAAAAGATACATAAAGTTTGTAGTACACAAATCATCTGCCAAACTGTAGTATAGTTTTTAGGCTAACTTATTCATTAAGTCCAGTTTTTAATCCGTAGTTAACTCAATCAATGGTTAAATATGCTAACCAACAGTTTCTTTCGGTAAAATGCGTTGTCATCAATTGTTAGCATCACAAATGGCACGGTAATGATACCTAACAGTATTGTGACTCGGCCCTGTCCTTGAAATAAGTGCCTACAAGCGCGCGTCACGTAAACACGCGTTAGGGTTGCCCGCCTCTACCTATTTGAGTTTCTTTCTAGTTTTGTTATTGTAAATATCTCAGATTGTTTTCTCTAATCTGAGGTAAATATAAATAAATGGTACTAGTAAGATTTTTTATTTTTATTATTCTTATTTTAAATCTTACTAGTACCATTCATTACTCTCATAGGTAATCAAACGCGCGTAGGTATGACTCGGTTTCTGACCGTTTGTATGAAGATAGAATACTTTTAGATATCATTACCGTGCAAATAGTCAAATAAGTTGAAAATTAATTGTTTAACCATTTTAAGACTAACAATTGATGGATAAACACGTTTTACCGAAAGTTTTAAATCATTGGTTAGCATATTTAACCATTGGTTTAGTTAACTATGGATCAAAAAACTGGGCCGAAGCTTTTGTTTCTTAAAGGGGTGTGTAAAAAGCCCATATTTTCGCCCTAGTAAAGTTAAATTCTAAAGTTAGTTTCTCTAAGAGCTTCACAATTTAAGGATCAGTTTTCGCAATGAAATTGAACGCTACCAGCATTTCTCAACCTTGTTCAAGAGTTGTCAATATTCAGAAACAATGATAACATTGAAAACTCTTGGAACGTGGTTGAAATGTACTGATCACGTTGAGTTTGATTGATAAATTCGCTCTTAGATTGTGAACATTCACAAAATTAAGTGTGCAAAGATGGTTCAACCCAGTGGCGTGCCTAGGGTTTCAAAATAAGGCAAGCCCAATAAAATTTTAACCGATTTCAAAAAAAAAAAAAAAGAAAGTTCAGTTTTCGACTGAGTATGTAGGTACCTACGTATGTATCATCGCAATTTTCTCATAAACTACTGGTTAGGTATAATAAATTAAAAGTGAATTCATCCATCTTCTTCTTTCCTCTTCTTTCTTCAATTTCACTCTTGCTTGTTGTGCGGTGAATGAGGTAACCAAAGCACACCGAAGGCATGCTAGTGCTAGATTGAATATAATAAACATATCAGCAATTGCATACCTCCGGTGGCTTTAAAAAAGCCGTTTGGTTTGCTTCATTGCTTAAGGGAACACAGTTATGGTAAGTAGTTGCTTGCTTCGTAACAGGACTAACAGGTTACAGACGAAAAAAAAAAACAAAACAGAAAATTACAAAACGAAAGTTAAAAAATAGCTAGATAGAATGTATTAAGGAATTAAAATAAATTATTTATATTCTAATTGGAATCGTCTATCTTTCTTAAGAAATGATTTAATTACATCAGAGTAAAATGTTGGTGATCGTTTTAATTCTACCAACAACTGTTTTTCAATAGCTATCATTGATAATTCGGAAAGACGCTCTTGACCTTGTGTATTTCTCAGATAGGTATGGATACGTTTAAGAGACGAAAAAGCACGTTCCGCGGAAGAACTTGTAGCCGGAATAGTTACAACAAGATACGCTAACTTTAACAGCTCGGGAAAGGCATCTTCGAGGTTATTCTCATGAATGAAATCAATTAATTCGAAAACGTTACGATCTTTCAGATCAGGACTAGAATACAAGCAAATCAATTGGCTTTTTAATGTTTGTTTGTCGAAATAGTTTGCATAAATGTCAAATAATGAATCTAATGCCTCTGTAGGAAAATGTGAGTGATAATTGTCAATTTTTTTGTTGTTGAGCAGTTGGAAAATCTTTAATTTATAAATTTCAGAACATCGGTCAGTAATTTCGGTATTAATGTTATCAATTACTTCTACAAAAAGTCGTCTGTATTCCGTTTTTGCACAACGTACGTGGCGTCTCAAACGAGGAGCCGAGTTATTTTGCAACGTATTCTCATAAATTTGATCAAATTCGGATTGAAATTCAGCACGTAACCATGCCTGAAAATCCTATATTTTATTAATACAATAACCGACATCAACTCGTGATTTTTGTAGAATATTGTACAAGCAGTCAGTTTTTTCAAATATCCGATGAAAATTAAAAAGAAAAAAATTGAAATTAAAAGATCGCAAAGAGTTTTCAAAATTCTCCGCACCTAAAATCGTATCCCCGTCCCAGTTCTGTGGATTGTCGCACAGATCAGAAAACAACTCAATAAGTTTAATTTTTTGTTCAAAAACCGTGTTTACAACTCGCGACATGTATGTCCAACGAGTTGCGGGAGCATTAGGCAATTTTTTGCTGCAATGAGTATCGTAAAAAGCAGCTCGTTTTGTACTATTACCAAAAAAAATTACACAAAGCCTGAAGGGCTAAAAAAAAAATAAACTGACCTCCTGAATTCTATTGCATGATTTAGACAACACTAAGGCCAAAATACTCGTATGTGCATTACACCAAATGTAAATTGCAATCAATTTCTTACACCGGACATTACACTAGCACCGTCATAGCTTTGCGCTACTAATTTTGCGATGCAATCATGTTTATTCAATAATTCTAAAATAATATTATAGAGTGAGTCTGCTGTGCGACTTTCCGAAACATTAAGAAAGCCCAAAAAACGGTCATGAATTTCATTTTTATAATAATGTCTCAGAATCAAGCACAGTTGTTCTCTATGACTAACATCGGGGGTTTCGTCAATAATAATTGAAACAAATTTTGTTTGCCTAACTTCGTAATCGATGCAAGTTTGCATCACATCGGCTACGGAATGAATAATATCGTTTTGAATTTTGTTAGATAAATAACTCGGCCCCGGTTTGTCACTTAACACTTATATGCTTTTCTAATACGACATCGTATTTTGAAATTAACGAGACCAGTTCTAAAAAATTGCCTTTATTTAATGAAGTTTTGGACTCATCATGTCCTCTTAAAGAAAGTTCCTGTTGTGCTAAATGACAAACAATATCGACAAATCTTTGAAATACACTACGGTTGTTATCAACGCGCGTGTTATATTTTGTAATTTCCTCAGATAACTGGCGTGATATAGATGTCTCAATTCGTTGTTTACCAAAATTACCGAAAGAAACCATTGCACACAGGTGTTTATGGGAATTTGCGTGCCTTTTAATGGCGCCAGATATTTTATTTAAATCATTATAACCAGATGTATTCCAAACGGAATCTCCATTCGAAAAAAATATGCAACAACAGCAATACAACTTATTAGTGTGCGAACAGCCAACAATCCAACTAGTTTTATACACTGATCTATTAAATTTTGGTTTATTTGTGTATTTCTCAGACTAGTAAAATGCGATTTACTAGTCTGAGAAATACACAGATTATGCGTCGGTTTTAATGAAGAAATTAACTGTTTTTTCTGAGCAAAGTTTAAAGATTTTACCTTATTTTCGCCAATCAAAACTTGAACGCATTTTAAATCCTCACAAGGTACAATTACCTCCATTGTTGTAGGTAAGTCACCAAAACAATTGTATCACTGTGAAAATCTAAGAAAACACACAAATAACTTTAACAACAAAACTTTTCCCACTCAAGCAAATGAAACTGAAGTTAGTTGCACTCGGGTGAGTCGCGTATCGAGAACAACTTACGCAGAGTTGCAGTGTTGTCATTTTGATATGAAAAATCTAGCTAGATGTCGTAAATTTTTTATTTTTAAGATATTGGTTGAATATTTAATTTCGTTATTTTAAAAAGTCGCTAGTTTTTATTTTTGCTAAATCTTAAAAAATGTCTCCAAACTCGTTAAAAATCTCCAAGATCTCAATCAATTCAATTTTTTATGTTTATAGCTCCATCGATGAATATTCGATGATTTTGCCAATGTCAAGGTAGATGAAAATAGTCGGTTTAAAATTATGGATACTGTCATATAACTATTGGTCAGTGTTTGTAGCGATGACCTCCATTGTTCACCATGCTAAAAAGGGACAAAACAATTTTGGTTAAAACATATAGGACAGCACAAAATAAATGTTAAAACTTCAAGTATATAATACATAAATAGAAATACTAGCTACAGTTGGATTTTGTTAATATTAATAAATCTATAAAGAATTTTTACTGCGGGGGTATGGACTAAAGTCAATAGAAACGGGATGTTAATTGGGCGAGGAATGTTATCAGGGAGCAAGTCGTAAAGGGGAATAGTTAAACGAGGACAGGAAAAAAATAAGTGCTCCAGAGTACCTTCCGCTAGACCGCATTCACACAAAGAATTGTCTCTCACGTGTATTTTGGCCAGAAAGACAGGAGTGCAAACAAACCCAAGTCGGAGTCGAATTATAACGGAGGTAGCAGATTTATTTGAAAATTTAAGTTTGCTGAACCAACATTTAGAAGGAATATATGGTTGAATCGAGCCATAAAATTTTCCCTTCAATAAACGTGAGTTTTGCCAATGGGTATTCCAGCTCTTCATCATCTCTGGTTTAGCAAGACAGCGCAAATCACGGGGATAACAAGATGGACGTGATTCGATCCCATTCCGAGTAGCCGACTTGGCAATCGAGTCCGCATTCTCGTTACCAATGATTCCAGAATGACTAGGGATCCAAGCCAGGGCAATCTCTATACCTAAACAGTGGCATCTATAAAGAAGTTGTTTTATCTGCAAAACAAGAGAAAAATTGTGACGAGAACGGAAAGGCGACTTTAATAAATCCTGAAGGCAGCTTAGAGAATCCGAGAGAATTAGGGATTTGTTGAGTCCATGCGATTCAATGTAGGAAACTGCTTCCAGGAGAGCTATTGCTTCCCCAGTATAAATAGAGCCAAATGGAGAACTACGAACATTTAAGATAATTTTGTATTTTGGGATCCACACAGCAGAACCGACATTGCTATCATCTGACAACTTAGAAGCGTCAGTAAATACCGTGAGCCAATCGTGCCAGTCCTCAGCTAGAATTCTGTTGAGTTTATCATTGGCTGCAGGGTCATGTTTAGAGATACTAAAGTTAAGAATAATTTTTGGTTGGAATAGTAAGGAGTCAAAATCTACTTCAAATAGAGGGTCCGTTTTTGATTGGACTAAAGAAATGTGCATATTATTAAATTTCCTAAAGCTAATAACAAGTAGAGGAGGATTTTTATGGGTCCAATAGGGGGACGTTGGGATTAACTCACAAAGAGTACGAATAAGGGGGAGAAGGGGATGAGATTTGTTCTGGATGACTTTATAAAAAAACCTATCACAGATAAATTGTCTACGAAGGTGAAGTGGGGGCTCTAAACATTCTACCTGAAGGGCATTAATAGGTGAGCATTTCATAGCTCCCGTGATAATGCGCAAGCACTTGGATTGGATCTTTTCAAGTTTGCAGAGGGCTATTTTGTTGCACGGTTCCAGGAGAAAGCTTCCATAGTCAAAGTGACTACGAACTATGGCATTGTATAAGATTTTCTGGGAAGTTGGATGAGCTCCCCAGCGTACTCCAGAGAGGGCACGCAGGACATTAATGCCTTTTTCACATTTTTTGGAAATGTAGTCCAAATGATGGTAACCAGATAATCTTGAGTCAAGAATAAGGCCAAGAAATTTAACTTTGTCATGAATCAAAATGGGTTCATTTTCAACTAAAAGGTTTATCGGGGGAATATTACGTTTGCGGGAAAAGACAACAGCATTACACTTGGGGACTGACAGGCTTAGGCCGTGGTCAGTCAACCATTGATTTAAATAGTGGAGGGCAGAATTTAGGCGAGATGCAGAATCAGAGAAGGAGGCTGAACTACAGTAGAGAGCAATGTCGTCGGCATATTGTAAAATTTTACAGAAGCAGCTAACTGAAGACTCTAAATCATAAGTGTATAGATTATAAAGAATTGGGCTTAAGACCGACCCCTGAGGTAGGCCCTTCCACACTAGACGGCTTGGAGAAAGGGAGTTTTGAAGGCGAACTGAAATAGAGCGGGACATAAGGAGATTACAGATGATGTTGACCATCCTCACAGGGATACTCAGCTGTAGCAGCTTTTGCCTGAGTATTGGAAGTTGGACATTATCGTAGGCTGAAGCTATGTCTAGAAAAACACCAAGAACGCTTTCATTTTTGGAAAAAGCAATGCGGACATCAGAAAAGAAAATGCTAAGGCTATCCAGAGTGCCCATACCCCTTCGAAAACCGAACTGAGATCTGGATAAAATGCCTTTGGTTTCTAAGATCCATTCAAGCCGGTTCTTGATAAGGTTCTCCATGATTTTAGACAAGACGGAAGATAGTGCGATAGGGCGATACGAAGCTGAGTCTTTTGGGTCTTTTCCAGGTTTCAATATTGGGATAATGATTTGGGATTTCCATGACTCTGGAATTTGGCCTGTATAGAAAAAGGAATTTATTAGGTTGAGGAAGAGTAGTTTACAGTTAGAAGAAGATTTGGAAATGAAGGAGTAGGGGATACCATCGACACCCGGAGCAGAATCACGGAGGTGATCCAAGGCACATGTCAATTCTGAATAAGAGAATGGGTCATCGAATCTATCAGAGGAAGAGGGCGAAGAAGGATTTATAGTGGGAAGGCAATCAAAATTAGGAACAAAGGGGGGGGCTAATTTAATTATGAAGTCTTCCAACCAGGAACTTGTGTCGTTGGTTGAAATGTCAGGAGGCTGATCACAAGCTTTGCGGTAGATTTTTATTTTTTTCCACACAAGGGAAACTGGGGAACGTGGAGAAAGAGACTCACAAAATTTGAGCCAACCACTTCTTTTCTTTTTTGCCAATAACCTACGTGTATTTGCAGAAGTCTTTTTAAAATTCAAATAATCAGTCATGTTTAGACTAGAGGAGAAAGTGTTCTCAGCTACTTTGCGTTTGCGAACGCCATCCGTGCACTCAGCATCCCACCAAGGTGGAGAAGGTAATAAGTGACGGGCGGAGTTCTTCAGGGGTATTGAAAGGTCAGCCGCTTTTATCAAGCATTCAACGAAATCGTTGTAGAGGGCAAGGGAGTTGGAAGGATTTATTTGGGGAAAGTTTTGGAGTTCAGAGTCCAGATGGGACGAGAACTTAGGCCAGTCGGCTTGGGGAAGGCGATATTTTTGTAGAGGTTGGATTGGAGGAGAACGAGGATGAGAACTAGGAAATGAAATAAGTATAGGAAAATGATCACTACCGAAAGAATTAGGGAGAACAGACCAGGAAGCTGTTGAAACTAAGGAAGGAGAACAGAAAGTAAGGTCTGGAACACTAATATTTTGGGTAGGGGAAACCCTACGGGTAGCAGATCCATCATTAAGAATGCAAAGGTTGCGGTCATCTAAAAGGTCTAACAAAAAACTGGAAGCGGGGTCATTACAGTGAGAGCCCCAAAGAGAGTGACGGCAATTAAAATCACCTAACACAATCAAGGGGGATGGAATAGAAGAGAGTATAGAGTTAAACTCAGACAAAAGATTAGCGTTGGGGTGAGGAAAATAGGCAGATACATAGGATATGTCCTTGGCTCTTACTGCAACTACATGTAGACCAGGATCATGACGGGGGAGAGGGATTTCGGAAAAAGTGATAGATCTGCTAACCATAAGGGCGCAACCCGCCCATCCGTCATCTCTATCGTCCCGAAGACACGAAAATCCAGGAACCCTAAAGGGAGATCCGGGACTGAGCCACGTCTCCGAAACAGCAAAGACGACGGGTTTATACCGATTTATTAAATAAATTAAATCGTGTTTTTTTCTACGAATGGATCTACAGTTCCACTGAAGAATTTTTTCCTCCATTTTGGCGAGTCCAGGATTTGAGCAGTTGTTCAACTAATATAACGACATTGTGCGGTAATGAGTCACTAAATTTAGATAAAATATTAATCAGAGAGCATGTCAGGAGCTCTATTAGGTTGTCATTAGGAGTGGGAAGGGGAGTAGTTTCTTCACAAGGAGGGTTGAGAGCACAGCCATTAGGCTGAGAAGAATTAGGATTATAAATCATTGACCTATGGGCTTGGGTGTCATATGACTTACCCAACTCTGCTCTAGGCTTAGGCGAGCGATAAACCGTCTTAGAGTATGATGTTTTAACAGGGGATGAATATGGAGAAGAAGTAGGGGAAAAGACAGGGGGTGAGAAGAGAAGGGATTCAAAAGGAGGAGCTTGAGATGGTTTGGCTTGGGAGGGACCTGCTGTTACATTTGAATAAAGTTTTTTTGGATGTGGGAATCTCACTGAAGCCTCTCGGTAACTAAGGTTTTCCTGGGACATGACCATTTTGATAGACTTTTGCCTTGAATGTTCGGGGCACTTGTCATCCGTAGCCTTATGGGTTCCACCATAACACAAAATACATGTGACATGTGAGTCAGGAACCTTACAGCTATCACCGGGGTGAGGTTGAGCACAACGGTAACATCGAGGGTTAGACCTACATTGCGAGCTAATATGGCCAAAACGCAAGCAGTTACGACATTGAATTGTTGGAAGGTGATAAAAAGAGACAGGAAGGGAAGCATTGTAACAGTAAACTTTCTCCGGGAGTACTTGGCCAGAGAATGTAAGCACTACAGTTGAAGACGGAGACCAAGTTACTGTGTCCTCTTTTTTATTTTTAAAGTTAAGTCGCCTGGCCCTAATGACTTCGCCGCAATTATGAGGGGTTTCCAGACCATTAACTAATTCCTCCAGGGTCCAGTCAGTGGGAATATCCCTAACAACTCCCATGCGGGTTACATGAAAGCGTGGGATGCTTGCCACATATTTATTATCACTTAAAACAGTGTTGTTGACGAAGTTATTGGCATCGTTAAATGAGGCAAAATCGATGGACATCCTGTTACGACCCAGAGACTTCACACTGCCTTGAATTATACCCTTAAAGCCTTTGTTGTGTACAAATTGGGCGAACTTTAGAGAGTTTAAGGTTAGGCCTTGCTTTGGGTCCGTTTCCACTCTAGAAATAAAAACAGTGAAAGGTGCCCTGTCGCTCTCACTATACAGGATCTTTGAGTCGCTCTCAAAACCCGGCTTTGTGAACACGGATTGGATTGAGTCAGATGGTGGCTTGTTTCTTTTTGCGTCAACCAGAATCTCTGATTCTCTGGGACGCTTTCTAATTTCGGGTCTTTTGCGACCATCGTCGGAGTTCTGAGAGCACTCCATAAAATGGATATCTGGAGGTGTCCCTCCACCCCCATCAGGGGGTTCTTCGGCACTCATTTCCTAAGGAAATGAGTGCCTAAATAGCTTCAGATACAAACCTGAACACAAGATTCCTCCACCAGACAACACAAAACAACAGACACAACACTAAAAACCGATTTTGTTATCAAAATAAACTGTGAGGTTAAGAAACGCGTGCTTAATCTCACCAAGACAATAGCAAAATCCCCTCCAAGATCTCACAACGTCGCTAAAACGGCAACACTGCAGAGTTGGCAAGGTGACAAGGTCACGCATACGCGTGCAACTTCATAGGCAAGCACGGCTTAAATCTTCCAAACTGATCGTTTGTAGACGCACAAGTTTCTAACTCGTTATACGGCACATCGCTATAAGTGCGAAAGAGACAGATATAGTATTTGAAAGCCCGGCAAAAGCCGGTGCGTGTAAGAGAGATAGCTATATGTAGATGCTGCAACTGCAAATGCGAAACTCTGGGCGGGCGCGAACAATCGCGATGTGTTGTAGTTTGGCATACTTTGTGTTATTTTGATAAGAATTAAGCGCGCGAACTTTTAAATAGTTCAAGTTTGATATTGATTCTCTATCGAGCATTTTAGTAAGGCATTTGGGCTTATATGAAGCTACCGCCACTGGTTCAACCCCAAGAATATAATAACACCTTTATTGTTTGAATTACTACTAACAGGAAACATACCTGTACCAGGCCTCCATCACTCGACAGTACTTACAGTGATTAATACCTACACTTTCGCGCGGCCCGGCACCGCTCCGCCTGTCGGTTGTCACCGCTCGGGCGTGCGAGGGGAGTGAGGGGTTGGTGGGTGCGTGGGTCTTAGTTCGAGCAGCCTCGCAAGAAACGAGCCGTCAAGAATTAACCTAATCGTCACGGATATTGAGTTCAAAATTGTGTAATAAAGGAACTTTCTAATCTGTGTCTGTACTCTCAATCTTCAGGTAAACCAATCTGACTTATGTGTCAGCTTCCGCGCCGCCCAAAAAGTGAAGCTGCGAACACACCTATACTACATGGACTATAGCCATACAGACCGGGACAGCTTCGACGTGACTCTCGCGCTGCAGCTGTCCATGGATCGGCTGCAGTTCCTCGAGAGACTGGTCAACTACTGGGAAGGTACGTGTTAGGATCTCATCATCATCATCATTTCAGCCTAAAGACGTCCACTGCTGGACATAGGCCTCCCCCAAGCGTGGCCACACTGATCGGTACTGTGTGTTTCGCGGCCCCCGGACTCCCGCAGCCTTGAACAGGTCGTCGTTCCACCAAGAGGGAGGCCTTCTAACGCTGCGTCTTCCGGTACGCGGTCGCCAGTCCAGAACTTTTCAGACGGCCATCCCTTCTGCGAGCAATGCCCTCTGCCACTTAACTTTGGCAAATCTTCGGGCTATGTCGGTAACCTTGGTTCACTTGCGGATGTCTTCATTTCTGATTCGATCACGCAAGGAAACTCCGAACTTAGCTCTCCTCATTGCCCTTTGGGTGACTTTAACTAATAATACTTCTGATGAGGCCCATTGTGAGCGACCACATCTCTGTCCCGTAAGTAATCACTGGCAACAAACACTGGTCAAAGACTTTCGTCTTGAGACACTGTGGTAAGTTGGTCGAGAAGATACCGAGACGGATTCGACGGTTGACCTCTTTCTCGAAGTTGGACCTACCTAACTGGACCGTTTGTTCCAGGTAGACATAATCGTCCACAACTTCGAATGTAGAGTCTCCGACCTTGATAGGAGAGGGTGCAACATGGGCATTCAACATCACCTTGGTTTTGTCCACGTTCATTTTTAGACCCAATATCTCGGCAGCTCTACTGAGGTCAACGAGCATTGTACTGAGGTCCTCCAAGGTCTCAGCAATGACTACTATCGCCTAATCGTCGGCACTTGGGTTTGCCGACGATTAGGCGATAGTGCGATGAGTGATGTACTCGCCATGATGTTCACCATCCTCCAGTCCAGCGGTGAACAGTTTTGGAGATATGACGTCCCCTTGTCTCACACCTCGCTGCAGAAGCATAGGTTCAGAGGTCTGATGCTGAAGTCAGACTAGCATGGTGGCGTTTTCATACAAACACTTCAGCACCTCGATGTACCCTTAGTCGATTTGGCACCGCTAGAGAGACTGCAGTACAACCCAAGTCTAGATCGAATCGAAGGCTTTCTAGTAGTCCACAATAGCTAAGCAAAGAGGCAGATTCGA
This sequence comes from Orthosia cruda, assembly GCA_964057195.1. Lineage (NCBI taxonomy): Eukaryota > Metazoa > Arthropoda > Insecta > Lepidoptera > Noctuidae > Orthosia > Orthosia cruda. Next base: position 16,936,992 of record OZ059834.1, read on the forward strand.
CTCTTCGGTCTTCTGTATAACCTGCCGTAGCGTATGTATGTGGTCTACGTTGCTAAAGCCTTTTCGGAAACCAGCTTGTTCGGGAGGCTGAAAATCGTCAAAACTGCGAGTGAGACGATTCTTGATGACTCTGGAGGGGGAGTGCTAAGAACTATGCAGAGAATTATTATTTAGAAGGGATTTATCTGTTTTGTTGAAGAGAAACTCGGCGAATCGTACACCCCGAAGTTGACGTAAAAATGTGTCAAATGTATAAACGTCACCTTTATTGTGTTACTAACATCACACAATCCACTTACCATAGGTACACACTTACCCCAAGTAATGGTAAAAGTCTTAGGGGCTTTTTTCCAGTAACCTGGGAGATATCTAACTGCACAGCACATGTTTGAGTACTATGTACCAACTGTAAATCCACCATTTATTGTACCTATATGTCGATCATTGACTTGTGTGTGCCCTGGCAGTTGAGAGTATGTCATACTCTCTCTACTGTCGCTCTGATGGTAGCACAGGTGTGTTAGATCATTCGGTTCCCTTCATGATGGTTGAGCTGAGTGGTGCCAATCCTTGCGTCTTGTTCGTGAACGGGGGCCATCAGTTGGAATTGGTCATTACTTAGCTGCCTCGGCCTGTTTCTAATTACTTATTGTATTTTTGAATTGTTGATGTTTAGTAATTTACCAACAAGCACGATGTAACCAAATACTTGTAATTAAAACTGATGGAAAAGAATGGAGTTTCTTGCACATTCTTCTCCATAGAGACCTACTAACTGACCCTTGCGAATGTGCAACTAGATTCATCTTTTGTTTGACAATTCAAAAGTACCTTTCATGGTTTAGTTGATTTTGATCTGGATTCCATGCTGCTGCTGAAAAAATCTTGTTGGAACACCCCAAACACACTGCTCAACTGAGGGGTTAAACCCAAACTAGGCTTGCACTTGCAACCACTATATTAACAATGCTGTCAAGTGTACCCATTAATTTCAAGTGATCATAATCCCCGGCACGTAAGTTGACAAGAGTCGTTAGATGCGCAGAAGTAGTTTTTTAGGTATCTTTGGTAGTGAAGCGGGGCGTGGGGAACGTTTCGGACCGTTCCGAGCGCTCGATTGGTTGGTCAGTTGACACAAGGATCGACTGACCAATCGTGTCGCTTCCACGTTCCGTTTGCTCTATATGGTGGTTGGTCAGTTCGCGGCATATGCGCGAACTTACCCCCACTACGCGCCACTTACGTGCCACTATACTTGTTTGTTTTAATTTGACAGGTCCACTCAGTGTTGCCATATACTTATCAGACTGTGAAGTGACAAGACTGTGGAGTTTCATCGGCGACTGGTCCGATACTCTTAGGGATAGGAAGAATATTGGATATCATCTCGTTTTTAAGCATGATAAGGTAAGATAAATATCGTTTTATTTGATTTTCATACGTCATAAAGGTAGGTTTACAAGTCTTTTTTTAAGGTACACACAATATCGATCGAATACCTATCTCCCTAATTACTTCAGTCGGTGTAAAAAAAATCACATTCTGCCTCTACACGAGCGAAGAGAAATCGCAGATCTTACTTTTCTTTTTGAAATTATGAACGGATCCACTGACGTCCCTGTGCTGGTGGGCAAGGTAGGACTGCGTGTACCTTGTGCATTTCTTCGGCATTCACGTCTCCTTCATGTACCTAAAGTTGGAACTACTTAAAGACAGAATTCGTAAATGATAAGAGTTTGTCGTACGTTTAATATGGTGTGTCGGGATGTTGATCTAGATTTGTTCCATACTAAGATTTAAAATGTAAATAATAGTTTGAGTAAGCGATTCATTGAAACGTAGAATTCTTTTTCTGTTTCTATTTTTTTGTGTTTGTTGGGTGTTGAATCATATCTTGTTTATTTTAAACTCTCGCTGACATGTAGGTATATTATGCAAATTTTTATATGTGTGAAAACATTTAATTGGCCGTTTTTTACATGTTGTTTCTGCGTATTTATTTTATTAGCTGTAAGTTTTCCTAGGATAAATAATAATAAAAAAATAAAATAAAATGTTTTTCATGGTACTAAATACTTGAATTTTAACGTAGTATCGGCTTTAAGAGCTCAATTTTCAATGATTATTTCAAACTGTCTTTTCAATGCTAAACCATATCTATAATTTCGGTATATATGCGAGTATTCTCCTTATTTAGTGTTCAGTATCCAAAGGGTAAAAACGGAACCCTGTTATTAAGACTCCACTGTCAGTCTGGCTGTCTGGCACCAAGCTGTATCTCATGAACCGTGATAGCTAGACAGGTGAAATTTTCACAGATGATGTATTTCTGTTGCCGCTATCGCTATAACAACAAATACTAAAAACACATTAAAATAAATATATAAATGGGGCTCCCATACAACAAACGTGATTTTTTGTAAGTAATTGAAATATTTTTGTTCGACTCGCTTGTTATCCAAGGTATGGAAGTCTCAAAGTAATCCAAACGACGTTTTCAAGACACTTTCGAAGGAAATAATAGATAAATAAAAATCGAATAGCTTGATCGTATTAGGAAATAAATAACCTTATTTGTTTGCTAATAATTCATAGATATAATTATTGTTTGCACGTAAGTGCACTACAATACTCACAACGGATCTATGAGTCTCTGAATTGGCTGCAAGACCCTGCACAGTAGCTATTTTTTTTTGTTAATGTTAAAGGTGAAGATAGCATTGTATAACTGTCTCTTTCACTTGTTTACGTTTGTCCTATCTCGCTTACTCTATGCAGTATACTTAACGTGACCATTTATTTTTTGCATCAGAGCGGGAAACACGCAGAATAAAAAATATTGTTTTGGTATTTTATAGCATTTATTAGACAATGTGGAACACTTCACACTGTCAATTTAACCGCGTGTTAGCAACTAACTCTGAGTCAAGTTGTTCATGCAAAGTGGGTCTTAGTAGATATTAGTTAGGTTACTAGCCTTAATCACAGGACTTCTAAGATCTAACTAAGCAATCGTTTTGTTTATGTTTATTCGTAATTATAGACAAAAGTCTGTTCGCGATAGCGGGACATTTTTGCCCTCGCTAGGGACAGCTGGACCGACAGCTTGAAAGCGGGACTGTCCCGCCCAAAACGGGACGTATGGTCACGTTAAGTATACTCGATGACAAACTATTTCTTGAACAATAGTTGGCAGCCAGAGACACAAAGATCCGCTGTAGACCGATAGCGCTAGGCTATTTTGATGTCATAAGTTTAAAAAATTCTAAAGTTGCTTATTTCTTGCCTGTGGATACAGTCGTACCTATGAAGGTTATTATTGCGTTTTGTGTCAGATCTGATACTTGCATTTTCAGTAATTCGCTGATTTGTGGTTGATAATTTTTATTCAAATCAAAACGGGCAAAAAATATTTAAAGTTTAAAATATTTATGGTATTATATCTAGGATAGTTTGCGGAGTGTGCAAACCCAATTTGTGTCATAATCGTCCAATGCAAACTGACATAGGGTCAATATGTAAAATATAGTGCAAAAAAAAAATTACAGTTTATGAAATAACTATTTCCTTTATCAGATCACTTACATATGCCTATTAAATAAATTTGTGCCAAATTAGGGCACGCAATTTTAAGATTTTTAATTATTTTGTTTTTCTAAGCTACAAACGCTTCAAAAAAATATTACAATCATTAGAGTTCACTTATTTAATATCATAAATGCATGAAAAATCGACATTGTAAATTTGTGTCATTTTTATTCACGGTAAGTATTAAAATGAATAAAACACAAAAACAATGGTTGCGGTCGAAGCGGGCGGACGCGGCGGCGGCAAACGCACGCAAACTCGTTCGTTCGGTACAATTTCTTCTTAGATGCGAAGCGTTCATAAATAAATAACATACCTATCATATTGAGTATTGATTGAATATTATCTTCGCTACGTAATGAACAAATGTGTAACCCATAGAGATAAAAATAATGAAGTGCTAATTTTGTACACAGCGCGTCTGCAATCTCATTACCTACGAATGTCAATGGTCAATGCTTAGAAGACGGTCAATGTGGCCAATATTTTTTTAGATTGACGCTTCGATTCGCTTCGAATTTAAACCTGAAAGCGGTAGGTTGGTAGGTATGCCGACACCTACCTACCTACCGCTATTTCATTATACTGCATCTCGATATCCCGCGCCCCGCTTCGGTTAGGTAGTGTACTAGGTACCGCCCTTTTTGCGTCGACCATAGCCAAATGACTTGTTTGATTTTTTGCCGTCTTTTTTTAATTACAAAAACAAGGGGCTGACAGCTACTAGAGAAACAGTCACCCGATGCTGCGATAATATTGGTTGATGAGTATGTCGGCGTTAATTTAGCGGGCGAGCCCTGCAAGCTAAAATAGTCCTTACGGTGATCAGATATAGATTTGGCCGATTGTACCTACAGTCAGTAAGACAAATAATACACGAAGTAAAAAAATACTAGATATTTTTGTTGTGTGGTGATAGTGATTATTGGTGTAGTTTTATTTCAGCACGGTCCTTAAAACAGTCTGCTTTTCCGTCATTCCTTACAATGCTTGATTCTATGAACTTTAACAATCCCCTTTCATAAAGGACAATCACTGTATGTAACGTCCAGTATCCACATATCAACAGCCAATTTGAATAACATTATAACTTTAGTTACACATTGGTACAACTTTATGCCATATGAAATCAGCAAGGACAGACCTTTATTTCTGCCTCTTAACCGTATTTAAGAGGCAGAAATAAAGGATAAGAAAATGTGAAATTTAATAATTTTATTTGATTTGTAAAATGGAATAATTTTATTGTAATTAAAAATGAACAATGTTTCTACTAAAGTATACTTGTCGATCAAGTTCCAATACCTACACAAAAGTTTTGGTAACAAGGGTTTCTTTGTTTTAAAGTAATTTAAATTGACATACAATGTAATACATTTTAAATTTTGCTCTATTTATATTTTACTATATTGTAATTTAATTTGAGAGCAATGGTGGCCCAGTGGTAACGGCCGCGACTTACAAGTTGTAGGTCGTGGGTTCGAGCCAAAGCAGGCTGTTTACTTTGTGTAAATTATTTCATCACCACTGCTCTCAAAACGGTGAAGGAAAACATCGTGAGGAAACCGGCATGTCCTAGAACCAAAAATTCGAAGACATGTGACATCCACCAACCCGCACTGGGCCCGCGTGGTGGATTACGGCCCATCCCCTCTCACAGAGAGGAGGCCTGTGTCCCAGCAGTGGGAACATTAATAGGCTGATGATGATGATATTGTAATTTTAAGTTACAATGCTTTTCTTCTTAAATATAAACAGTTAATTTAAATGTTATCATTGTAAAGAAAGATGCAGTGTTGACATCGAGAATAGGTTTTTAGTACATCAATTGAATATAGTAGTATCAGCATAAATGGTCTTGGAGAAAAACTAAGAGTAGGAATGAAATAAACATTTTTTTAGACTCATTCAATATTACAGATATGTGGGTAAGAAGAATAATACAAAAAAATGTGTAGAAGTAATTGCAAACGATAGGCGTCGTAAGCATTAGGATAGGACAGGATAGATGAACCCCCTTTTCTGAACTTAAACTCCCATTTGGTCTATTGTGCGTTTAGGCCCCCTCTCTGTAAGAGGTAATGGGCCGAAATCCACCACGTGGGACCAATGTGGTTTGATGGATGTTACTCGTACATGTCTTAGATTTGCATTGCAATGCAATGCATTTTTACTTCAGTGTTTTGAGAACAATAGTGATGAAATAATTTACACAAATTAAAGCACTTGCCTGGGATTGAATCCACGACCATACTTGTAAATTGTGTCCGTTACCACTGGGCCATCACTGCTCTAGGATCTACTATCCACTGCGTGGTAAGCTTTGCAATAGGGGGAATGCATTTCATTTATATTTGGTAGGCTTGCGCTAGACTACTTCTTCACCAGATGGTAAGCGATGTCGTGGTCGACGATTAAACACGCTTGCCTAAAAGTTACCTATTCACTCTTGACTTAAACACTCCTAAGTTGTAGCTATCGAGCAACATAAACTCCGGCAGGGAATGCCACTCTTTACTAACTAGCGCTTGACGAGCTTGACACAACTTGAGCAATTGTTCTGGCGTGAAGAACCGTCTCACTTTTGTGGGGATCCCCAATTTTATGGCAGCCAGTTGAACCTTTGCCTCAATGTATGGATCAAAATTGAGGATCGTGTTAAAAGTAACGCCAAGAAGCACAAGATGGTCCATTATCGGCACGTTTACACCTCGGAAGGAAAGAGCCGAGTAGAATTGGCACATTTTAACAGAGAAAAACACGCCTGAGTTTTAGCAACAAAGAACCAGACCAAATTGGCATCGCCCCATTTGGAGACTGGCTTCAAGGATAAGCTCAAACGCTCCACCACAGACTCACAAAGGACAAGGATGGAACATTACCTCTCAGCAACAGTGCTGTCGTCTGCATAGCCAAGTTTCAAGCACTTTACTTACTTTACCAACCCTTGAGGGACCCCGGTATAAATATCCAATTGGTCAGACGAGAACCCATCGATAACGACTGGAATGGACCGATCCCACAAGAAATCTGCAATCCAATCACACATACCATCACCAGGCAGACCGAATGAAGGAAGCTTACTAATAAGGCTTCCGTGCCAGACCCTATAGAAACCATTCGAGTTATCGAAGGAGATGGCAAGCACCTCCCCGCGCCTCTCGATGGCCTTACTGCAGATGTGAACGGCATAAGCTAGAAACCCTGTAGAACCGTATTGGCAATCACTTCAGGATGTCATTAGCTTCTAGGTATACCAGGAGCTTAATATTAAGCACACGAAGAGATGGGTATATAATTGGCAGGGTCAGCTCAACTTTCCTTCTTGGACACGGGCTGTACGTTAGCTTACTTCCAAGCATTCGACTCTTTCACAGTTTCACACGAAAGGCAAAATAGACGTGTCAAAATCGGAGACAGTTCGGGCGCACAAGTTTTAAGGACAAGTGTAAGTATCCCGTCCCATCCCGTCGGGATCACTAGCTTTGTTCAAGTCGAGGTTGAACGAACATCCTTTTGATGGATGTGAATGTCCGACATATATGTCTCACATCCACCAGGAGAAAGAATACATCCGCGCATCACCAGAATGCTGACGCGAAAATTATGCAAAAAGAGGCAAAAAAGTTTGCCTTCTCCTTAACGAAGCGGGCCAGCGATCTGTCGGGTTTCAGCAGTGGTGGTAGTGAGGGATGGCAGAAGTTCGACTGAACCGACTTACCCAGGGACCAAAACGCTTTACTATCTTCTGGGTAAGAAGCAAGTTATGTCCCTATTCGGCCAATGTGGTCGAACCGAGCCCTTTGCAACACCTTCTTACAGGACTTGGCAGCACTGTTGAAGGCCTTTTTTCTGACATACGTCACTCGCATTCCCAAGGTGAAGTTATCGACACAGAGTATCGGCCTGGATCTATTGTCAGCAGAAGATCCAAGCAATTGGCCGTGTGCGAATCAACATCCCCCGTTGCTGTTGCCTCCCGAACCAGCTGGCGGATTACCGCTAACGAAAGCTTATGCATTTCCCATCCAGCATGATTACTGCACTGGTATGGGAAGAACCACGTTACTGCTGATGGTGAGCATTAAAGTCCCCCTGGATCATTAATTGGGTGGAAGGGTACCACTACTGTGCCGCATCAGCCGCTTAACTGAGGTAATCTGTGAGCCTGCTTGTCTCCTGATCGCCGCTGTGCGAACGGTAGACACGGGCATAGATAATCTTATCCAGACCTATGTCCACCAGAGCCCAAAGCGTTGTGAATATTAATTGAATTATAATAATTATTAAAAAACGAGTTTATTAGCTCTTCCATAGTACTTTACATGTCTTTTTATCTAAATCTAACATTGACACACATTGTAATTGTTGCTTACAATAATATTTAACAAAGTTTTTTTTTTGTCGGTATAATTCGTAATCGTACAATAATATTCACAGAAAAAATCTTTCAAATGTTTTCAAGACTCTATTGTAACCGTAGTTACAATGTTTTTCATATTAAAATGCTAAATATCTGTAAATTGTAAAATTGCGAAAATCATACTTGCGTGGTTTTATCAAAACTGAAAGAGCAATTAAAATTAGTAACATGAAACCTAAAATAAAGCAAATAAACTTTACAAAAAAAGAAAATAGCTGTGTTGAAAACTATGCAATGTTGAGTTACTATGTTATTCATATTGGGTGTCGACATAACACATTTATTAAATTCAATCTCCATTTTAGTCTTTCACAGCTTCATACATAACTAACTTTTAAGGCCCACTTGCGCAAAAAACTTAACTCAGTTGCTAAGACTAGGTTAAATTGACAGTTTGTTATACAATATTGTCAATTTAACCTTTGTCTTTGACCTTTGTCAATTTCATCTCGTGTTAGCAACTAATTCTGAGTTAAGTTTTTCGTGCAATGGGCCTTAATCAATCAAATACATCATAAATAACGCACGCACTTTTTTGTTGCAACTTGCAAAGACCGAATGTAAACAAATAAACGCGCCGCGCGTATGGCTTGCCGGCACCCGCGCCACTTGTGCCTGCGCTTATCCCCGCGCTCGCCCTTTGTGCGAAGAAGTCTAGATATTTTTTTTAGAATAATACGATTTCGTGGATAAAAACGACACAAATTATGAATAGTGTTTTGTCACACCATAATAATGAAAAACACATAAACTCTAATAACTTGTATTTTCTTTTGTGGATTTTACAGGGTGTTGTAGTAAAAAAATAAAATATCTTTAAAAGTCGTGGATGAATTTGACACAAAATATTTTAAACAACAGATATCAGTACTCTAAAACGCGTAATACCTATTTAACCTAGTTTAATATTCTTTTAGAGCTAGTTGGCTACGTGTTAGGTACTGGTTAAGTATTAGGATTCCCGTGGACAGAGATGACACAAAATGCCTATGTACATCAGTTACTACTTCGTTATTATCATGAAAGTAAAATTTTCATCTCTAATTTTCTTTTCGTCCCATACTGGTCGAAAAGACAAACAGCTAAATTTCTACCTATGCAAATACCTAGGATGACACAAACTAAGGTATTAGGTTGGGCAAATGGTCCGGCAACTATATGCGAAAAACAAACAACTTTAATATTTTTGAAACCTCAAAACCTAGCGCTATCGGTCTACTGTGACTATTATGCCCTCTGAGCTGTCTCCGTAATTTAGTACTTGAGAACGTAATAAAAAAATAACGCTATATTATCTTGTACTAGCTGACCCCCGGGGCTTCGCTCCCGTCAACTGCCTACCCAGCTTACCCTGCCTACCCTGCGTACCCTACCTACCCTGACAACCCTGCCTACCCTTCCTACCCAGCCTACCCTGCCATCCTTCCTACCCTGCCTACCCTACCTACACTACCCACCAAACCAAAAAAAACCCCTACCAACCTGCCTAATAATTTTATTGCAATTTTCATAAGGATCTGTATTTTTTTTATAAATATATTATAGCCTATGACACTCAGGAATAATGTAGCTTTCTACTGGTGAAAGAATTTTCAAAATCGTTTCAGTAGATCCAGAGATTACCCCCTACAACGTCTCAAACTCACAAACTTTACCTCTTTATAATATTAGTATAGATTGTTATATCTCCTCGTTTCTCCATTAACGCAAGGCCTTGTTTGTACAGGTACACTACCCAGTGAATTATCTTCGTAACGTAGCGCTAGAGAACGTGAACACACCGTACGTGTTCCTCATGGACGTCGACTTCGTTCCCATGGCGGGCCTGTACGACCATCTGCGGAGTGCCATACAGCTCGTCAATCCTTATCCGCAGAAGAAGGTAGGTTGTTGAACAAATATCTACTTTATGCGTGTGGAAATATGGTCTACTTTATGGGTGTCCCAGTGAACATCGTCCGTAACGTAGTGTTGGACAACGTGAACACTCCGTACGTGTTCCTCATGGATGTCGACTTTGTTCCCATGGTGGGCCTGTACTGCCATCTGCGGAGCGCATCCAGCTCGTCAATCTTTATCCGCTGCAATTTGTTGCTAAGCAAATTTCAACTTTACTTGTGTGTAAATTAGGTAGATTTCAGAATAAAGGAAGAAGGGGAGTAAATCCCATGTTTATGGTAAGAGTTTGAGGTTGATAGCTTCTCCTTTAAATCGTAGCAGTAAAGGGGCATTTTTAGTTCAAAAGTTTCCGCTGCTGTTGTTTGGCTGATTGTACACGTTTTTCTATGTAAAATTTGATTTGAACACCTCCAAGTTATTGTTTTTCGAAGGATACAGATGTGGTCTCTTTTCAATTGCTTTACATTTCATCCTGAATCAAAATTTACAAGGTCACCATGTAAAGTGTATTGCTATTGTGAGACTATACAGGTAGGCTCTCTTGTTTTTAGTTCTTTAAATTTAAGAATGTCTATCTTTTCATTGCACAATTAAGATTAAGAGAAAAAAAAATATTGTAAATTATTTATTTCTTTTCGGTTCGCAGTGCCTAGTGGTAGCAGCGTTCGAGACCACCCGCTACCGCACGTCCGTCCCGCGCAGCAAGGCGGCGCTACTGGCCCGGCTGGCGAGCTCAGCGCGCGGTCACACGGGCGACGTGCAACCGTTCCGCGCGCGCGAGTGGCCCCGCGGACACCGCGCCACCAACTACTCGCGCTGGGCCAACGCCGCCGCGCCCTACGAGGTACTGTAACACTAGCGCGCGAGTGGCCCCGCGGACACCGCGCCACCAACTACTCGCGCTGGGCCAACGCCGCCGCGCCCTACGAGGTACTGTAACACTAGCGCGCGAGTGGCCCCGCGGACACCGCGCCACCAACTACTCGCGCTGGGCCAACGCCGCCGCGCCCTACGAGGTACAGTAACACTAGCGCGCGAGTGGCCCCGCGGACACCGCGCCACCAACTACTCGCGCTGGGCCAACGCCGCCGCGCCCTACGAGGTACTGTAACACTAGCGCGCGAGTGGCCCCGCGGACACCGCGCCACCAACTACTCGCGCTGGGCCAACGCCGCCGCGCCCTACGAGGTACTGTAACACTAGCGCGCGAGTGGCCCGCGGACACCGCGCCACCAACTACTCGCGCTGGGCCAACGCCGCCGCGCCCTACGAGGTACTGTAACACTAGCGCGCGAGTGGCCCCGCGGACACCGCGCCACCAACTACTCGCGCTGGGCCAACGCCGCCGCGCCCTACGAGGTACTGTAACACTAGCGCGCGAGTGGCCCCGCGGACACCGCGCCACCAACTACTCGCGCTGGGCCAACGCCGCCGCGCCCTACGAGGTACTGTAACACTAGCGCGCGAGTGGCCCCGCGGACACCGCGCCACCAACTACTCGCGCTGGGCCAACGCCGCCGCGCCCTACGAGGTACTGTAACACTAGCGCGCGAGTGGCCCCGCGGACACCGCGCCACCAACTACTCGCGCTGGGCCAACGCCGCCGCGCCTACGAGGTACTGTAACACTAGCGCGCGAGTGGCCCCGCGGACACCGCGCCACCAACTACTCGCGCTGGGCCAACGCCGCCGCGCCCATGAGGTACTGTACACTAGCGCGCGAGTGGCCCCGCGGACACCGCGCCACCAACTACTCGCGCTGGGCCAACGCCGCCGCGCCCTACGAGGTACTGTAACACTAGCGCGCGAGTGGCCCCGCGGACACCGCGCCACCAACTACTCGCGCTGGGCCAACGCCGCCGCGCCCTACGAGGTACTGTAACACTAGCGCGCGAGTGGCCCCGCGGACACCGCGCCACCAACTACTCGCGCTGGGCCAACGCCGCCGCGCCCTACGAGGTACTGTAACACTAGCGCGCGAGTGGCCCCGCGGACACCGCGCCACCAACTACTCGCGCTGGGCCAACGCCGCCGCGCCCTACGAGGTACTGTAACACTAGCGCGCGAGTGGCCCCGCGGACACCGCGCCACCAACTACTCGCGCTGGGCCAACGCCGCCGCGCCCTACGAGGTACTGTAACACTAGCGCGCGAGTGGCCCCGCGGACACCGCGCCACCAACTACTCGCGCTGGGCCAACGCCGCCGCGCCCTACGAGGTACTGTAACACTAGCGCGCGAGTGGCCCCGCGGACACCGCGCCACCAACTACTCGCGCTGGGCCAACGCCGCCGCGCCCATGAGGTACTGTAACACTAGCGCGCGAGTGGCCCCGCGGACACCGCGCCACCAACTACTCGCGCTGGGCCAACGCCGCCGCGCCCTACGAGGTACTGTAACACTAGCGCGCGAGTGCCCCGCGGACACCGCGCCACCAACTACTCGCGCTGGGCCAACGCCGCCGCGCCCTACGAGGTACTGTAACACTAGCGCGCGAGTGGCCCCGCGGACACCGCGCCACCAACTACTCGCGCTGGGCCAACGCCGCCGCGCCCTACGAGGTACTGTAACACTAGCGCGCGAGTGGCCCCGCGGACACCGCGCCACCAACTACTCGCGCTGGGCCAACGCCGCCGCGCCCTACGAGGTACTGTAACACTAGCGCGCGAGTGGCCCCGCGGACACCGCGCCACCAACTACTCGCGCTGGGCCAACGCCGCCGCGCCCTACGAGGTACTGTAACACTAGCGCGCGAGTGGCCCCGCGGATACCGCGCCACCAACTACTCGCGCTGGGCCAACGCCGCCGCGCCCTACGAGGTACTGTAACACTAGCGCGCGAGTGGCCCCGCGGATACCGCGCCACCAACTACTCGCGCTGGGCCAACGCCGCCGCGCCCTACGAGGTACTGTAACACTAGCGCGCGAGTGGCCCCGCGGACACCGCGCCACCAACTACTCGCGCTGGGCCAACGCCGCCGCGCCCTACGAGGTACAGTAACACTAGCGCGCGAGTGGCCCCGCGGACACCGCGCCACCAACTACTCGCGCTGGGCCAACGCCGCCGCGCCCTACGAGGTACTGTAACACTAGCGCGCGAGTGGCCCCGCGGACACCGCGCCACCAACTACTCGCGCTGGGCCAACGCCGCCGCGCCCTACGAGGTACAGTAACACTAGCGCGCGAGTGGCCCCGCGGACACCGCGCCACCAACTACTCGCGCTGGGCCAACGCCGCCGCGCCCTACGAGGTACTGTAACACTAGCGCGCGAGTGGCCCCGCGGACACCGCGCCACCAACTACTCGCGCTGGGCCAACGCCGCCGCGCCCTACGAGGTACTGTAACACTAGCGCGCGAGTGGCCCCGCGGACACCGCGCCACCAACTACTCGCGCTGGGCCAACGCCGCCGCGCCCTACGAGGTACTGTAACACTAGCGCGCGAGTGGCCCCGCGGACACCGCGCCACCAACTACTCGCGCTGGGCCAACGCCGCCGCGCCCTACGAGGTACTGTAACACTAGCGCGCGAGTGGCCCCGCGGACACCGCGCCACCAACTACTCGCGCTGGGCCAACGCCGCCGCGCCCTACGAGGTACTGTAACACTAGCGCGCGAGTGGCCCCGCGGACACCGCGCCACCAACTACTCGCGCTGGGCCAACGCCGCCGCGCCCTACGAGGTACTGTAACACTAGCGCGCGAGTGGCCCCGCGGACACCGCGCCACCAACTACTCGCGCTGGGCCAACGCTGCCGCGCCCTACGAGGTACTGTAACACTAGCGCGCGAGTGGCCCCGCGGACACCGCGCCACCAACTACTCGCGCTGGGCCAACGCTGCCGCGCCTACGAGGTACTGTAACACTAGCGCGCGAGTGGCCCCGCGGACACCGCGCCACCAACTACTCGCGCTGGGCCAACGCCGCCGCGCCCTACGAGGTACTGTAACACTAGCGCGCGAGTGGCCCCGCGGACACCGCGCCACCAACTACTCGCGCTGGGCCAACGCTGCCGCGCCCTACGAGGTACTGTAACACTAGCGCGCGAGTGGCCCCGCGGACACCGCGCCACCAACTACTCGCGCTGGGCCAACGCTGCCGCGCCCTACGAGGTACTGTAACACTAGCGCGCGAGTGGCCCCGCGGACACCGCGCCACCAACTACTCGCGCTGGGCCAACGCCGCCGCGCCCTACGAGGTACTGTAACACTAGCGCGCGAGTGGCCCCGCGGACACCGCGCCACCAACTACTCGCGCTGGGCCAACGCTGCCGCGCCCTACGAGGTACTGTAACACTAGCGCGCGAGTGGCCCCGCGGACACCGCGCCACCAACTACTCGCGCTGGGCCAACGCTGCCGCGCCCTACGAGGTACTGTAACACTAGCGCGCGAGTGGCCCCGCGGACACCGCGCCACCAACTACTCGCGCTGGGCCAACGCTGCCGCGCCCTACGAGGTACTGTAACACTAGCGCGCGAGTGGCCCCGCGGACACCGCGCCACCAACTACTCGCGCTGGGCCAACGCTGCCGCGCCCTACGAGGTACTGTAACACTAGCGCGCGAGTGGCCCCGCGGACACCGCGCCACCAACTACTCGCGCTGGGCCAACGCCGCCGCGCCCTACGAGGTACTGTAACACTAGCGCGCGAGTGGCCCCGCGGACACCGCGCCACCAACTACTCGCGCTGGGCCAACGCTGCCGCGCCCTACGAGGTACTGTAACACTAGCGCGCGAGTGGCCCCGCGGACACCGCGCCACCAACTACTCGCGCTGGGCCAACGCTGCCGCGCCCTACGAGGTACTGTAACACTAGCGCGCGAGTGGCCCCGCGGACACCGCGCCACCAACTACTCGCGCTGGGCCAACGCTGCCGCGCCCTACGAGGTACTGTAACACTAGCTCAACGCGCGGTCCACCCGCAACGTGCAACCCGCACGCGTGGCATCGTCATCATCATTTCAGCCGAAAATCACTGTTGAACAATGACGATGACCACCACAACGGCCGCTCCTGTGCGTCGTTCATCCAGTACATTCCCGTAGTTTTGACCAGGTCATCGGTCTACCTAGTTATAGGCCTTCTAACGCTGCGTCTTCCGTAATGCGGTCGCCATTTCAGAACTTTTGGGCAGCATCGACCATCCGCTCTGCGAGCAGTGTGCGCTGTCCACTGCAACTTTAGTTTGGCAATCCTATGGGCTATGTCGGCAATCTTGGTCCTCCTGCGGATATGTTCTTTTCTGATTCGGTCACACAAGAAAACTCTGAGCCTAGTCCTCTACACTGTCATAGCGTAGCTTAGCATAAACGGCCTATAATGGTGCCAATGCTGAGACGTTATCCACCACGTGGGTCCATTTTTAACCCCCGACACAAAAAGAGGGGTGTTATAAGTTTGACGTGTGTTGCTGTTTTGACGTGTGTTGCTGTGTATCTGTGTGTCTGTGTATCTGTGTGTCTGTCTGTGGCATCATAGCGTCCAAACGGGTGAACCGATTTTGATTTAGTTTTTTTTGTTTAAAAGGTGACTTAATCGAGAGTGTTCTTAGCTACGTTTAAATAAAATCGGTTCAGCCGTTCAAAAGTTATGGGCATTTTACTGTTTGAATCGGGGTGTTTTCGCAAGATATCGTGTTATAATTACGTATTCAATAGATTGCCTATCGAAGCGTGTCTACTATATCTATAATAAAATGATAAAGAGGTAAAGTTTGTGAGTTTTTGGGTTTGTGAGTTTGTGACGTTGTAATGGGTAATCTCTGGATCTACTGAACCAATTTTGAAAATTCTTTCACCAGTAGAAAGCTACATTATTCCTGAGTGTATATGTATAATTATGTATGGTTTTTTTTTAAATTAGAGATCCTTATGAAAATTGCAATAAGGTAACCCGGGGTAGCAAAATGTTGCCTGTAAAATACATTATTTGGCGTATGCTGAGAAAACTATTGATGATAGATAAAATTTAGTAGGTAGGATAGGTAGGGTAGGCAGGGTAGGCAGGGTAGGCAGGGTAGCCAGGGTAGGTAGGGTAGCCAGGGTAGCCAGGGTAGCCAGGTTAGCCAGGGTAGGCAGGGTAGCCCCCTGGCTCCCCTTAGCCAGTGTAGGGGCAGGGGAGCCAGGGTATACCATGGTAGCCAGGGAAGACTGGGTAGGCAAGGTAGCCAGGGTAGGCAGGGTAGGCAGGGTAGCCAGGGTAGTCAGGGCAGCCAGGGTAGGCAAGGTAGCCAGGTTAGGTAGGGTAGGCAGGGTAGCCAGAGTAAGCAGGGTAGGGGCAGGGTAGGCAGGGTATGCAGGGTAGGCAGGCTAGGTAGATAGGTAGCCAGTTGACGGGAGCGAAGCCCCGAGGGTCAGCTAGTACTAGATAAATTATGTAGCATGAAATAAAAAATGTGTCGGGGGTTTTTTAAATGTTGAAATTTTACTTGTTGACCACACTGGACATAAACTATTCCGAATGTTCCTCGCCTTCTTCTTTATGTCTGTCGCAGCCTTCTTTTGAGGGTTCCCAAGGGTCCAAACGGAGCCCTATTGCTGTCACTCACGTGTCCGTCGTCTGTCACACGAGTTTTACAGCCAAACGGTTGCAGCTATAGTCTTCAAATTTTCACAGTATAAGCTTCTTGTTGGCCAAAAGATTTTATTTTTTTAAGGTGGGCTCCCATACAGCAGCATAAACCTACCCCGTCCCGATTTCTGTTGCTATTTAAAAGAACCTATAGGTCCTTTGAACGGTAGGGCCCTCCCAAGAGTAGCCTGACGGGCCACAAATGTGTCTGTCGAACCTCAAAATACATTAATTTCATAAAAATTCTTTTTTATTTCAGGTTGAATGGCAGTCGGACTACGAGCCGTATCTAGTCGTTCACAGATCTGTGCCTAAATACGACACCAGATTCTCTGGTTTTGGTTGGAACAAGGTAAATATTATACTATAAATTGTGTATACTTAAGAATTTCGTCTAGGGTTTTGGGACCTTAGGTCTAGAGAACCGACAATCTCGATTTATTGTAAAATGTGTGAAGTGCAAGAAAGCAAAAAAATATATACTAGTCAGATCAATAAGTTGCCCGTTCAATCATATTTTGTCTGAATAAATCTTTTATGACTCAAGATCTTTTATAAATTTTTTAAGTTTTTAAGGCTATGGACAACTTTTCATGAAATTCATAAAAGATTTTCGGTAATTTTTTGCCATCACTTTACGGCATTTTCCAAGACGTTGTGAATCAATTTTAGCTGTTACATTTTCCTGAGAGCAGTGGTGGCCGAGTGGTAATGACTCCGACTTACGGGTAGGTTGTTGGTTCGAACCCAAGCAGGAGCATTACTTTGTGCAAATTATTTCCTCACCACTGCTCTCAAAACGGTGAAGGAAAACTACGTGAGGAAACCGCCATGTCCTAGAACCAAAAAATCGAAAACATGTGACATCCACCAACGCGCACTGGGCCCGTGTGGAGGATTACGGCCCATTCCCTCTCACAGAGAAGAGGCCTGTGTCCCAGCAGTGGGAACATTAAAAAAGGCTGATGATGATGATGATTTTTCCAGGTGTCCCACAGCGTAGAACTACGAGCCCAGGGCTACCACTGCGTAGTGTTACCGGGCGCGTTCGTGCTGCACACTCCGCACGCGCCCTCGCAGGACATCACCGCCTTCCGCGCCGACCCGCACTATCGCATGTGAGTAATTGTAGTAATTTATGGAGCCTTGGCTAGCGCTAGCAGCATAGCGATATTCACAAAAGGTAAAATAAATAAATAAATAAAATAAAATTTATTCATCAATAATGGGTACAAATATCTATCCTAATCAAAAACATTGAATATTAAGGTTTTTAAAGATAGAGTTAACGACGATGTCTGTACTAGTATACTGTGTTATAGACACCGGCGCGTTCCATCTCCAGCTAAAAGTTACAAGTCAGTCTACTCTTCATGTCAAAATTACAAAATTACAATTTTAATTGTGCTAATACAGTTAATTGAACATGAAAGAATACATTATAATTTAATAATAATAATCTTGCATGACAGATAATTTTATATAATTTAATTCAATAAAATAATATAATTTAATTAATACCATGCACTTAATTTACAATGCTTGTAAATTAAGTGCATGGTATTAATTAAATGGGAATAGGTACATAAATCTGTGTGTGTTAGCGCTTATTACCTATTGATGAATATTACCTACCTAAAGAACAGACTTTCAGTTGCGTCATAAGTTAGAGACTGGAGATAATCGTTTACAACACTCCTACAGCTATATTTTGTAAGTTTTATTAATTACATTGTAGAGGTAGCCACTCAGGCTGTCATACTGTCGGCGCGCCAAGACAGTATTAGCCTTGACAGAGGGGCATACAAGGTCCTTACGACGTTTGTTTGCAAGCAATTTTGACTTACTTTATGGAAGAATGCTTACGCAAGACTATTTGAAGAGCACAGAGTTGCCTGACTGGAAGTACAGAAATGTCCTTGTATAA
This sequence comes from Orthosia cruda, assembly GCA_964057195.1. Classification (NCBI taxonomy): domain Eukaryota; kingdom Metazoa; phylum Arthropoda; class Insecta; order Lepidoptera; family Noctuidae; genus Orthosia; species Orthosia cruda. Next base: position 16,955,391 of record OZ059834.1, read on the forward strand.
CTGAGTTGTCGAATAGCGATAAGGTTTGCAAGGTTTGCACCTTTAAAACGGCTCTCTGCGCTCTCTCAAGACGAAGCATATAAGTCTTAAATGTGCCTCCCCAGACTGAGATGCAATAGTTTAGGAGCAATGATATTCAAATAAACAGATACGTTATACACTCACAAAACAATTGAAAAAAGTGTTCCGCGCAGCAGCGGCAGCGCACACATACACACTTCATTCATCTGACATTAAAAAATATTTATTTTAATCAATAAATAAATAAATTACAAATACACAAGATCACATTTTTTTTATTTTGTTTTTGTTTCAACAAAGCCTATCGCTCTTCGCCATGCGTGACAATAACTAAAGACTAAAAGTCACAATTGTGACCTATTCGAGTCTTCACAATGCGCGCGAACATAACATATCTGTTTATTTGAATATCATTGCTTAGGAGTGACTGAACCAAAGCAAAGTAAACTGTCTTCAACAATGGTACGCTGACCACGCTCCTAAGCTCTTTCATTGGAAACATCAACTTGCGTACACGAGATACCGCAACGTCTATGTATCTGTTCCACCTCAGGGTGCAATCTATGTGCACTCCCAGATACTCGTACTTTACACAAGATGTTTTTTGAATGGGAGGACTTGTGCAGTCGTTAAGCTCAGGATAAAAGCATCTATGAACTTTTATAAGTGGGTTGTTAGGCTTTGTAGAAGAGTTCGCTGAGAAGGTAACATAACGGGTTTTGGAGACATTTAGTGTTAGAAGGTTACAGGTACTAAATTATATAGCGATATTTACATATAGTATGTAATAGTGTACATACTATATGTTTATATCGCTATATAATTTAGTAACCGTTTTTCATTGTTAATTTTATTTAATTTCACTGCGTTTCAATGTACATTCAAATTAAGGAGAGCTTGTTCAAGGAGAGCAACACAACATAAAAATAAACATGGTGTATCAGACTAGTAGCATTCAAAAAAATAACAATTTGAATGACGTGTACCGTATATCTGCGTACACCGCGTCGTCGGTGACAGGACATAGTTCACTCTGGTTGCATATTTTGGGGCACAGAGGACAGGACAGGAGGTGGGGCTTGATTTTCGTTAGTACTCAGAATAGTTACATAAATAACTATTCTGAGTACTAACAGGTCTCTACTAAAGGGCCCTACGTGTCAAAACTATCTTGGTTCTACTGTGAGAGCGAGACTTGCACTTGCCATACTATCTCCACATCGCCCTTAGTTGACTGGTAGATTAAGCCTCAGAGGCATTAAGTCCGCCTATGTACTTTTATGTTGCATGCAGTTATAATAATAAATAATACTTAATTATAAATAGTTTTTTTTTCTGTTTTTCTATTCCTTATTTCCTTCTGCCACTTACAGGAATCATTCGCTAGAGCGAAAAAGCCAATGTGAATTTAAATGATTATATTAATAATAAAGCCCTTTACTCCTTTTCAGCTGCCTAGCCTTACTGAAGCAAGAATTCATGGAGGATCTCAAGAGAAGGTATAACGTGACATTCGAGGAGCCATCTAAGCCTGACCCCGTATACTTAGCACAAGCCAAGAGCATTATGTTCAACCAAGCTGGTGATCACGACCAGGACGTAAACTGACTGTTGTAGGTTATTTTGTACTAGTAGTTTTTTTAATATTAAAGGTTTAACACATACGTTACGTCACCGTCGAGTCGCTGCTGGTCAGTCTCGTTGACAAATATTAAAGGGGGAGCTGGCAAGGGTTTTTGAGCAAGCATATTCAGGATGTAAAGTTGATAGCTAGCGCACGGTTGGCGCAGTGTTTGTGCGATTGACTGTTGCGCTTAGTTTCGCGGGTTCGATTACCGCACGGAACAAATATTTGTATGACCTACAGATAGTTGTTCCGGCTCTGGGTGTTGTGTATGTGAGTTTGTAAACGCACCCACGATACAGGAAGAATGCCCAATGTGGGGCAAAGTTATTTTTAAAAGAAAGAAAAGAATAGTTAGAAAATAAAGAACAGAAAGAAAGAAAAGAAAGAAAGAAAAGAAAGAAAGAAAAGAAAGAAAAGAAAGAAAGAAAGAAAGAAAAGAAAAAAAAAAGAAATTATAGAAAGAAAAGAAAGAAAGAAAAGAAAGAAAAGAAAGAAAAGAAAGAAAAGAAAGAAAAGAAAAAAGAAAGAAAAGAAAAGATTAGACAGAAAAGTAAATAAAGAATAGACAGAAAAGAAAATAAAGAAAGCTGAGTAGGTGCGGCTTGCTGAGAGACACCGAGAATCCATCTGAAAAGTTTCAGATAGGAGCACTTTGGTCAGGGAACCACTATCAGATTTGCAAAAAAGAACGAAAGCACTAAACGTACCTAATTTTTTGAGTTGTGGGTCGCGTAAAATGAGTCTCGGAATTTACGTTCAACTGAAATTCGGTTAGGCTGCCAGTCGGATGGACGTAATTTCAGTTGCTATTGTAGGTGTATACGGGGCGCTGACGCTTGCTTCGCTCTCCTCCCTCACCTCGATCGCAATTCGGTTGAAATACTGTGCGTGAGTCAGCAGACAACTCATTATGCGTCGCCGTGTGGCACAAACAGGACTTAAGTATAAAACCGATTGCAGCTTAAATGCCGCAACGCATTTTACTCGACGCACAACTCACAAAATTACGTTGGTTTGTCTCACCCTAAGAGGAAATGCGGGCAGAGAGCTCCGATTGAATTTCCTTAAGTCATAATTCGATGTTTCGGTCCGTGGATGACCATTTCAACATACCAAGTTTCCTCCGTGCCTCGGTAAGCACTTTAAACCGTTGGTCCCGGCTGTCATTTGAAGATCTTTGACAGTCGTTACGGGAAGTCAGATGCCTGAGATCTGATACCAGTCTTGCCAAGGGGTACCGTGTTACCCAGTTACTGGGTTGTGGAGGTCAGATAGGCAGTCGCTCCATGTAAAATACTGGTACTCAGCCGAATCCGGTAAGACTGGAAGCCGACCCCAACAATAATTGGGATAAAGGCTAGGCAGATAATGATGATAATTCGAGGTTTGGCTCCCGCCTATTTCCTCCTCCAATATTGGACAAATTTAAAAGATATTCCATAAATTTAATAAAAAAGATATATGTTGTGCTTCTATGCTTTTCTTTATTCATAGAACTTATCAAATTTGTACACTAGGCCTCTGTTGATTGTTTTGAGCATTGTTTGAGGGTTCCAGTACTTCTAAAGATAATGTCAAACAGGAAAACATAGGGCCACAGTATATATAGTTATTTTTCAGTTTATGGAATGTCTTTTAAAAAGGTCCAATATTGAAGGAGGAAATAGGCGAGAGCCAAACCTCGAATTATTTTCATTATCTGCCTAGCCTTTATCCCAATTATTGCTGGGGTCGGCTTCCAGTCTTACCGGATTCGGCTAGGGAATTCAGTCGGATGTCTGCGACCGCATTTCCTCGTAAGTGCCGGAGCTGTTTACTTTCATTTGCTTGATGCAAAATTACATAGGCGAATTTGTCAAAAATATTGTGGGCGTTCCCTAAATCTTGGTTTGGCTTTGAAAAGTTTGGTAAATTTTAAGTCGTCAGATTTAGAGAAAGCCTAAAATGTTCTCTTCATATTTTTCTTCATGACTGATCGGCGATTTGAACGCGACGTGTCTGTTGTGAGTATATGAACCTTACACCGTGAAAATTATAAATATGATAATAAGGTTGAAATCTACACGCATGGATCTGTGTCTTTATCTTTCTGTCATTTAAGGATCGTTTGCTAAAGCGAAAAGACAACTCGTATCCATACTCATTCGAGTGTTTTTTTTATCTTTATTATTTCGTGTGAGCCCGCTCTTGATCTCGATCTCACCTGATGGAAGGAGCGAGCAAACCCAGAAGATGCCTAGACAAGTGACATTCTTTTAAGAGGGCCCGTCCTGGTCCGTCTATCGTCAACGCGAACATGGTCGAAAAGCCTGTTCTTTCATCCAGCGCAATGATTGAAAAAGAGGCAAAGCAAAATGAGATAGTGAAACATTGTGTTCAAAAATTGCATAAACTGTTTCCAGGAAATACGCGTTTTTATAAAAAGCCTTACAAGTTTGTAAAATATATATTTGTCATTTAGAATCTCCATTACATGTGCATGGTTTCTATCTAGATGTTTTCTTTACTTTTACAATTTATGAGTGCATTATGAACGGCCTAAGTTTTGGTAAAATTTGTGCAAAACAGCAGACTTTTGGAGGCTTATACTGAATTTCTTTCTCCAAATTTATATTTTTTGCATTCATAGAAACCTAGATATAGTGCACAAGATACCTATTAGATCAAAAATTCAATGATAGATGTGTTACAACGGCATAATCACATACGAGCGTTTGTATGAAAAGTATGACGGGTTGGCCGCTCTTAAGGCCTCCCTATGTATCTCTTTCGCACCTGTTGTCGGATGAGATAGCATGCATTTTAACTTCGCGTACAAAATACTTAGTTCGTTCACAAAATACTGCGTTCGACTAGGGAAACTTTAAAGAAACCGTGGCGATAGCGATTGGAAAAATGTATAGGAATGTCGGAATGTCTAACGCTATTGATATGTCTCGTATCTACATTTTGGCATTTCGAACATCGCCATCGCTGATATCGAATGACACTTGTCTAGACCCACTGTTCAATTTTTTTGTTTGAAGGCTGTCGGGTCATAAGTTGGTAGGGAACACTATTTTTTAATGTTTGAATGGAATTCTGGCTCTAGTGAATAGGGATGTTTCTTGGGTAGAAAAATGATAATTCTATTTAGTCCGTCAATGAGATTATTAAATAATATTGGACACGTATTTTTTGCTTTACCAAATCAATCAAAATTGACAAAGATAAAGTGCATCAAAGTTTAGGAGTGTGAGCTTGTGACGTCACTATGTCAGTATAAAGTGTACTAACGGCGTGACGTCACACGATATTTAAACACATTATATCGCCGTCACTTTATGTTTACGTGTCAAAATAAAAATACGTGTCCTTAAAAAAAATACTTTTTATTTTAGACTGTCGCGCAAAAAACAAAATTTCAGTTAACATCCCTATTGTACTTCTGAGTAAAAGAGATACAGGCAAATGTTGATCTATGCGTGTTGATACTTGATTTCAATTTAAAATGCCCCAAATAATGCAAATTATAATAGTTTAATCGTACTATTGCAAGTTTATTTTTGATATTAGTTGAAGATATAATTATTAGTATACTAAGTTGTTTTTTATACCTCTGGATGAGTTCCAGTTAACTTAACTGGTGGTTAATTTATCTATTAGATAGTAAGTAGCCGAGGACAGGAACAAGGCCTAAAATATTGTTATTTTGCCAGGTATAGAAAGTCTAAAAAGCCGCTTTTAGTAGAGTATTGCCGATATAAAGATACTGCATAACGCTGCTAAACAAATAACATCTTTATGTTTGTTGAAATAAGGTCGACAATCGATAAATATACTTTAGTCAACAAGTCACAGTTCTGCCAGATACGAAGAAATTAGTAATGTTTAAAGTCATACATTTTCTATAATTACAATGTTGTCAAAATGTTGTGAATCGTTTAATTTTTAATACGTATCGTAACTATTTATAAGAATATTTATTTTAGTACATTTTAGACTTACAGCTAAAAAATACAAACAAAAAAGGAAACCATAGTCAACAGAAAGCCAATTACAAATCCTCTCGTATAGACTTATAATAATAATTATTATTTATTATTAATATTATTAAAAGAATATTGTTTTATATTTTTTTTATAAATTAAAACAACCAGATGAAATAGATAATTTTCTATTTAGCTTAACTTATACCAGTGTCGATTCTATTTAAATAATCCGCAAAGCCAGCTCTAACTTATTTCGAAAATATAATTTTATGGAAAAATTACTCTCGTGAATTTATCTCATTTTCACATTCCTTTTGCATTGTATTTGTACCGTTACGGGGCGGTCATGCACTACATCCAAACCGCGTCCGTGAAATTTCGGTTACGAAGTAGCCGTAGTACTTCTTGTAGAGAAGCTTACGCACTACATCCGAACTCTTATCTGTCATAATCTGTCATGCCGCTTCCACACGCACGCTGTTTGCTACAAACAGGGCGAACAGCAAACACGTGCCGATCACTGACCACAAACACCCAGCACAAACACGGCATCCACCATCCATTTCTAATCCTACCAGCGTGAAAGAACTTCGCCCGATTAGTTTATTGCCATGCCTCTCCAAGGTCCTGGAGAAGGTTGTCTCTAACCAGCTTCGGTTTTATCTTGAGGAACACAGCATTTTGCCGCTTGTTCAATCGGGTTTCCGCAAGGGGCACAGCACAGCCACAGCTTTTCTTGTTGTGGTTGGGCATATTCTTGAAGCAAGAGATTTTTCACACTCTTGGCGAACATGCTATTCTATTCTGGATTGGCAACATGGCAGACGACGAGCTTGTTGTGGCAGCGATTACTTTCGGGTTAAACGCCTCATTTTTCCTTACAATTTAGCTTAGGATGCACAAAATGTCATGATTCGTAAATTTGACCACCATTATTAACTACGTCCGTCGCCCGCAAGCTCGCGCGTACTACTGAAGTACTGAACTGAACTAGAGTGTGGATACAATACATCACAAACACGTTCGTCGAACACACTTTGATTTGTGCACAAAAACCGACACCGATACCGAACACGGGCGAACACAAACATAAACAGCCAAACACAATCAAACACCCATCCACACGTTCGTGTTCGTTGTTTGTTGTTTGCTGTTGCTATTGTTGGCGAGCGTGTGGAGGCGGAATTATAATTCAGAACATTTTGAATTCGGCACTCAAATCACGGACACGGACATGTAGTGCGTAACATGGTTTTATGCACCAGTAGGTTTATTACGTATCTTTTGCAAGAGTATGCTAATCGCTCGCTGTTTGTCAAATGCACTTATTTAATAAAAAAAAACCGCCAGCAACTCTAAAACGTTTGTATTAAAGAGCAATTATTGCGCGAAAATCGCTATTGTTTTGCTCTTGTAAAAGATACGTAATAAGCCTGCGAATCGACCCTCCACGGGATTTTCGCGCAACCTTAGTGAATTTCGTATTTTCTGATATTGTTCTCAAAAGTGGTAAACAATTAATTTTACTGACTTTATATTATTTTATACTGTCTGTGTTATACGTAAAGATAAATAAAATACAAAATGTGCCACTCTCTTTGTAAAACGTATAAATATACAGATTTAAGATCTTTTACTGATCTCATAATGTAAAAAATTATCGGAATAGATACAATTGCAAGTAGCACTATCAAAATAATATCACCAATTTGTTTTTTATATAGATAACAACACTAATTGCTTGCTTGCACTTTTTATAAGTTACATATAGTGTCGCACGAGACTACTGTAATTAATATGATTATTTTTGAATATGAATTTATTTGATGTGTTGATGTTGTATTTATATTGTATTTATTTGTTTGTATTTATCTATGTCCGATTTTGTATTTATTATTGAATAATTTAATTTAAGGTTACACTAGTCGATCATTCTTCCATACAAACGTAGTCTAGCGATTACTCCACTGTTTCACCATGTACGTTCAAAATAAAAAATATATAAATTTGTCGCATCATTATCTAGCCCTATATGGAAACAAAAAAAAAAAAAAAAAATATATATTGAAAGTTATGAGCGTCGAAAGTTCGATATTTCAACACTAATTTTAACGCATCTTTGGGCGGAAATAAATACCATAGAAGAAGGAAAATTGCAAAACGGCCTCCATACAGGGATAGATTAGTAATTCAACAATGCAAACAATTTTATTTTGAAAATATACATTTATTCGTTTTTTAATGATATTACATACTCCGAAAGTTCTGTGTTATAAAATTTCGCGCGCTCGTTTTCGTCCTAAATCAACATCAATTTCGATACAAATTTGCAAAAGTGCTAATTCGAACGCGAACTAGCTTCTTACTGCTCATCACAGCATCTATATATTTCGCACGTGTTGTCGGATGAGATAGCATGCATTTTAACCTCGCGCACAAAATTGTTCGTGCCGTCGACTAGTTGAACCTTAAAGATGTTGTCTGATATGGGTTTAAGACCTGAAATAAATGAATTTTATTTTTTTTATACGCTAAAAATCTCGAAAATAGAACGAGTTCACGTTTTTGTCTAGAATAGACCCGTCTGATACCCAGTGTGAGTGCGGTGAGTGCACTTTGCAGAATTGCTCGCCATTGACGCCGTAATCGGGGTGGCCACCTACTGAGCCCAAAATATATAAAGAGCTTTCCATCGATTCAAAAAGAAGAAGTCAAGAACAAGTAAAAATTTAAAATTGTCAAATCCCCGACAATATTTTTAATTTATTTTATTTATTTATTACATAATTTATCTAGTAGTAGACACGCTCTGATCAACAATCTATCGAACACGTAATTATTACACGATATCAAAGTCAAATGTATTTATTTCAACTGGGCCATTAAGCGGCACTTTTGAACGATAACAATTATTTACAAGTAATAAAAATTGATTCTACCGTGATACAATTGACTTAGACAGAACGATATTTTTAATACTATTTAGTGTTTGGTGGTACAAGTGGGCCTAAGAAAACAAGTGAATATATTTTTATTTTAAACGAAGTTTTATTCCAATGCAAATAAGGGTTACTTTTGGAATACTACATTTTTTAAATATCGACATTGTCCGGTTGACATCATTTTAGTGTATTATTTTCAAATGGCAGCATCACCTGGGTAAATTAATTAATATATGCATAATGTTGTATTATCACATATAATATTGTTGTATTGTACAGAAACGAATATAAACAGTTATAATTATTATTAAATTCCCATTATTTTATTTGTTCTTTGCATAACCAAAGAAATGTGAATATGTTGAAATATACAACCTCGTTGAATCACTTTTGTACAGTAATCCATTATCTTTTTGGTCGGTCTGAAGTTGGTTACAATGGCTGCGCAGTGCGCATTGCGCGTAAGTCTCATACTAAACAGCAGGGAGCCATGCCATTCGCATTGGAAAGCTATGTTCAGACCATGTGGTTTGGGGATTACTGTACTCAATCTAACATTTGAAACACTAACTATGATAAAAATACAGAAATGTTGTAGATACACAATTTTATGTTATCTAGATGTTGTATTTTGAATATAAGGAACAAGATATATTTTTACTTTGGGTATTTTTTTTATTTTTTATTTTAGCCGCATTCTAATTTGTGAAAAGCAAAATAACTTTTCAAAACGCATTTTATGAAATTTTACCATCACAAGTTTTTTAGTTCGTTAAGTAAAATTTGAATTCTATATTGTTTACATTTTAAGTTAGGGTCAAAGCATATTAAGACAAACGAAGCGAAGCGATGCTTCTATCTAATAATGTACATAGCATATTGACCCCTATCTCCACGACATAATGCACACAATGGAGGACACTCTTTGAGTGCGCGCGCAAACTCAAGCTTATCAACGAAAAGTCAACTGCAAGAGTACGTACGCACCACAGATATAAACTAAATAGATGACGCGATTGTATGTACTGCGCGTGTCAAAAAACGGTTAAAGTTACGTTCAATGATCGTACTTTGAGCTTTTCATTTAGCATTATCGGCACCGTAAATCCACCGAAATCTAGAAAAAAATCCTTTTTATGCCATTTTGAACTGTAAAGACTGTATAGAAAAGGTTGGCCGAAACATTGGAAATATTTTCTTTCATTGGTAAGTAAATTTGTTTTAAAATTGTGTGTAAAAAGGTGGCACGCTTGGTTTTCATACATATGAAGGGACTTCGGTTATCTAGTTAGATTTATTTTATGTCTGTGTTACGCTCGAATTCGCTTAATCCTAGAAAATTTAAATCGTCAATTCGCTCCGACTGTCTCAGAGTCCTTTGACCTTTAGTATCCAATAAGGATAATAAGTTACCTACTTTTTTTTATTTAATATTATTTCGCCAAAGATCGTATTATTTTTGAGTACCTATTTTAATTAAGTAATTTAAGCGATACTTCACAACTTTTTACGTACAGCCAAGGTGACACATTGGCAAATTTATTGTATTAAGAGTTAAATATTTTTACGTAATATTTGAATATTGCAAGAATAAAAAAATATACAAAGAAATGAGTTTTATTTTTTTAAGCTATACACATAACGAATGTTACACACAATATATACATAATATAGTTGTATATACCTAATATAGTCAGCAAACTTGACACCAGTCTTACTTAGGGTTATGGTGTTACCCAGTCACTGGGTTGTGGAGGTCAGATAAGCTGTCGCCCCAAGTAAAATATTGGTACTTAGCTAAATTTGGTTAGATTTGAAACAGACCTTAATTTTGTAGGAAAATGGCGACGAAGATTGTTTAACAAAATATATTAAGTAGCAAGTTTTTGTCAGCTTAATAACTTTCAATCCCAACCATCTTAGACTCAGCATTGGTAAACAAGTTATTGCTATTAGGATTCTCTTTGGTCGTCAATAGCCATAGCAGCACGACAATTTGGAAATCCATATCTTGTATATCTTTCTTCAAATTCGCGACTGCCTTCTTAGCTGTCACTAACGGAGAATTATCATTCATTGAAGAGCCTTTGGACTCTGTCCTCTGCTTTATATTTTCTACTTTAGATGTTAGTTCATTCAATACTTCTTGTCTCTCTGTTACTCCTACACTTACATCCTTGTACTCATTGGTAACTTTGCTTAATTCGTCGAGCAACGATCCGTACTCCCGAACCAAGGGCTCAAACTGTTCATTCAGAATGTTCTCTCTAGCTGAAATCTTGTCCATTACAGAACTTATATTACTGTGTAGCTTATTTAGTTGAGAGCCAGTCGTTTTGTACCTTTCGAATAGTTCGTCTCTGTATGTCCTCATTTGAGAATGCCTTGCTCGCCAATCGCGGCCATCAGCCGAGATTTTAAGTCTCAAAGCGGGTGCTACTCTTTCTAGCTCCAACTTCCAAGCTTCCCAATCGTGGACCTTCTTAACCAGGTTCGGTTCTTTCTCTTCTTCATTAAACTCTTCTTCAGATTCACCGGAGTATATCGCCATTTCTTCCTCAACTTTGTCTAGTAAGATTTCCGTCTCATCTTCAACTTGGTCGATGTCGTCTGCAGCTTCTTCAGGCTCTGGGATATCCACAACTGGCTGCTGCCATTCAAACTGTTCTGTCTTCATAGCTTCGTCTGCTAAGACGTTTAATATGTAGCACACTTGTTCACCATAACCTTGTTTGAGTTTGTGAGAAGAAAAATCTACGACAATCTCTTTTTCTCTCAATATATCGAGGATGGTAGCAATGATACTGTTCGGATCATCTTCCTCGTTGGGTTGTTCGAATTCTTTGGCAGTTTTCCTGATAAGCCAGGCGGCTGTGGATGCAAAAACGTAGAATTGCTCTCCTGGGTTCGTGCCAGTGATGAAATAGTATCTACTCATTGGTTTCATTTTAATTTGGGAACGTAACTCGGTGTCAATTTTTAGTAAGCGTAGTTTGTCCATTAATTTTAGATCCATTTTTCTTATTATAAAGAAATGTTGATAAAATCACAAATTATAACATTAACGCTGTCAGAGGGACGTGTTTATGTTTGGCATGCGTTACTATAGCAACGGGACGGGTTTACGTTGCCATACCTAAAAAAAAGTTCAAAATAGAGAGCGTAGAGGTTTTAAATAAACCATAGCTAAGATTTGCAAAATACCATATTTTATTGCCTTTTTTTTGTTTTTAAGCTAATGAGTCATTAGTACCCTCCGATTTCTGAATTGGAAGCATTAAATTTGAGTATAAATTGTCAAACTATATTTTAGCCTGAAAACCTTCTTAACCTCAAATACTCTATTTAGAATTCGGCCCTCTATCCTTACAAGTTTACATACATACATAATTTAATTTTTCCCATGGGGGTAGGCAGAAACTACAAAACGCCACCTGCTACGACCCTTACATAATTATTTTGCTTCACTCAAATTCATACATGTAGTTATAAACACACGTCGGTTTTGAGTACTGCGCACCTGGCCTTTCTGAAGAACATCACCTATAAGGTCGATGTATGTTTCTAGAGCGTACCCTCCCGGCGGCGTTTCCATTCACGTCTTTTCGTTACAAGTTTGTGGCTCCGGTTGGCGCAGCGGTTGACCGATTGACTACTCCGCTGCGTGTCGCGGGTTCGATTCCCGCACGGAACAAGTATTTGTATGACCTACAGATAGTGTTCCGGCTCTGGGTGTTTGTGAATGAGTTTATATGTTTGTAAACGCACCCACGATACAGGAAGAAATTCCTAGTGTGGGGAGACATTTTTAACAAAATAATAATTACTAGCTGACCCCGGGACTTCGCTCCCGTCAACTGCCTACCATGCCTACCCCGCCTACCCTGCCTACCCTACCCAGGTAGCGTACCTAATATTTTTTATGTATCATCAATAGCTCAGCGCACGCCAAAGAATGAATTTTACAGGCAACATTTTGCTACTTTGGGTTACATTATTGCAATTTTCTTAAGGATCTCTATTTTGTTTTATTAAAAATATATTATAGCCAATGACACTCAGGAATAATGTAGCTTTCTACTGGTAAAATAATTTTCAAAATCGGGTCAGTAGATCTAGAGATTACCCCCTACAACCTCACAAACTTTACCTCTTTATAATGTTAGTATAGAAGTATTGATAAAAGCTGCAAGGCCTAGTTCCAATTTTCGAACTATGCTTTCCGATGATGGTCCTACTTATATTAGGACCATGTGTATACTTACAAACCAGGACTCCCCAGCGCCTCGCATGCTCTTTTTCTAACTGCAGGTGTTGTAGCAGTCATGATATAAATAAAACAATCCAGTTCACTAGATATTTTTATTTAACTTAATTAAATGACGATGACGTAACAAAATGTTGAACAACGAAAAAAGTAAAGAAAAATGTGTTAAATGGCACTTTATAAAAGACAATAAAAATATAATTATATTAATTTGTATTTATTGTTGTCATGTTACACTAAGTACAAAGGTATTCAATATATCTAAAAATAGTTCAATGGTGGGATTATTCATGGATTCCAAATATTGGTTTTATAATTGTATAATTTTAACTGGTAACGGTAACTTACAAAAATCAAGTATGTATATAAGTTATCAATATAGAAAAGGCGTTTTTAATATACTAATATGTAAAATTATAATAATTTTATTTCATTTCATATCCATAGTTATGTAATAATATTGAAGTTTTAAAAAGCAGTTATCACTATTTTGTACATAAAATAACTTACTAATTTGTTTAAAATATAAAACTTTCAAATGCACGCTTTACCTAAATTCTAACAACATAATTATTACTAATTTATTAAACCGTTTTCAAAATTACTTTGACAAACAATTTATTTAATTTTAATCTATCACAGCGCGGCAACATTCCGTTTTCAAATATCGAACCTTCCTCTTGCTGGTTCTTTTGGTCTTCCCAATTTGACTATTGGTCTTTTGGCTCTGTCAATAGCCTGTCACCGTCGCCATGTTGGATTCTTAACCTAATTGATTTCTGTCTCTCCAGCATACGGCCTAGCTTGTGATCTGGCCTGTTGCTGGTCGTAAGGAGTACCATACGGGTACTGATCTGGAGAATCCACTACCTTCACGGGTTCTGTTGGCTCGGGTGAATCTTCTGTGGTGTCCTTCTTGTAGGGTATGCTCTCATCGTCAGAGTTGATTCTGAGAGACTCTTCTGGGTCCAATGGTCTGGAGAAAGAAGGGAATTGTGTATTATACTTTAAAAGATTTCTTAAAACATAAACAGCCTATGCTGCTATTTGGCAAGGCATCGTCTCTGTGAGAGTGAGTGGGTCCAGGGATATACGATCCAGCAATTTAGTCGATTGATGTCACGAGATTTTTGTTTTTTTTCTGTAACTACCTATGTTCGAACCCACGACCTCCACAACTCGTAAGCGCTTGCTTGTGCATTAACACTTATTTACGTGTCTTGCAATTTCTCCTTTGATTTATATTTCTTTTGTGAGAAGGAAATCAAAGGAAAAATTCACAGAATTCGTGGCAAATATCCAATTTAGTATGCGAGCTGCCGAATAATCTCAGGTTTTGTAGCTATTAAGTACGTTGGCTTAGCTGCCTTTCAAAGTAAAACTTACTTGATGGTCAAGAAGTCATTTTCCTCCTTTTCTTCGGCCTTCCTGCGCAGTAGTAGCCGCCAGGCGACGCAGATCATCACGATGACGATGGGCACCATCACCGCGCTGATGATGCCCCATGTTGCGCCCAGGGTACGGGAGGAATACTCTTGTTTGCCTGTAGTTGGAATGATCGGTCAGTTTTTGTGATCATTTGAATGAGATTTGGAAAGTTAATATCAACTTCAACTTCTTATAGAACTACTAACTAGATAGCTTTTGTGGACGAGAACAATTTAGACAATATCTAGTTATGGTCAGTGTAGGAAATAATTTAACTGATGCGAAAGGTGGATCCTATAAATAGGATAATAATCCAAGTGTAGTAAAAGATTGGTCACTAAAAGCCTTAGATATCAACACAAAGTGAGTGTCAAAATCACATCGAGTGATTTAATCCCTTGTCGCTGTTTTGATAAACCGAGCAATTTCTTTTGTTTTTTTTTTTTTCAGAATTTTGTTTAATAGGAACATGCAACCAAAATAATTATATCCCTCATTTGGGGCAATTCTCACATTATTTTAAATATCTTCCTACACTATAAAATACGAATTCATGTAGTGTAGTAGAGATACATGAGCAATCAGAATAATTTTGCTGATAATACAAAAGTAGGACATTTTCCCCCTTATCTTCCAACGAAAAACAAAAAAAAAACGCGGCCCTTATAACGCAATTTATCAACAAACAAAGATACGTTATCGAAGCCCTAAAAGATAACACTAATGCAAATAAAAAAATAAACGATAAACTTACCTGTTCATATGACCTAGTTTTTTATGTACACTAGGATAAGAAAGCAAGCAATAACCATACATTAGGAAGAAGGAAAATAATAACTCATCACAGTTCAGAGAAAATTTCTATTCATCTTTATCATCATCAAGTCATTACTTGCTTTCTCACCTAAAAACAACATTAACTGCAAATTATTCTACCGTTATGGGAACAGAAATTTCCTCTTCATGTGACTCCACAGTAAGGTTTAAAATAAATTTATTCAAAATTAATAGAATTCACAAACATTCAACAACGATGGGAATCTCACGAAACTTCACTAAACCTAAATTAAGTACATTAGTTGCAAAATACTAAAATAATGTGCCACTTAAAAGTAACCTAACTAAGTAAGTCTTATGCTACTCCTGGAAATGTCATTCTTAAGGGCAGTGAATTTTTCACCATACTTTTTTTTCTATTTCTAATTTTTTCAGACCATGGTAGAACGAGGGCTCATCGTTGGTGCTTCCATGATAGGTGGGTCTATAAGAGTCTCCATGGATTTCCCCTTTTGTGGAGGCATAGTAAACGTTTGGATAGAATCTGCAGGAGCACTTTTCGGGGGATCTGGCAAGCCAGGGTTATTGAAAGTGTTCCTAGGACTATTACTGTCTGAAGTAGGACTAATCGGTGGGGAATATATCTCAGAATATGTCGGGGAATAAGTGGACGGAATAGGGCTATATTGACCCTCGTACTTTGGAACGTAAGGATCTTCAGAATCTTTGGTCGAATAACCTGAGTCACTTGGCAACGCCCTACGACCTAACTGACGTGGTCTGCTCAAGTATTCTATGTCTTTTGCCGGTCTAGTTAGAGTTGAATCTCTGTTGGATTCAGTGTCGGAGGGAGACGTTATGGAAAGAAGGTCCTCTTCGGACAGATCCCATAGTTTTTCAGGGAACTCCTCATTGGGAGCGTTCGCGATAGGTTCGTTAGTACGGTACGTCTTGTCGTAAGCCCTACGTTTTTTATTTGACTTGTCAGATTTATTAGAGTCGCTCTTGCTTGAGTCTGGGTACCCTATGCCTGAGCTGTCGCCGTCTGTGGGCATAGATGGGGGTGGAGGGGCAGCCCTAGTGATAGGAGCCGCTAAATTCATTGGAGTCTCCTCAGTAGGTGTGTCGGGTGATTTAAGTTTCCTTTCAGAAGAGGCACTACGTAAAGTGGATGATTTCATGGTATCCGTGAGGTTTCCCATCGAAGCTGATCTTAGGTTAAGTCTGGAGGCTGATTTTGAGCGCGGTATGTCTTCGAATTTGAAGCCTTCTTTGCCCTCGGACCTGGGTTTGTACCAGCACCAGAACCAGAGGAGGCAGATTAGCAGGCCTAACGGTAGAATAACTGCCAGAATGATGCCCCACGTCAGAAACAGAGCGCGTTGAGAGTACTCTTGGTTACCTGGATATTATAAAACGTTGTGTCACTGAATGCTTTTTTGAGAATACGAATTTCAAAAGGGCTGATTTTACAATAGTTAGAAAACTTTGATCCAAGGAATAAAATGACTTACTCTAGGCACAGATAATATAATACTAGCATACAGATGCCTCATCCCATACAAAGAAACCGTGCCGACGTAACTAGCGTTTTTCATCTGATTATACCGATTATTTTTTGTAAATCGATCGCGTTCGGTTCCGTTCCACGGCGATAGATAGATCACCATCTATATCCGTGGAACGGAACCGAACGCGATCGATGTGCAAAAAATAATCAGTACAGTAAGTCGGCACGGTTTCTTTGTATTGGATGAGACACCACTGCTATAGGTAAATTTTTGTAGAAAAAATAAAACACTGAAACATTTAAAGTTATTTCTCAAAATAAATCTGACTTGAAAAATCGGTCCCTTGTGAAAGTTTCTCCAATACCTATTGTATATGTTGTCAATTGTTTTAATAACCATCGGTTTCTGGAAAAAATATCGCAGCGACATAATATATTAAACGCAAGCCTATACTTCCTAAAAGATAGCTTGATATCTGCGACAGCTGTCAATATCAATACAGTAACAATAGCGTTTGACAGGTTAACAATTACGTACAAGTCAGTTTGACATATGTCGCAGAGATCAAGCTATCTTAGTATATAGTCAAGTATAGTGTCAAAGCAGCTAACGCGTATTTTAAAATTTGACTCATATTTGTAAGTACATTTTACGACAAATTTTCTTCCAGAAACCAAGTTAGACCGCCTCTGGTATTGTGATTAATCAGTAAATAAGGCAGAAATTTAATCAATAAAATCTCAAAGTACTTACGCAGACACTCAGTGAATCCATAATCCGGTAGGTTCCACCGTCCGTTGTCCTCGCACACGCGACGCTTGTCTCCAATCAGAATGAAGTCTTGGTTACATTCGAAGTTCACCTATCAATGGACAACTTACTGTTGTAAAAACCAATAGGAATAATATTAAGGAAAAGGGTGTTTGTTTGTATATAACTGTAGGGAACTTTAACGTAACAATGAAGTGGTTTATTAATCTAACATAGACTATGCCCTACTTGCTGGAGTCTCAACTGTCTCATTTGCACCTTAGATGATCTGTACAAGGATTCTGATGCTGCAATAAACATGGGCCTATCGTGGTTCCCTACTAGGCACAAAGTTTAAATGAATGTACTGTCCAAATAAAAAGAAGATATGCCTGCAATAAGGAATATACATAAAAAACCAGTTTATCCATAAAAACACTAAGAAGAATACTAATAAGTAGTGAAAACAGGATCAAAATTGATGGAAAAATGAAAGAGATATAACAGTTTAATGAAATATATCTGTCCCTCTCCACAAAAACACCGTTTTCTATGGCAGTTGTATGGGCGTCGTGCTATCTGATGTCAGATGGCACGTCGGACTTATCTTTCTAACTCTCAACATTGATGCTTTATAACTTCGTCTCTGATCAAGATATTAAAAAAAAAAACATATTTGTTTACTAGAGTTAATACATATTTAAAATAGCAAATAAAAAATACATGCATATTCCCTCAGCACACACCTTTCAGAACGGAATACTACACCGCTCTTTAGTGGTAGAGATAATTATGTGTGCTGGTACTTCTCTCCACCTACTACTTTCAATACTTCATAATATGAGGTCAAGAAAGTCACAGTATTAACTAGTATTTAAATACAATAGATGAGACATAAGGAAATTGAGACGTAGTAAATGTTTTACAATGTTTCCACGGTCTATGACGAATAGCGGTTTTGTGAGTGGGTCACAATCATTAGTATTCACGTCATTCTAACTAAAACGACGTTGGAATGTATCATCTTTTAGCCCTTAACCTACTTTACAGTGTTTCATATAATAATAATGTAATAATAATGTAATAATGTGTTTAATATGTTTTTCAAACAAGTCTTGAAATTAAATTTTATTTTTGGAAGTCTGTGTCTTTGGTACCTACCAATTTTTTTTCGTCTTTGCCCTGACTTTCGCTTTGTAGTGTTTTATGTTGGCAGCCGTTTTTTGTTGATTAGTTTTTTATTTTATCTATTTAGTTTTTACATTCATACATACATAAACTCACGCCTTTTTTCCCATGGGGGTAGGCAGAAACTACAGAACGCCACCTGCTACGATCCTTACATACTTCATATTTAGTTTTTATTACCATGAAAATACGCATTATTAAGTATAACTCAAAAACTACTCGTCAGGTCTTGCTTAAATTTAATTCGGATCACATGAGAAACAACAGCATTCAAATAAAAAAGAATCATCAAAATTAAAGAATATAAAAAAGGAAAGTCGAATTGAGAACCCCTTCCTTTTTGAAGTCGGTTAAAAAGCATCAATAAGTATAAGTGTATGCTATTTGTGGCCAAAGGTCACTGCCTGGCTGGAGGCTCTAGTTTAGTCTCCACAGGATCGCCAAGTTAAGCAGTAGCCAATCAATATACGACAAAGCGTTCCTAATATATTTGAACGCTTGTATATAAGTAATGTTTCAAGCGATATTCTTTAAATAAATTTGAACTGAACGTCTGAGCATATTTCCTTAAATAGGTACCTACATATCTTATATATAAATATCATTTAAAAAATTCAATCGATAGAAAAAAATTGAGATGAGACTCACAAATCGTAAATGGTAAATCAACCCCAAAGGATTAAATTTACTCGACTGCATTGAGGATAATATTATTACCCTTTAGTATACCCTTACCCTTATGTATTTGTGTATACCTGTTATAAATAAGTAGGTGGTACTTACCCTTGTACCCGGTGTGAAGAAGAAGTTACTCTTTCTTCCAAATCGCGGGGTCTCCAAAATACCGCAACTTATCACCCGTCGTGCGTTTGTCTCCTTTATATTCGTCTGCAAAAATAAAAACAATTGGTTAACTCTTGTATTTTGTTGAAAATATTTGTGGATATGTTACCTATATATCTCTCGTATACCCAATAGGTATTATTATTTGGTATTTTTTCTACATCCGGCTAAATTGGAAACCGAATCCAACAAGACTAGGCAATTGAATTGAAGATGGCAAATTCTATAAATTAACATCACTGATCTTATTGGCAAAATAATTTAATGATTCCCAAAAATTATAACGAATTAGTTACCTATAGAAAAGTATAATTTTTTGAACAAGGGCACAATGAGTAAGTTAATAAATTAGCAATTACACTTAAAATTATGGACTTAGATAAAATATCCAATCTCAAAAATGCGACGTACACTTTTTTTTGTAAATATATTAAATGACACAATCCGAGACCAACTAGAAATAACTGCTAGTAAACAAGAATTATGAATGGGATATCGTTTGCGACTAAAGTGTGTAACTTTGCCATGGCCGGTGCTATGGGGGGCCTTGACAGATGCAGTATAATTAAAAGAACAATGGACTGACTAGACGCATCCCATTGCACGCGAGAGTCCAAGAATAGGTTATGTTAAAAAGATGGATGGACCAAACAAGTAAAATTTCAAAATTTCAAAAACCCCCCGACATATTTATCTTGCGAAAACATCCGGATTCAAACAGTAAAACGCCCATAACTTTTGAACGGCTGAACCGATTTTATTCAAAAATATCTAAGAACACTCGCGACACAATCATCTTTCAAACAAAAAAATACTAATACTACAAACTAAATCAAAATCGGTTTATCCGTTGAGGCGCTATGATGCCACAGACAGACACAAAGATACACAGCAACACACGTCAAACTTATAACACCCCTCTTTTTCCGTCGGGGGTTAAAAAGATACATGGTTATAAAACAAAAGGGAGTGAATGACAGTAACGGTAGACAAGGGAGAATGGAAGAAGGAAACGTGTTGAGCCGACCCCATGTAACATAGGACAAGGTCAGGAAGATGACGAAGGTGCAAAAGAAAGGTGTAATTATTTTGGTCTCGAGGATTATTAGAAAAAAAATCTGCATGCAAACCAAGGTCGAAGGATTCTATCAACAACTAGCGGTCGCCTCGCGGTTTCACTCGTGTAGTTCCCGTTCCCGTGGGAATACAGCGATAAAAAGTAGCCTATGTCAACCGGGGATAGAGTAGCTTCCCAACGGTGAAAGAATTTTTGAAATCGGTCCAGTAGTTTTTATGCTTATTCGTTACATACAAATACAAAAATACAAATCATTCCTCTTTATAATATTAGTATACTTAGACAAAAAGTCAGAATCTTCCAATTTTAGTTTTCTCAATTAAAAGGATCTAGGGTTTCTCAAATAAGAATACTGGAGAAATGCTTGAAAATATTTGAAATCCGTTTGATCTGGACTAGGACTAAACGGAATAGACATTGCAGTTTTTGGATACAATCATAGCAGAATTTAAAAGCGATATTATCTAGCTTCTGTGTATGAGAAGATACTGAGATATTTAGTTTTTTAAAGTATTTTTTAGATTTTATTTTTATGAGAGTATTCTGTTTTTCAATATTTATATTGATTGCATAGTAGTTGTGTAATAAATATAAGTACGATGCATTGCTATTATTCCAAGTGTGGGAAAATTATAATTTTTCTTTTTGTATGACAGGTTGACAATCAAGGCTTGTTATTGACTTAATAGCCCGAATGAATCATATATGAGTCATTGTCATTTCGCATTTGTATGCACTTGAAATTACCTACATCATTGTACTTTTATGTTACACTAGCATCTGCTAGCGGCTTCGCCCGCTTGAATATCGAAAATATCGGGATAAAAAGTATCAAGCTAATTCTGACTATAATCGATCTCTGTGCCAAATTTCATCCAGATCCGTCCAGACGTTTGAGCGTGAAGAAGTAACTAACATACAAAATCACTTACAAACATTCGCCTTTATAATATTAGTGTGATGTACTTATTATATCCTACATGGATTTGGGGTATCCTGGTAACCGGTTACTGGGTTCTAACTTCATCCGCAGCCTTATTGCGTAATGAATTCGGTGAGACAAAGGGCAAAGAGCATGAAAAACATAGACGGAAGTCCTCATCGCGTCTCGCATGTGATGGGTCGATATTTCATACTCTTCGGGCAATTGACCTTTGCCTCTCCACAAAGTTGGGGAAAGACTCAGCAGATGATAATGTTATGTAAGTTTGCTCCTAATACTTCCCCTAATTTCTAAATCATTTCCTCCACTCGACCCAACCATGACTCTAAAAGTGACAGTTGTAGCTTGTAATTTATTGACATCAATCGAGGGTACCTTTCTATTGTCAAAGCGACTAAGTCGAGTGGAGTTGATAAAGATTCCTTCAAAGGACTTGGAATATACATAAGTGTTAGTTGGTGAACTGCATAAGAAAAAAAACCAGCCAAGTGCGAGTCGGACTCGCGCACGAAGGGTTCCGTACCATTATCGCAAAAAAAATCGTTTGTTGTATGGCCGCCCCACTTGTTTTTAGTATTTGTTGTTTTAGCGGCAACAGAAATACAACATCTGTGAAAATTTCAACTGTCTAGCTATCAGGGTTCATGAGATACATCCTGGTGACAGACAGATAGACAGACAGACAGACAGACGGACCGCGGAGTCTTATTAATAGGTGCCCGTTTTTACTCTTTGGGTACGGAACCCTAAAAATGTCAAATAAAAGTAATACTCACAATCGAAGACAAATAATTTCTCGTAAACTCAGCCATATCCCTATTCAGGGTCATGCCATAATCGTATCGACACTGGTACGAGTCCTGGCAGATCTCGATCGCTCTTGCAACGTCTTGAGAGCGGTTGACTGGAAGGAAGTCGGCCGGTTCTCGAATGAAGTTCGGTATGAATGAGTTGTCGTTGTAGTACGCTGCCGTTCTACCGTATTCGCGGTAGAACATGGCGACGCCTATGTCTCGTTGTTCGCGGTCGGTTAGTTGCCCTGTGGAGAGAGATTTTGATATTAGTTTGGTATGGGTTAGCCAGAAGACCCGAGGTAGCGGCGCGTCGTGTTCCACGCGCGCCCCTCTTAGACATCGCGGGGAGAGTCAAACACCGCATTCCACCCGTAACCCGAAGTCGCTCACCAGCCGGGGGTTGCGGAATGATCGTACGCTCCCGCGACCCTCGGCGTAGGTGTGAGATGGAACACCGGGATGGTTTTTAGTCAGTAGGAGTCTGATTGAAGACAGAACAGATTTTCCAAGCCCGAACAAAAAGAAATGGGTCAGCCAGAAGGCGGCGGGGTCTGCTGGTGTAGAATAACGAAAGAAATTTATTTATTTGTGACCCGCATAGGAGTTATGGTAAGACGAGCTGAACATTGCTAAATACCAGTGGCTAACTTTAGCCCTGGATCGAATGAGCTAGAAGTCATTGGGAGAGGCTCTTGCTCATTGTAGAGTTAGGTTAAGCTGGCTAGGTAATAGGGCGAGTTCAAGAAACTTGACCAAGCAGATCTGTAGAATTCGCCCACGGTTCATCATCATCATTTCAGCCGAAAGACGTCCACTGCTGGACATAGGCCTCCCCCAGACGTCGCTACATTGACCGATCCCGTGCGTCTCGCATCCAGCGCATGCCCGTAACTTTAACCAGGTCATCGGTCCATTTAATGGAAGGCTTTCCAACGCATCGTCTTCCAGTTCGGGGTCGCCATTCCATAACGTTTCGGCCCATCGGCCATCCGTTCTGCGAGCAATGTGCCCTGCCCACTGCCATTAAAGTTTCGCAAGTCTTCGGACTATGTCGGTAACTTTGGTTCTCCTACGGATATCCTCATTTCTAATGAAATTACGCAAAAAAACTCCAAGCATAGCTGTCTCGCTTAAAGTCACCCAAAGGGCAATCCTTTGAGTGACTTTAAGCTTTCTGATAAAGCCCATTGTGAGCGATCACGAGTCACTAAGTCTATGACCAGTGTGTGTTGCCAGTGATTACCTATGGGTCCGAGACGTGGTCGCCCACGGTTATCCAGAAATAATTATGCAGTTTTCTTATTTTAACTATACCTTTCAGAATACAGGTACTTATTTTACTTATACCAAGATGTTGATGCAATGTTGTTCTGTCTAGTGAATACGAACTTTTTCGAAAAACCAAAATGGCTTTGAAGTCAAAAAGGCGACTTTAAATCGCAACCTCCCACAAAGTGGATGAACCAACTGGTGAAGGTTACTGGAATTCGCTGGATGCAAGAAGCACAGGACCGGTCATTATGGAGACGCTTGGGAGAAGCCTATGTCCAGCAATGGACGTATGCTGAATTATATTAGTAAAGATAAGTTGATAGTACTTACAGTATTGTGCGAATTCCCTGTGTGCCGTCTGGAAGTTGTTAAGGTCGACATTCGCTCGCGTTCCGTCCGGCCGCGTGAAGTCGTCGTTCACGTCTAAAGACCAGTTGCCGAATAGACCTCGCGTTTGGTTCTACGATAAAACATGGCAATGTTAATATAAAACTATGTTTAAAATAAAGTCAGAAATAATCTTAATGTAAGTACAGCCATCTATGAAGTACTATCGAGCTGGACTAAACAAAGAGAAGAAAAAGCAAAATTTTTGACTCGTGACTTGATTTAAAAATCTATTTTGTCTATAATCAACCCGACAATAACTTCAACAATCACAGCAATTTTATACATTTGTGGAAGCTTGTAATAAGCCATTTTCTTTACATACGAGTTCGTTTTTATGTTTTTTTATTAGTCTGTAAGGTTTCCTTAAAAATAAATAAAAACACATCAAGAAATATTTTGTATACCATGGGCCAATAAGTCACCATCCACAAGTTTTAATCTATGGCTGTAGAATAGACTTCAGTTGACTATTATTATCTGAAAGTGAAGATATTCCCTAGAACTATTATATAAATAGCATTTATTTAAACTTAATGTACAATGGTTATAAATAGGCGGACTTAATGCAGCAAGGCATTCTCTCCCAGTCAACCTTTCGGTTCAAACATCTACCACTGTTGTGTAGTGGTAGGTGTACAAAATAAAAATATGAACAATAATTAAATTCGGTTACTAATAAACTACCTAACTAATAAAATACATAAATAATTTCTAAAACAATAGACTAATAAATACCAACTAAATGAGACTGGAATTTAAATATAATAAATTTGACGATGACCGAGCTATGTATGAGAGGACAAGTAATAGTTCCGGATTTTACGCTTGAATGACAATTTACTCTCAGCTTTTTTGATGTCAAAAGGAAGCTTCAGAGTTTTATAGCTGAGACAGTGTAAGAATTAGATAGAAACCCAGTGCGGTGAGCAGGGCCGTCTTAAACTATGCCGGGGCCCTCGGGCACACAATAATTTGGTTCCCTTTTGAAAAGTAAAGAAAGCAAACTATACTAACATTTTTCTACTATGATCTTCTATATAATATAATATTTCATGAATGATATTAGTATGCTGCTGGTTTTTTGGTTACGATTACGATAGTGGTTTCTTTCGGGCTTTCTGTTGAGCAAAATTTTCTATTATATCCTCATAGCAGAGTCAAGTTTTTGAAGGATGTTACTTTCTATGCACATAATAAACAAATTACTTAGTCGGTCTTGTAACATTGTTGTTCGCAATTCATTTTTAGGGTTCAGTACCCAAAGAGTAAAAACAGGACCCTATTAATAAGACTCCACTGTCCGTCTGCCTGTCTGTCACCAGGCTGTATCTCATGAACCGTGATAGCTAGACAGTTGAAATTTTCACAGATGATGTATTTCTTTTGCCGCTATAATAACAAATACTAAAAACAATAAAATTAATATTTAAGAGGGGCTCTCATACAACAAACGTGATTTTTTGCGATGATGGTACGGAACCCTTAGTGCGCGAGTCCGAGTCGCACTTGGCCGGTTTTTTATTCTCTTAGGCTGCGAAAATGAACCCTTCTTGAAACAACTTCATCAAATTAGAAGAAACTTATCCAAAGATAAGTTTCATCTAATTTAGATGACTTTATTAGGTTGAGATAAAAAATACGTTGATTGCTTTGCTATGTTTTTTAAATATTGGGTTAAATGTAAACATTCTGTTTTGAGCTCACATGTATTAATATCATCATGATAAAATTCTGCAAATTCTTTGCATTTTTTGGTCAACTCGCCAGATTTCAAGCCAAGTGTAGGCTTGAATATGACTTTTTGTCATAAATCGATTCTAACTAAGCTAAATAAGTCAAAATAAAATCAAATGTTATGGAAATTTTATAATTCTAAAAGAAAAAGGCAAAGTTTGTCTTGATTTTGCCTTAATTTGCTTAATTAAAATCGTTATAATTTTGACTTGAATTTTAAGACAATAGTAAGTTTTATTTTCGTGCCCGACGAAAATGTTTTGAGAATTTAATGTGAGATAAATTATCGGTCCTTCGGGGCCCCCTGAGGATGGGGGCCCTGGGCACGGGCCCCGTGTGCCCATAGGGTAAAGACGGCACTGGCGGTGAGAAGGAATTTAGAGAAGTAAGTTTTTGGAAGCTCGAAGGCTAAGATCGTGAGAACTGCCCAACACTTTAAAATATTGTTTTAGATAATCGGGAGTACAAGGATCGTTCATGATGGTGAAGAGAATGCAGAGGGATCTGATGGATCTCCTCTGACGAATAGGCAGCCATTTAAGCTGAGAGCGGAAGGAAGAAATGTGATCATAATTACGAAGGCTGAAAATTTATTCATGTACATTTGGGAATACTTATTTCAAATTTTAGTTGGTTTTTCAAAACGACGATGGATGAAAATTCCGTTATAAAAATATTGCCTTGACTCACCATATAATTCCAAGGGAGATAAACCCTGGCAGACATGAAGCCCTTGTTCTCGACCACCTCGATACCAGCTCCAGAAGAGAACATGATCACGATCTCCGACTGGTTCAGTAGGTACATGGGCTGGTATACTGTCACACCTGGTTGAACAAAACAAATTGTTGAATTATATGAAAAAGGACCTTTACCCAGCAGTGGGACAGCAATGGCTGGACAAAAAAATATGAAAGAGATACGGAATGGAATAACTTTAAAGCTTGCAATTTGATGTTTAATTAAGTATTAGGAATATGATCAAAGAAAACTAAATAAAATTTGCAGAAAACAGAAGTGTGTGGCTACGGCAAAGGCTTTTGCCCTGAAGTGGCAACAAGTCAATGTCAAAACTTTGTAATATTTTTCTTTATTAAATACATTATTTTAAATAATATATTTTAGATATATTTGAGTTTGATCTAGAAATTTTATATTTTTGTGAGGAAAAGTTCTTAATTTCCTAATTGTGTGTTTATAATCCTTAATGACAAAATCTGATTACGACACTGATGGCGCACTGATGGGGCGAACATTTATTTTTATGTCCTACACATACAGATCGGAACACTACACATAGTTGTTCCGGATCTGTATGTTTGTTTAAATGTTAGTAAACGCACAACCACGATAAAGCAGAAATTCCTAGTGTGGGTCTCCCCACAGTTTAAAAAAAAGAAGATTTTAGTTTTCCATAATTTCTTTGTAACTTAAAAAGTAGGTATTAGGAGCATATTTTTGACGACCCTTGGTTGTCGCCTCGAGGACCTAAATTTCGTGAGTCTACTGACCTGGGAAGTACTGCACCCTAAGGGCAGGCCTGTCGAAGTACACTCTCTTGTTGTCAGCGAAGACGTCCAATCTGTATCTCCATTGAGCGTGTTGGGGACGAAGACGAACCTGGAAAGAATAACAAAATGAAATAATTTAGCTAGAAGAGTATAGCAGAATTAAAAAAAAACCCACGGATTTATGTTACTGTAGAAGCATAAAATAGGTTTTGAATCGGATTAACGAAAAAAATTTGTTAAAATATTTCTCACATGAATCTTTATTCAAAAGTGTTTCCTCTAGGGTCAATGTTAGGACCACTTATGATTTTTCTCTTTAGTGTCAACACGGGCTTTATAACAGTTACCAAAGCGTTTCATTACAATTTTATTGTCCAGACCCTATCATAAATAATTGTTTAAGGTGTACGTCTTTCTTACCTCGACTGACACGGAATTATTGGAAGCAGCAACAACAGAAGTCAGATGTGTAGCGTTGACTCGTCCGTGGATGTTGCGGGCTACTTGCTCGAACCTGCCCTGGACATCTAGCTTCAACTGCGGGTGGTCCACACGAACCAACACGTATTCACCTGAGGAGTTATTGTTATATGAAATGGCAGATTGGAATTAAGATCATAGATAGCGGTGCTGCAAGATTTGTGGTATGGGTTTTCGCTCTCTCTTTTCACTCATGCCCATAGAAATACAGTAGCTAAACTGTAGTTTTTGATCATGAGTGAAAATTAAGATTTCATAGATCGAGAGAAATCTCGATGGACGTAAAAAAATATAAAGTCCTGTTTCGAGTTTCAAAAATCTGCCTTAGTTTTGTCATTAATTTAAGAGTCTTTAGAATCGAATTTCATTATGTATGTGATGTGTAAATACAACATAACATATATACAAATGAATATTCTAAAAAATAAACAAACCTAAATCTAAAAGGGGAGAGAGAAAATTTGTCCAAATCTATGTCAATGGGAAACGTGCCCGGAACGCTGGCAGCATTTCTACGTTGGATGGCAATGCTGATTCTCTGGCTGAAGAAAAGGCCAGCCCTCTGGTCGCGTGAAGAGTCGTCGAGCTTTGTGATAATGTCTCGAAAAACTCTATGAGCACTGGGACCCCATGGAACTAATGTTGCAACCCCAAACGGCTCAAACATATTAACCACCAATAAGGTTGATTACTTAACTATTTAGAAATAGAAAGCACATTATACCGGTACGATGGCACAATCAGTAATTCCCGATGCCATCCCATTATCTAGCCTAAACTGTATCTATATAACTCAGAATTATTTTCTTTCAAATAACCAAATTAGCATATTACAAGACGAAGAAAAAGAGTAGAACTAAGAACTTACCTTTTCCGTTGAAGGTATACTGTAGATCGTCGAAGGTAACGATGTGTGGGTCTCCGAATATTCCCGCCACTCCAGGTGACTGGTAAGCCACGCAGTCTTGCGAGGGACGACGTTCAAATCTACGGTAATAACACAAATTTTCATTATCGTTTCTAAATATTGTTGAAACGAAGCAATTAAAATCAATATTTCCATTTTCTGGATGAGAAATAAATTTTTTGGAGAAGAGTGTAGTAGAGGAATATTAATAATAATTAAATTGGAGTTTTTTCTACGTAATAAGATATGACACAAAAGAGAGGGAGAGGTAGACCCCTGAAATCTTGGATGACGAGTGTTCATAAGGACATGAAGTGCGGTCTATCTACTGACGAAGCTTATCAGTGGAACAAGTGGTGCCTTATGACCAGAAAAGCCAACCCCGAGTAACGGGAAGTGGAGAGGTGGAAGAAGAAGAATAATAAGAACAGATAAAACCTAAAAAAAAATATTTGGAAATCATATCAACTCTTCTTTTATATATAACGAGGCTAAATACCATATTTCATTCATTTAAAATTAAAAATGACAGAGTTTCATACAAACTTTCATCCCCTATTTCACCCCTTTAGAGGGTGAATTTCCAAAAATTATTTCTTTAATGACGCCTACAGTATAAAATCATCATCCTCTAATAATTTCAAACTTCTATCATTTGCGGTTTAGGCTGGGCGTTGATATGTCAGTCGGGACATTGCCTTTTATATATATAGATATGTGTTTAGTATGTGTGAAAAGAGTATAGTAACAAACCTAAATGTTTCACAGCCTACAGCCTGTTCTTCTTGCCACATGCAACACTGGTAGAATGGAATCATGTCGTGGAACCAATGGGACAGCGATGGGACCTGAAATAAAACGCATTTGTCAATATGTATACCAATATCAAGGGACTCAAGATTTAGTTAATGCGACAGTTTAGAAAAATACACAACTTTTGGTAAACTTTAAACAAAATATAACAAACCGTCTTCAAAAACAAAACACTACAAAGCGAAAAATACCAGATTCGCTATATGCCTATAATATTTGAGGAGTTCCCTCGATTTCTCCAGGAACCCATCATCAGATTCTGACCTGATGATCATGGGACTACAATCCTTTCAAACAAAAGAAGTATTTTCCAAAACCAGGCGTCTTTGAGTAATCGGGGAGCATACATAAAAAAAAAAGATTCCGACGAATTGAGACCCTCCTCTTGTTTTTGTAGTCCTTTAAAAATCGCTTCCATGATGTGTTCTTTTGCTTTCTACATACATATCACAGAAGTGAGAAATCTGTGAATGGACTTTAACCGGTTGAGTCACACAATGGCTTTGTAATTGTTTCGATTATTACGGCTAATCACCGAAACAATTAAAACACCATTGTATCTTGCGTAGATCTACGCTTCGGGCACTTAAGGCGTTAAACTAGGTTATATTTTAACTGACATTATTTATACTTCTGAACTAGATTTCGAGTTATTTCTTATGTTTTGTTTCATATTGAGTGTTACCTTGTTAGCCTCGTTGTAAGGGGTGAACCCGAAGTCGTGGGACCTCAAAGGCCGGGATCCCCACATCTGATCGTAGGACAACATGAGGAAGCCGTTCTTGTCGTAGCAGCATTGTTGGCCGGAGCCTTCAGCGCTGTGGAAAGAAATATACATTGAGAAAGTGTTGTTGAGAATCTTGTTACTGCTAGGAGATGATTAGGCAGGAGCATTGTATATTTCATAAGATACCAGCTTATGCACGCGATTTCATTCGACCTGCATGTATTTAACAGAGGTTGACTGTGGTGTCGACAATTCCTTTGAAATTCATCAACTTTGAAGAAACATTGTCTTTAATGTTTTTATTTCCACTACTAGCCCACGGCTACGCCCGCGTGGTATTATTACTTCGCCCAATATCTCTATAAATTACAGCCTATGTGTTATTTTGATTTATAAGCTATATTTCTGTAAAGTTTTATCAAAAATCCGTTTAGTAGTTTTTGCGTGAAAGAGTAACAAACATCCATCCATCCATCCTCACATACTTTCACGTTTATAATAGATTTAGAAATAAGATTCAGTTTTCAGACAGTCAAACACAAAATGATGGTTTCAATACTTTTCATATAAATTTTACGACAATTTACCTGGGCGCTCCACTCCGGACACAATGCACACTGCCCCAATGGTATCTACAGGTAGGATTCGTGTCCTTATCACAAGCCACATCTGGCATGAATCGACCCTTATCCAGCAAGGCATGTTCCAACGTGCAAGGGCACACCCACACTTGTGAAGCGAAGTTCTTCAGGAAACGATCCGTTCGAAGCCAGTTGTTGCACATGGCATTCGGCCAACGTTGACCGTGGATCCTTTCCCATTGTGGGGCGAAGTACCAACCCAAGGGGATGGGACGACTCCATAGAACTCTGTGAAAGAAAAAAGAAGTTACTTTAAGTAGGCCAAAGTATATCATCTAGATAGGTCACATAAGTAAACTAAGTTTTCTTTCTAATCACGAGACATTTTCTGTTGAAAACTAATTATCAATGTTTAAATTTGTAAAAACTATAAAATAAAATCAAAAAATTACTTACGGAGATATTGGAACGTTTTTAAACACTTCAGGTGTAGTAAGATTTATTTGAAGGAACCCGAATTGCATGTCATTGTGCAAGAAGTTATCCCTGTTCCTAAAGTTTTGTGGATTGATTACATATTCGCCAGTATTAGACACTCCAACTTCAATCATATCTATGTATTCGAGTTGTGGTCTGATGGTGATTTCCTTGTATCCCCATAAGCTGATCTGCAGTTGGACGTTGAGGTTGGTGGTCAAGTTGAAACGGTCCCAAGTTATTCTGACCTCTGGTGGATATCTCTCATGGACTGAGTTGTCGGTAAAGAAGATCTTCTCTGATGCTGTTGCGGGCGTTTCTGGAGGAATTGGAAGATTGTTAGAAGGTAATTAAGTGACTTGTAATTAAGTGACTTGTAATACGTTTAATAGTTATCTTATCTCAATAAAGTAATCTTAAACAACGTTGTATTTGAAAAATTATAACTAAATCATTGTTTGAGCTGAATCAATTATTTACATATTAATTTAAAAAAAAAACAAAATGTGTTTACTCATCATGAAAAAAGGTTTTTCTTAAAACATAGTTACTTATAAAACAAGATTATCCATAGAAAGTAAGTTCTTTGTAAAATCTAGCCTTAATTAGCTCACTTATTCTAGTTCTATAATGCAAATTCTATCTAAAAAAAAAATCATAAAGAGACAAACATAATGAAACAATCGATAAACTTACCAACAAAGTACTTCCCCTTCCACTTATAAGGCTCATTGTTGATCGCGATCTCGAACCTAGCGTACCCGTTATGCCAGAACCTGGGCTGTACACAGATAGCCCGGTTGACATCCACCACGGCTCCTATGACAGACTCCGTGTCGAAGCGGCAGGTGATCCGGTCGTCAGGGTTGAAACAAGGACCGGTGATGTTGACGATGGTACCTCCTAACATGTTACCGCTTTCGGGAGCGAACATTAGAGGGAGATTTGCTCCGTCTGGGGGTTAGAAAAATTGTTTAATAGGAGTACAGTTTGTTTAACAATAAAGATTATCACATTACTGTAATTTTTGATCTTTTTAACGCCTCTCATTGGGGATTAGGACTAGTGGAGAAGGTAGATTATTAAAAAGGATTAACATAAAATATCTAAAATAATGTTACAAGAATTGGAAATTATCAGGTGATATTATTATTCATACCATTTTGGCTGCACATAATTTGTAGTATTGGAATGCTAATGCCTAAAAATTATCTCAGTAAATATCCTTGTGCTAGGCGTGGATTGGCATCAATAGTGAAACCAGTAGTGATAATATCACGATATTTCTTTTTTAACACAAGTGCTTGCAGTAAAAGGTTCAATTAGGAACTTACCAATATCCTTGTTACAAGTCCCCATGAGTATTTTTTCGTCTATCCTGAATACGTGTCGTCCGGGGAAGCCATTGGCCCATCCTCTTCCTGTTAGATCTCTAAGTACAGACGCCTGTGAGTACGGTTTGTATTCGTAGCTTTGGGTTCCGTTACCAGCGTTGAAGCCAATCTGCAAGTGATATTGTAATTTAAAATAGACAGAACCAAACATTCTCAACAAAGTTCTGAGTTCCCGTTTAAAGCGAACAAAACAAACATATAAATGTTTAGTAATTTAAAGTTTAAGACGATATAATTGAGGGCTCAAATTCAAATTCGGAAAAACAAGCCCAGGCGTCTCTGGTAGTAAGCGATAAAACGAGCAGGTGGCTATCTATAATACCAAAGGCATCGTAGGTACGTATGTAAACTACAGATAATTATGAAAATGTCTCATATGCCTGTTAATACACTGTTATCCATATCCTAAAAACCGGAACACAACAACAATGCAACAACGATAGCCATTATAGTTACATCTGTTACTTACGTAAGCCGGCACACCACCTTCTCCAGTAGTGGTATCACCACCAGCCTCAGTGTGCGAACTCCAGTTGATCTCCAAATAGTTGAAGATCGCGTATGTAAACACTTCGTCAGTTGCCAATACCATTTGGAAGGTGTTTGTCTGAAAAATTAATACTTATTTAATAGTTTCAGAAAAAGAAGACAACGTGATTGAAGACAAAAATCGAAAATATCATGTAAAAATTTGTATAGTACTATTTATTCGGTATTAAAAACTAAATTGCTGCAAGAAATAAAAACCAGTTTTACTGCCTAATACTGGATAAAGAACATACTCGTATATTTGGTTATCTGCAAACATTTTAGAGAGTTTTCTAAAAGTAATGACAGCTTTCTTCCTACCATTTTTCTTATTTTATAGTTAGCGCCTTTAAACAATTACAGATTCTACATAGCTTTTTCAAACTCACCATAAAAAGCGAGTTATCAATTCCGCCAGCAAAGGACATGTTCTTCCAAGTGATGGTGATCGCATGCTTCGGGAAGAATGTCTCGGAACCGATGACGCCCTGACGGATGTCCCAGGTTACACGCTCTCTCATTTCCACGCCGAGCTGGTCAGTGCGAGTCTAGAAGAAAGCAAAAAGAGTTATATGATATTGGAAGAGGAAGAACGAGTTATTTATTGATTTATGGAAAAATAACTATTTAAGTAAGGACTATTTAGGTTGGGAAATCACGATGACGTGTAGCGAAACGCTTGTGCATGTAATTACTACAGCTAATGATTATAAATTTGGAAAGTAATCTCTAGAATCAATTTCGAGGATTATTGAAAATGTGATAGTTTTTAAAGGTACAAGGACCGTTCATTTAAACATAATATATATTTAAAAAAATAAAAAAATCACTTGATTTTGTGCATGTTTAACTTATTTTTATAAAAATGCGTTTGAAATAACGAAAGAAGTATTCTTGTATGGAGTTATTTGCCTTACCTGCAAATCCCTGTCCATCCTAAAGTAAACTCCAGGCCTCCTCTGATCAGGATCCTCCTGACGCTGACTACCGATACGGCACTTGCTGAAGAAGATACCGATGAACGAGGGATCGTTGACATCTGGCCAGTCCCTTACGGGGAAGGACAGAGGGTAGGTGTAGTGGTCTGGAGGGTCACTGAAGTAGATGTAGCCGTTCATTGATAACTGGGGAGAGAGAAAAAGGCATACAATTCAACACAATTTTATACATTAGAACACTGATAGACCCCAGCGAAAGTATCAACTTTAACCCTACATTCTACAGTCTCATTATTGAAGAAGTAAGCAGTTGCTCTGCCGATAAGATCTTAGAAAAATTAAAACCTAGGAGGAGAAAAACCTCAGTTGAACAAAGAAATCCTTGAAAAATTTAATCCTTGGTCCCAGATACGGTTTCAGTCATGTAGAATTTAATACTGCGTTGAATATTTTGATGATATCTACAGCTGAGAAGATCAAAGTTAGTGAGTTATTTTCTTTGAGTTTAGGTACTAAGAGTGAGTGAGGTATTATTCTGGTACCCAGTTAATATCTTAATTCGAACTAAAAACTACTTACCCTGGTATAATTAAACCTAAACCCAAAGAACGGCAGCTGGAAGTTGAAGTTCTTATGGATCTGAGGAGTAGAAGTATGGATATCCCTCTGGTAGTCTCCGATGCCCTCGTTACCTCCCTGATCGTAGAACCAGTACATGAAGTTGCCTCTGATCTGGGCCAGCCTCGCGGTGGTGATGACGTAGGGCTGACCATTGTTCTGGTAGCTCGTGTCGGGGAGGACTCGGCCGTCGATGTGAGCTGTAAGAATTTATAGATTTTTTTTGTATTATATTCCATATAATTTATCATAACTATGGTAGACTCTAAAAAGTTCGCTGGCATTTAGGCTGGACGCGGGCAAACCAACATGAACGAATGATCTGGAGAATATCAATTCATAGGGGAAGACTTTCTTTAGTAGTTTTGTTGGCTGAGATAATAATGATGAAGCACTGTTTATATAGCTTTAAGATGTTTGAGGAAATTGTAATCAAGATTATCAAGCATTATTTGGTTTGTATTGTTATTGCGTTGTCTTTTAGTAAAAAATGATACCTATTCTTAAATATTTTGTGGCTTGTAACTATCGACAACATTTTAAAGAGATCAGAAGTGCGCTGCGCCAGCGACGAAACTACTAGTTTCATCGCTGGCGCAGCGTTGCGCTCAATGCTGTATATAGCTTAGCGAATAGCACTAATGTTAACATTTTTTTTTTTTTTTTTTTTTTTCTCTTTATTTATTAGGGACTTGTAACCAACAACAGGTTATGTCAGCCCCATCTAATCAGTAACCTAGTTACACACACTTCTTAACACTATTTAGGATAAACTTATAAATAAACTTAGATTTAATACTTGCAGGCACAGCTAACACAGATTGAAATTTGCCTAAATCTAGTGAATTTAATTTTAATCGCCTACATAAAAGTTTTCTTTCTAAATGATTTCTAGTGCAATCCAAAAGGAGGTGTTGTACATCTTCTGGTTTATTGCAGGCATCACAATTAGGGGAAAGGGATTTTTTCATTAAAAAGGCAAACTTCTTTAATGGCATATGTCCCGAACGTATCCTAAATGCCATTTTGAGTAATTGCCTACCTAATTTAACGTCAGAGTTAACAATATTGTCGTCAACATCAACCTTTGCAATGTCATATCAACCATCTTTTTCTGCATCGAACAATTCAAGTTCTATAAAACAAAAATTATTTATCGATATATAATTTGTGAAACGTTGAAGCAAGTGTTCGAGGATCGGTATCGACACTAGGCCCCGATATTGATAAGCTATCAGTTGATATCGGACAAATGATTCCTAGTATACAAGCTGATGTCATTTAGCACCTTGCAACGCCTCTTTGTTTCACCACTTTCTGTAAATAGCTTTAGTTGTATGCATCACTTGTTTGTATTCTTTAATCTCAATTTTACTACTTTCATCATCAATATGATCTGTAATTGTATCGTTGCTTCAAATGCCTATCTCAGTAATGGGGTAGCATTACTGAGATAGGCATTTGAAGCAACTATAGGTTACTAATAGGTTTGCTATTTTTGCAACGATCTTTTCGATTGAGGATTATTTTTTATCCCAGAGACCATATGAAAACATATTATCAGTTAATCCATTAAATGTAAAGGTATCATACCTTTACATTTAATGGATTATAATATAAAGTAGAAATTATGTAAATAATTTCTAAGAATACGACATTAGATTTGAATTGAATTTTGCAGTACCTGAATACGGGACAAGGAATCCATCTGCTACAGTAGACTCTTTACTTGCCTACTTCTACTTCCGATAGAATAGAATATAATACTAGTAAGAACGGCTAGCGTGGCGTTTTGCTCGGGGTAGCGTCTTAAGCTCAACCCATGATAGAAGGTTTTTACAGCAATCCAAAATGCTCACTCAATGCTCTAACATATTCAAGACCATTCTATAACATTCCAAGACAGTTTCATAACCTACAACTAGTTAGAATTAAAATGATTTCATCGCTGTGTCGTCAAAGGATTATGTTTTTGGGTCAAATGTAGCGCGTACTGAAACGGAGTCAACATTCCACTAAATAACTTGTATTGTTTTAAATGCTGTTTTCATTCGAGTCGTTTTATAATGAAATCTTATCGTATGCATGGGTCGTTGGAATGTATATGTCATGGACTATTAATCAGTGCACTATGTATAATGTCAGGACATTATGCATCAAGTCAAGTCAAATCGGGCAATGTATTTAATACTGATTTATACTTCTATATTTATCACATTGTCTGGTCATTATGAATATTGCTACGTAATGTTTGGGACCCTGACATGGATAGCTTAGGTACGAAGGAGATGAGCAGCTTCCGTCATCTCCTTCATGTTAGTTTATTTAAGACCCTGCACAAAACCCCTGACATAAATAGGAGCCTCTATCTTCTTAATCGTACTTACTTATTCTATATTAAAATCAATGTCAACATTAAAATTATATTAAAAAACACATATTTTATTACCCGGCCCATAAGTGTTGGGAATCATTCAGAAAACTCGGTCAATTTAATTATCTCAATAGTGTTTAGCATATTGCCTACTCATATTGGGATTTTTTTTAAATGTCTGGGCGTTATGAATCACTCTATGTTCACTGTATGTGTTACTCTATGTTCTGTAGTAATCACTTGGTCCATAACACATATAATATTAAACATGCATACTTAGGACACAGGAGTGTAGGAATTAACACAAGAAAAGAGGCCTGTGCCCAGTAGTAAGAGAGATTATGATATGATGAAGGAAGTATATATTCAAAACTACGCTATCGTTTTATTTTTCTACCTTTATTGGATTTGACTCAGATTTTGTTCTTTTAATGATGATCAGCGTCTATCCAATTTTTACCACAACTTCTGCATTCTGCGTGTTTAAAGTGGCTGAAAGCTGCTGTTTTATGTGCTTTGACGTGACTTTCACGTCTATACTTTTGCTGCATCTTTCTCCTGCCCATATCTATCCCAATTAATTTGGTATCAACATATCTTCATTCTCCATAACTTCTCTACCAGCCAAACATTTACCATGATTGTGCTATACCATCAGATATTGAAATGCTGTCTCATATACATATGTGTATATATGTCATGAAAGGAATTCCAACCACGTTATAATCCAAAACTCAGCTTAGTTTATTTTAGCAGTTATCTTGTGTTCTTGTTTGATTATGTGCAATTATTTATTTAGATTATCTGTGCGTGCCTTCTTTGACAATTGTTTATCAGTTACGCGTTTTTTATTTAGCACAGTTGCTACCACGCCTATACTAATAGTAGAATTTGGTCATTTGCTGGATTCATTATTTTGTGAAGCCTATTTCCTACTAATATTATAAATGTAAAAATTTGAATGGGTGAATATTTGTTACTCAATCTCGCCAAAACGGCGGACCGGATCTGGATGGTTGGTAAATAGATCGATGTTAGTCTGGAATACCACATTGGCTACTTTTCATCCTGTAAAATATACGGCTCCCGTAGGACAACTTCCGATACCTATTCACGCGGGCTAAATCGCTGGCAGAAGCTAGCAAGCAAACATTTTCCTCCTTTCAACGTCATCATATCAATAGCTTAATTCTCAAACTTCTTGCATTCTTTATTTTATCATAATAATTGAATACATATTTTTGAGTTTTTATTGGGATCATCCTTTTATATTCCATCTACAGATAACGCCATGTCACTGATTATTCATTCAAAATCTATAAACTTTCGTAGTGTTTTATATTTCTGCATTATGTTTTGTATCATCTGATTCATGAGTTGGTCTCTTATTTTTGAGTCTGTGGAGTTTGTGCTTATCTAAATCAAACAACCTAGATACTTTGATAGCTATTCTTGTTAATTGTAGTGACTCAGACTGAATGAATGACAAACTACACATGTTTGCTAATAAAACTCAAGTAAAGTTGTTTCCGGCTGAAAACTCGAAAATTCGACCGTAGAATTATGCGTTACATTTTATTATTTTAGTTTAATAACTTAAACTATTAGTTGTGTTGGTACCTATTATCATGACAACTAATTAGCATCTACATATTTTATGTTAAGTTCTTTCAGTCCATCCAAAGGATGTCTGTTAGATATCGCTGTTAGCAATAAGACCGCCTTTGTAGCCATAGTATTAAGTTCTTACTAGTATTATATTCTATTCTATCGGAAGTAGAAGTAGGCAATTAAAGAGTCTACTGTAGCAGATGGATTCCTTGTCCCGTATTCAGGTACTGCAAAATTCAATTCAAATCTAATGTCGTATTCTTAGAAATTATTTACATAATTTCTACTTTATATTATAATCCATTAAATGTAAAGGTATGATACCTTTACATTTAATGGATTAACTGATAATATGTTTTCATATGGTCTCTGGGAAAATGCTACCCCATTACTGAGATAGGCATTTGAAGCAACTATAGGTTACTAATAGGTTTGCTATTTTTGCAACGATCTTTTCGATTGAGGATTATTTTTTATCCCAGAGACCATATGAAAACATATTATCAGTTAATCCATTAAATGTAAAGGTATCATACCTTTACATTTAATGGATTATAATATAAAGTAGAAATTATGTAAATAATTTCTAAGAATACGACATTAGATTTGAATTGAATTTTGCAGTACCTGAATACGGGACAAGGAATCCATCTGCTACAGTAGACTCTTTACTTGCCTACTTCTACTTCCGATAGAATAGAATATAATACTAGTAAGAACTTAATACTATGGCTACAAAGGCGGTCTTATTGCTAACAGCGATATCTAACAGACATCCTTTGGATGGACTGAAAGAACTTAACATAAAATATGTAGATGCTAATTAGTTGTCATGATAATAGGTACCAACACAACTAATAGTTTAAGTTATTAAACTAAAATAATAAAATGTAACGCATAATTCTACGGTCGAATTTTCGAGTTTTCAGCCGGAAACAACTTTACTTGAGTTTTATTAGCAAACATGTGTAGTTTGTCATTCATTCAGTCTGAGTCACTACAATTAACAAGAATAGCTATCAAAGTATCTAGGTTGTTTGATTTAGATAAGCACAAACTCCACAGACTCAAAAATAAGAGACCAACTCATGAATCAGATGATACAAAACATAATGCAGAAATATAAAACACTACGAAAGTTTATAGATTTTGAATGAATAATCAGTGACATGGCGTTATCTGTAGATGGAATATAAAAGGATGATCCCAATAAAAACTCAAAAATATGTATTCAATTATTATGATAAAATAAAGAATGCAAGAAGTTTGAGAATTAAGCTATTGATATGATGACGTTGAAAGGAGGAAAATGTTTGCTTGCTAGCTTCTGCCAGCGATTTAGCCCGCGTGAATAGGTATCGGAAGTTGTCCTACGGGAGCCGTATATTTTACAGGATGAAAAGTAGCCAATGTGGTATTCCAGACTAACATCGATCTATTTACCAACCATCCAGATCCGGTCCGCCGTTTTGGCGAGATTGAGTAACAAATATTCACCCATTCAAATTTTTACATTTATAATATTAGTAGGAAATAGGCTTCACAAAATAATGAATCCAGCAAATGACCAAATTCTACTATTAGTATAGGCGTGGTAGCAACTGTGCTAAATAAAAAACGCGTAACTGATAAACAATTGTCAAAGAAGGCACGCACAGATAATCTAAATAAATAATTGCACATAATCAAACAAGAACACAAGATAACTGCTAAAATAAACTAAGCTGAGTTTTGGATTATAACGTGGTTGGAATTCCTTTCATGACATATATACACATATGTATATGAGACAGCATTTCAATATCTGATGGTATAGCACAATCATGGTAAATGTTTGGCTGGTAGAGAAGTTATGGAGAATGAAGATATGTTGATACCAAATTAATTGGGATAGATATGGGCAGGAGAAAGATGCAGCAAAAGTATAGACGTGAAAGTCACGTCAAAGCACATAAAACAGCAGCTTTCAGCCACTTTAAACACGCAGAATGCAGAAGTTGTGGTAAAAATTGGATAGACGCTGATCATCATTAAAAGAACAAAATCTGAGTCAAATCCAATAAAGGTAGAAAAATAAAACGATAGCGTAGTTTTGAATATATACTTCCTTCATCATATCATAATCTCTCTTACTACTGGGCACAGGCCTCTTTTCTTGTGTTAATTCCTACACTCCTGTGTCCTAAGTATGCATGTTTAATATTATATGTGTTATGGACCAAGTGATTACTACAGAACATAGAGTAACACATACAGTGAACATAGAGTGATTCATAACGCCCAGACATTTAAAAAAAATCCCAATATGAGTAGGCAATATGCTAAACACTATTGAGATAATTAAATTGACCGAGTTTTCTGAATGATTCCCAACACTTATGGGCCGGGTAATAAAATATGTGTTTTTTAATATAATTTTAATGTTGACATTGATTTTAATATAGAATAAGTAAGTACGATTAAGAAGATAGAGGCTCCTATTTATGTCAGGGGTTTTGTGCAGGGTCTTAAATAAACTAACATGAAGGAGATGACGGAAGCTGCTCATCTCCTTCGTACCTAAGCTATCCATGTCAGGGTCCCAAACATTACGTAGCAATATTCATAATGACCAGACAATGTGATAAATATAGAAGTATAAATCAGTATTAAATACATTGCCCGATTTGACTTGACTTGATGCATAATGTCCTGACATTATACATAGTGCACTGATTAATAGTCCATGACATATACATTCCAACGACCCATGCATACGATAAGATTTCATTATAAAACGACTCGAATGAAAACAGCATTTAAAACAATACAAGTTATTTAGTGGAATGTTGACTCCGTTTCAGTACGCGCTACATTTGACCCAAAAACATAATCCTTTGACGACACAGCGATGAAATCATTTTAATTCTAACTAGTTGTAGGTTATGAAACTGTCTTGGAATGTTATAGAATGGTCTTGAATATGTTAGAGCATTGAGTGAGCATTTTGGATTGCTGTAAAAACCTTCTATCATGGGTTGAGCTTAAGACGCTACCCCGAGCAAAACGCCACGCTAGCCGTTTTTAGGAGCTATCTACGCGTTATTTAAAAATAAATATCAACTAATAAAAATACATTAAATTTCTACATATTATTGATTCCATTATGGTAGATTTCATTTTTTTTTTAATGAGGCATATGTTTCACTAATCTCCTTCCAACAAAATCATTAAAATGAAAAATAATGATTGATAGCATGCATCTCCTCGTAATGTGTTCATTAATTAATATTTGTACTAACACTAATGGATATAAAATAAAATAAAGAACATATTGTAAGTTTTTTTTTTCAAAAGACCAAAATAGCGATTTAAAAAAATAAAAATAAAATCTGGGCGAAACTTATGCGGCACCAGTGTGCCGCTAGGGCACTAGGAATGTTCACGGCGATTTTGGTCAGGGTACGGCCTTAAGTTAGCTCATCGACAATATTAGTTTCACCAAATTAAATATATTTAGGTACATTCCTACAAATCTTGCTAGTGTAATAGTATAAGATTATAAATTATTTATAGTTTCTTTCAACAGTTTCAGAATTCACTATATCCTGAACCGGAGATAAATCGTAAAATTA
Source organism: Orthosia cruda (assembly GCA_964057195.1). Taxonomy (NCBI): domain Eukaryota; kingdom Metazoa; phylum Arthropoda; class Insecta; order Lepidoptera; family Noctuidae; genus Orthosia; species Orthosia cruda. Next base: position 16,997,500 of record OZ059834.1, read on the forward strand.
TCTGAATGTCTAAATAAATAAAGGCTTTGCTCCAAATCTTCATTTGACCTGCTCCAAATGGATATTTCTACAGCCTTATGTATGATCGGTGTATTTACTCAATGACGTGCAAGTTTACCGAAGTTCGAATGGAGGGTTGAAAGGGTAGGTTATGCCAACTTGTAATGTTCAAGTTTGCAGCTACGTGAACAATTTTTAAGGTAGTCGATCACTCTTCCATACAAACGTAGTCTGGCGATTACTCCACTGTTTGAAGATGTACGTTCGAAATAAAAAAAAATCAATTTGTCTCATCATTATCTAGCCCTATAGGGAAACAAAATTGTAAAAAAAAAAAAAAATATGAGCGTAGAAAGTTTCATATTTCAACACTAATTTTAACGCATCTTTGGGCGGAAATAAATACCATCTGAAGAAGGAAAATAGCAAAACGGCCACCACACAGGGATAGTTTGGTAGTTCAAAAATGCAAATAATTTTATTTTGAAACTATATATTTAGTCGTTTTTCATGATATCTAGACTCCCAAAGGTCTGTTTATAAAATTTCGCGCGCTCGTTTTCGTCCTAAATCATCATCTATTTCGCTATAAACTTGCAAAGGTGCTAATTCGTACTCGAACTAGCTTCTTACTGCTCATCACAGCATCTATCTTTTTCGCACGCGTTGTTGGATGAGATAGCATGTATTTTAACCCCGCGCACAAAATTGTTCGTGCCATCGACTAGGGCAACTTTAAGTCTATGTTTGCATTAGCACTTAGGGGTATCCTCATACAAGGTGTTGAGCGTGACGCACGCTGATGTATTGTTTTCTTTTACACGAGCCTCATTTACGTCATTAAATTCTGGACATCATGATTATTCATTCATTCCAAAGAAAGGCTCTTCAAAATTTATAATACGAGGCCCTAGCGCAAACACGAACCGCACTTGACCGGCTTTTTTATCACCTGATAAACTGCGTAGCCCTTATCTCTAGTTTTGTACTTAATTGGTATAACCCGTCGTATTTTAAAAGTAGTCTGTGCATTTAACTTTTCGCAAAAGGAATGCATTTCTTTATTTTGTAGAGTAATACCATGTAAGGTGCGGCCCTTATCATGGATTACTCCATCATTTATTTGATTATATTAAATGAGTAATGTACCTTAATGTTCTTTTTACCCGACTGCGGGATTTATGTGGTTCTAAAGACCAAACGCGTTGGTAGATTTTGATGATTCTTACGTCAATCGATTCGTCTTAATGTTGCGAGTTTCACTGGCTACATTAAAATTGGATAATAGAAAAATGGCGGATTTTGGGCGCCATATTGTGGTGGCCCAATATTTTTTTCTGCCAGACCCATCTTGTAGGATATCAAAATAATGGGTTTTAAGAGGTGATTTCAATATTCTATAACGCTTATATGCTTAAATGTACCCAACTGCTTATGAAGCTTACTAAAAAGACGTAAACAAGAAGAAAATCATGCTGTATATCCGGAGGATCTGATTTTGGTCAGCCAGCTTTCGAATATGTATGGCTTTTTGATTTTTTAAATTAACTTTTTTTATTAAAGTAGGTTCTAGTATTTGTTTTATAAAATAGCACGTTTGTGATTATACGTTACGTCATTAATATTGGTAGATTCATAGATGATGCACAAATGGCTTCATTTAAGTACTTGATTGAGTTTGTTAGCCGTTTAATGGGATCAGGGTAGGTCATTGTATCCTTAATTATCTAGCTGCACAGCCTTTGTATCGTTATATACTGAATGGAATGACGTCATCCAAGATTTATGTACATAATGATTAACAGTTACTCATCTTGTGACATGTGAATCATACTTAAAACTATACAATATCTAGTAGATTATAGGTCACAAACATTTTGAGCAGCCTTCATTTTCTGGCACATGTTTAGATTCCTTAATATACGCCTTCATTTGAGAGCAAAACTGCAAAAACAAGGTTCTATTGACGCACCTAATTTGAAATCCCTTATCTCATCTCTGAAACATTGTCAAACATTTGGCAATGTTTGTCATTCGTCCCTTCATCTATGTGTGTCATCTACGAAAACTATATGGGCCAACGTTTGAGCAAACATACCAACGTACTATACTATTGATTTAGTATCAGTAGACGTAGCGAGGTCATGATTATCTTTGGTTTTTGTAGCTTTTACAACCTTTGATGCGTTGCCTTGCTTTATTATATATTTTTACTTTATCATTAATGATGTAAGTCTTTATATATTTTTATAAATATCTTAATTAGATCAATTAAATGACTTACCGTATTCATTATTGGTGACTTGAGTGGTACCCGGATTCAGCAGCTGTCTTTCACTCAGAATCGCATCATTATTGGCGTTGAAATCAACAGTATCCAACGACAGCGGCTCTTCTCCCACTAGCCCATCCAGCTGGTACTTCCCACTCCTTACTTGCAATCCATCCGTAGCACTTAAAATCTCCACAGGGTTCGCATCGTCAATAATCTCATCTTCCTTAATTTCAACTTTTTCAGTAGACGTTTCTAAAAATGTCGTGTCATCACTTATGATATTGTCCTCAACAACATCATTCGTGATGTTGTTTTCTACAGTATTGTCTTGTCCATATACACTAACAACTACGAGTGCTATTAAAGCTAGAACTTTAACACCCATTTTCACACTTTCTAAATGTTCATCACATTATTTTTTATCAGTTTTGACGACAACAGGTGGCTCGCTATTGTGCTGGTCGACTAGAGTGCTGGAACATTGTGTGCCCGATGATATGGCATTATCTTTAGAGATATGATAAGATAGCAAATAGGAACGTTAGGTGTGCCAAATTCTTTGTCCTAATCGTAGCCCTCGTATGTAGGGCTCTGGTGTAATTGTTATAATTTAAGGTAAATTAAAGGAGTCTTGATAATTTTTGAAGCTATAAATTTTATATCGTTACGTGTCGTCTGGTACTTAACAGTTTTAAATCTAGTGAAATATTGAAGATGTTTGTCTCCATTTACTGATTTGAAACTTGTTCTTCAATAAATAGGCAAATATGCTATGATTGGATTCGCATTCTGTATAAGATAAAAAAAAATATGTTTCGTTAATTAAACACTCATTTAAAAATTATCAATTCAAAAAGAAATAAACTTCTCTCACACAAATTGTCGAGTTCTCAACACCACTTTCCATGACTTCTACAATAGATGTAATGAAATGTAGCAGGGATCTATTTTATTTTAGGTATTATCAAAGTCTTATCAATGACCTAAGACCTCAGTCCAGTGTACAAGCAGACATTATGTAAAGTTTATAAATAAATAATATATTGTTTTGATTTTTTCCAGATGAGTTTTGATTATGACACGATAGGAAAAATTAGGTAACTAACTATATTGTTTTTAGAAACAGCGGCATTTAACCTTTTTTTAGATAAAGGCATTGAAACGGTCAGCACGTGTAATTTAATCGTATTTAGTTCTCTTATTATTAACATAATGTAACTTAGAAAATATAGACTAACTATTGTCCGTGACTTTGTCTGCGTATAGTTCTCGCCAAACTTATTGGCCGCCCTGAAGTTGGCTACAGTGGCTGCGCAGTAGTAAATCTCATACAAAAACAGCACCGTTTCGTGCCTCGCGCATCGGAAAGTCAACTTCAGGGCGGCCCAGAAGTTTGGCGAGGGCTATACCATTATTACCGCCACCGACTTAATTGAGAAATTATTGGTTTACTATACAAACTTCTATCCCCCTTTTCACCATCTAAAGGATGATTCCGGGATAAGAACTATCCTATGTCCTTCCCAGGGTTTCAAATTATGTCCATACTGAATTTCATCAAAATCGCTTCAGCGGTAAGCGTGAAAAGGTAACAAACAGACAGTTTCATTTGCATTTATAATGTTAGTAAGTACGGATAAATAACGCACCTATATGCAAATTATAGACAAGCGCGTAGTGAAGAGAGAGAGGAAGAACTCATTTATACTACAGCCATTTTGAAGATACAATGTTTACTAACAAAGTAAAATAACAGATTTTTTAGAGCTACCCTCCACTCATCAACAATCAACAACAAATGTTTTAAAGTATCTAATAAAACGAATGAATGATAGAATGTTGTATATTGTTTAATTGTTGATCCTCGATTATTTGAGTTGTTACAGATGAAAGACAGTTTGAGAACATACAATAATTATATCCAAGGGGTTATTCAAAAGGATATTGTTTAGACTGTTATTAGAGACCAAATAATACAATGTTCAAGAATATTTAGAGGATAAGTCGTTAATAATATAATACATTTTTTTTAATTCTCTTTTAATCAATATTATTACTACAATACAATTTCAATCTTTATGAATTAACTATTACAGATTTATATTTTATTCTCTCATTTATAAATTAATAGGTTAGTAATATAAAGTTTTTTTTTAATGAAATATTTGTAAGCCATATTATGGCAGGATATGCTGGAACCAATATAGTAACATCTATTTTACCATATTATAAAAAATAAACATATTTGATTTCACGACTAGAAGATTAGATTAGAGCGAGCCAAAAATACAAATGTTTTTCTACCCTACTGTCAGCTCATTGTGCTGTCAGAGCTTTGTTATTAAATATTGTACCTTCATGTTGGCCAGAGTATAGTTTTAGATGTACATAGTTATACACTGTCCTTATTTTTGCTGTAGCTTACTAAAATAAAGATTACATACCTACATGCCTCTACCTTCATCTTAAACTCTAAAACATAATATCTATTAATAGACACGTCATTTCAAATCGCTTGAAATACTTAGTTAAGAAAAACTGAGGTTAATATCAAAATATTTCATAGGTAAAAACGATTTTTTTTTGAAATTTTTAATACCAGTCTAACTACTCGATAAAAGAAATCAGATTCTGTGAAATGACAATAAATATTGGAATCATCGAAACATAACTACATTACTAAAAGATTGATGAATATACCTGTACATGGATGGAGAAGGGGACGGAGGCCAAACACAGGTACATTTTGTGTATGAGGAATAATATCAAAGGAAGGTCTAAATGACAGCGTGACGGTTGACAGGAAAGAATGAAAGAAGAAAACGTAATGCCTTTGTGCCTATGTCTTGAGGGGCAAGGGCAAGAAGATGATGATTGGAATCATCGACATGACGAAAAAGAAGAAGGTACTCACAGATTTTAAACTGGATAACCTTGCTTGGCCGTGGAAGGCATAGTAGGATGTAGTTGGTTAGAAAGGAATGGATGCAAAGGGCACTGCAATAAATGTCCGTAATTAAGGTGGGCGGCACCTTGCTTGCATAAAAACCTTCAAGATTTTATAAAATAAAATAGCTTTTATTTAACAATCTTATATAAGAATTACATTTAATTATTTTACTTTAAAAGTTCAATTATCTGACACCGTTAATGCTTTCCAGCCTTCATCGAAGTTTCCAGCATAGGCCTCCCCTAGAGGTTGCCACTTGCCACACTGAGCGATTCTGTGTTTTTCTTCTCCATGTAATACCCGCTAATCTTCTAATATTGTCCTCCCATCTACGACGCTGTCTCTCTTTCCTTCTTTTGTGTTATCTTGGGCACCACTCTGTTACGTGAGTTACGTCCCTAGACCATTAATTCGTCTATATTGTTCCATATCATATATCCTGCCCACCCCCATTTCAGATTTTTAATACACTAGCTAATATCAGTTATTCTAGTTAACTTTCTTTTATTATATAGTTTTTTTTGTTTTTTAAGACTTTACGTTGGGTTACATTTCTATATCATTTACAAAGTATTCAGTAATCGACATAAGTACGTAAGTAATCGTATATATGAGTATCTAGTACCTGTTTTATCAATAGATAACGTTTGTTTTCTCGATATTTACCGAACTTATTCACCGTTCGCCTACTGGGCGTGGTGATTCATATTTTTAGTATTTTTCAGCAGAAGTTCCTTTGCGGAAATAGTAATTGTGTGTCATGCCGGATGTTGTGTAGTATCTTATTATTTTCTATGAAATTGTTAATGAATGAGAGACAGTCGATTTCAACAGTAGCGTAAATGATTGTACTATATATTATGATGCATTATAGTTTGCGTAAAACATAATTTTATTATTAGATTCGCTTACGATAATAATATCAGAACCAAGTAGATACCTATTAGTTTTACTTTTTATCAACCTATTCCTATCAGTTCTCAATTGAAAAATCTCCAATCAAACACCATTTAGGAGTATCTAAGTCACCGTTAGAGATCTCGGCGATACTCCTCCTGCTGCTACCAACTAGCGAAGAAAGCCGCTCCAACTAGTCGAGGGCATCCTACTTTGCATTGGACGATTCGATCCATTGAAAGAACCGATTGATTGTACGGCTAACATGATCGCCCATCTTTGCCATTGCCGTCATCATTTAGAGGTATGTATAAATCTAACCAATATAAAACATGGATAACAAAGCAATTTAACTAAAAAATATTCAGGAGTCTAGAAGGCTGCTTGTTGCTGTTAAAATGATGTGAGTTTGAATGTCCATAAGTTTTATCCAAATCAGGGTTATTTAAAGGGATCCGAAAATATTTATGAAGTAGAAAAGGAGATCTTTTTTAACAATCATGACGCTTCAGTTAGAAGCGCCTTGATAAATTGAATAAGCAATCCACATAACTGCGATATCAAAGAACTAGCAGGCGCAAACGAAGTCATAGAAAATGTTGATAAAACTGTAATACTGCTAGGCGCTAGATTTATTAAACAAATTAGTTTGCTTGTTCAAAGCAAAGGTATCTTAAAGTTCTTTAAGTGACACAGACAATTTTCTTGCGGTGTTCCTCAAGGTTTTCATTTCGGCCAAGTACTGTTTTGTCTTTTTTTAACTTAATAACGTTCTTAGATAAATAAATGTATAAACTAATTCTTCCACCTTGCGTTTCCTTCTCGTTACTCGGTTCATTGTTTGTTGTTCCAAATACATAAAATTAAAATCTGTTTCAAGTTTTGTTTTTAGTTTGTGTTCGCAATCCCAAATATGTTGGGAAAAGGTTAGGCAGATTGACTTTTGTGGTTATAAATGCTTTAATTTTACTTTTCTGCAGGATTCTGAAAGCAACCCGAACGAGTTCAAGACAGACATTTTGGTGTATTACGCTGGAACATATATATTGTATACCAACGTACCATGCCAATGCGCTGGGATACTTGAGGTTCAGCGAAAATAATAATAATGCAGATGTACTAGAAAAATAAAGCCTATTTGTATAAACGTAAGGTTTAGAGTCGAATGTTATGATAGCATGTCGCTTCGCATCATTGTATTACTAATCCCGATAGATGGCGTTTATCACATACGTCATGATTCTGAATCGCGGTGTTAAGATTTGCCGCGGTAGAATCACCCTCCGCGACTTTCAAGTTTTTGTTATCGCTTCTCGGCCTTTTGGCTAAGATCAAAGTGTAGTATCTGTTCTTTTCAGCTTAATATCTGAAAGTTCCCTCACTGAGGGACCAGTATATTAAACTGATTTTTGTAAGCTGACGGGATGTTCGGGGCTCGCTCCACTCCCGTCACGGGTCGGCCCGGCATTGCAGTGCCGCCGGGATCGGCCCACAGAATACATGATAATGATATGATTCTTCTGAAGAGTAAAAGTTATTCTTTAGGCTAAATTCTACTAACTCTACCTACCATTTTGGGACTTGTAAATTAGACATGGGTCGGATTAGGTAAAAACGATACCCCACCTAATCCTAGTTTTTAAAATACCTAATCCGAATATTTATTAAATATAGCCGCTGGCCTCTTACCGATATTATGTATCGTATGTAGATTGGGTAAGAAATATTTGGCATGGACTATGGACGTTCCGTTTCTGATATATTGTGGAACGGTGGATTATATTTCGTTTTTTATGGACAAACGGTACTTAAAGTCAACGTGAATACTTTTGTTTTTAACGTCTAAATTAATTAAACTAGCTTATAAATACGTAAACCAGCTAAACCAACGGAATGTAATTTATGCAATTCTTGTTACTAGGTACTGATAGAACATATGTTATAACATGATTCATTTGCACTGCCAAAAGTTAGGTCAAGATTGAAGTTCATTGTAGAATTACTCTTTTAAAACAACTCAAACGACATATTTTTTTAGTCTTTTTTACCGAAAAATGGCTAAAAATTAAAACTGGTTTACTATGTATAGAAACCTGAGCATTATTATATTAACATATTATTACATGAGTTTCAAATTTTTACATATTTAATTTCAATAAAAGACGTGAAAGTTTTATTTTTCTTCGAGAGTATCATCTTAAAATAACGCCCCCTAACGACAACGTATATTCATTACGACATACATCGGTAGAACACTAACTAATCCAGTGGTATTCTACATAGATAACGCTTGCGGCAGTGCTAATTAAACTTGAAACTTACCCCCGATATTTTAAGGTACGGAATATCTTCTGTGGAGACTGTGTACGAATATTTTGTGCCATACCTAATCCTCGACGCTTTGCATTAGGTACAGACTAGCATCGAAAAATACCTAATCCACATACCTAATCCAATATTTATGCCTCACCTCTATTGTAAATCCCCAATCTGTTTTAGTATGAATAGTTTGATGCGCAACCATTGTAGCCAACTTTAAACCGGCAAAAATATTGTTACGCACTACATCCAATCCGTGTCCGTGACGTGATTTGAGTTCCGAGTTCAAAATGTTCTGATTTATGACGGATAGAGTTCGGATAGAGCTTCGGGATACAAAACGTACACGGATCGGATGTAGTGCGTAATCGCCCTTAATCTTAATACAAATCCTTTTGCTTCTATGAACACAAATCTTACTATATTATTTTATTTTTTATTATAATATTATAAATGCGTAAGTTTGGATGGATGTCCGTATGTTTGTCACTTAATCACGCCTGAACGGATCTTGATTAAATTTGCCACAGATATAGATAATAGTCAGGAATAGCACATAGGCTACTTTTCATTCCGGCATAATGTGCCTCTGGGATAAGAAAACACTTTTCACGCGGGAGAAGCTAATAAGTTATAATTATAAAGCTTTTGCCAGCGGCTTCGCCCGCGCGAATGACGAAAAGACCACTAAAAGTAGGATAATTAAGGAAAAACTAAAATTTCATCACCCTTGTAGGTACCCCTACTAGGGTGATAAAATTTTAGTTACCGGGCTTATTAAAGTATCCTATGCCCTAATCCAGGCCATGGTCTATTTGTTTACCAAATACGTCCAGCCGTTGACGCGTGTTTAATTTAATAAACATTTAGACTTTCCCACTTATATAATTAATAATTATGTAGTTTCTGCCCGCGGTTTCACCCGCGTGAAAAGCGGAATGCAAGGTATCCGATGTGTGTGGTTTATGAACTATTAGTGCAGCCGTTTAAGCGTGATTAAAACGCCAAAAACATACAAAATCCCACATTTTAATATATAATAGGATACGATTTGATTTTATTGCTGCACCAATACATGCAGGTTACTACAGATCATGATAAACCCTGACCACGGCCAAACTGTAACAAGTTAACAACTCATATAAACCTACGTACCAATATTAACCTGACAGAACTTTCTAGAAAGAACCACTGTACTCTTTATCAGATTCAAGTACTAATACAGCACTCAATACAAGGACCCTTTGTTAAGCCGAGTGCAAAACAAATCAAGCACACGGCCCCACACTCACAAATTCACCGTAACATAGTCTATTGCCATGTCCCTTTGTCTATGGCTGCTTTCCATTGCGTTTCAAGCAAGGAGGTAAAGGATAAAGGAGGGTATATAGCTAGCAATGGACGTTGTGTTTAGTAAAGGAATGAAGTTGTAATGTATGAAATCAGTGTTGGTAGTAAAATGCATTTTACAACTGTGTAAATTGCAATTAATGCGTTCCGAAATGTTGTGTTGCTGAATAGTTTTTTTTTGGTTCTGTATGTTGAGAACTGTTTCAGAATTCAGGTATATGAAAATGATGAACTAAGCATGCGTACCTAGAGAGATATTGATCTAATAATGCCGCTAAAGAATCTAATAATGGCTAATGGCTTGGCTGTCTTATGTTACCTATACTTCATTTGAAATAACATTATAAATTTTTACAACCCCCTTTTACAGTCCGTTCAACCGATTTTGAGTTCTATCCCGTAAGTATAAGGTTGTCATACAAAGCATAAACCTGTTACCAAAACTAACTGTTTAATACAGCTGCCATTTGTCATATCACCAACGCAATAGAAGTCAAAATCGGTTGAACGGGCTGTAAAATGGGATTATTTAAATGTCTAATGTTATCTCAAATGGAGTATAGATGGGGCAGAGCACGTCCACAGTAGTCCTCCATCGCGAATGGTCTTGAGCTTCACGCTTCACCTCACTGACATTCCGATGCTCGCCGTGCCGCTACCCGCTACTGCCAACACTGTGTGATGCCAGGTTTGACGGGGACGGCCACGTTTATTATTTGGGGATTTTAATGCAACGCTTGTTTGGGAGCATGTCAATCCATCGCCACTTGCGACGCTATATGTGGCTGTCGATAGCTGATGGTAAAGTAATTTTTTTAATACAATTGTTTCTAATAAATCAATACTACGACTGTAGCTTTAATTGAGGGAAATATAATATAATATACACGCATGCTTTGCTCTGTAATATATAATAGTATTGTTTTCCTGGAAGGACACTGATTGCCAAGATATTGGCATTTGCCTGACTTGGGAATCACGATACAGGAAATCCTAGTGCGGGCAACGTTATTAAAAATAGAATTGACGGCCGTACCAAGGGCTTAACGTGCTTTCCGAGACACGAAACGGTTACCCATCCATGGACCAACCTTTGCAAATTAGCAAGCGTGTTAGTATTTAGCTACGAGTTCCTCTCAATATATATGAGACAACGAAAGAAAATGTGAGAAGTATTTATTGTCAGACGTTTCAGAGTGCAAGACACATTTTTTTTTAAATTCTTTTTGGAATGAATACATTTACTTACTAAGTGATTACAATAGTTATCACTCATTTAGTCACGAAGTAGACACTTATTAGTACAGACACCATACATAAATAGTTAAACAATTTTTTAAAGAACGAGCCCAGAACAAAATTGCTTGATAATGATAATTATTTACGATTTCAAAAACAGGCACACAAACCGAACGGTAGACGAAAGTCATTTATTTTTCTCTTACCCAGTAACTAAACCATACTCTAAAACAAAACAATATAAAAGAACGAATTACCTTCATTCCTCCTTCGTTCGGCCTAATTTCAGACGTCATTAGCTGCATCCAAAAGAAAATATACAATCGCTCATGTTTCCGAACAACTCGTTTCTAAATTATCGATAACAATCGCGAGCTGCATTATAAAGCGCACTACTACTGCAGCGTTCCCGCCAACACGACGCATTCGAACATTCAAATTTCGAGTTTTGAATTTTCTTTTTCTATTTCGATATCAAGATGCCTTGCGGAGGTTGCGGTGACAGTGAGTGTTTTTATTTTTGTCTATTGTTCATGATTCTTTTCTGTAACTTGTACAATGTACTTTGTTAATTTTCCTGTATGCCTGACCTACGGCAAGGATATTTATTATACTAGATATAGATGAAAAGTGCTGATACCGTGCCAAATTTGAACAAATGATTTTGAATAATGCTTTGTAATTTGAATATTAAAATAATACTTATTTGCAAAAAAAAAACTATTATGTAAGCTGTAATGCAGTTTTGTCTTTCACGACATAGAGATAAGATACCTTGGTATTATGTGATAATTATTCATATTCGTCGCGAAGGATTTTGCATATTTTCTATTTGTATGTAGATACTTATTTTGCAGCAAAGAGGGTCTTATTGCATAAGTATGCTAGAATTATATTATCTGTGGCGTAAGTAATTAAGTTTTTAATGATTATACCATTTCGTCCAGAAAAATTACAATGTGTTAAGAGGAGTTTAGACTGTTTTTTTTAAATTTAGTATTCTCTCACTAATCCGCTTAGTAGAATGGTCTAGCTCAGGGGTCACCAATTAATTTTATTTGGGGTCCGTTATACATATATAAAAATATTAACGTATCGGTCCGTAAGGTTTAAAAGCACCTCCCTCCCCCGGTCTTTATCGTCTCTTGTATTTATTTTATTAAAATTTAAATAATAAACTTGTAATGTAAATATAGATACAATATGAATGAAGATTTTGATGTGACGATAAATTATTAAATGGTGCACTCAAGTAACACAAATAAATTATATTGTACTGTTTACTACAAAATAGGTCGGCAGGCGGTCCGGATTCGGACCGCGGGCCCCCATTTGGTGACTCCTGATCTAGCTTGAAGATGCTATATTTAAAATACTGTGGCTCAACCGTTAGGCTGTAAAATGTGATTGACAGACGATGGACACACAGACGGACAAACAGACACATGGCTGACAATGTGGCTTCGTTTTGACCCCTCGGATTCGAAACCCTAAGCGGGCACTAGATTCGTCGCTCTCCAAATTAAACAACAAAAAGAAGTTATTCTTAAGATTTTCAACAAATCTCTTATTTCTGGTGTTATCGTTCGTTTTCAGTTCGTTTAGAAACTCTGCGAACCTTGGTTTAATAATATTTAATTGATCTTGCTTGACTAGTTAATTTAAATCTTTCCTTTGGTTGGTGTATTATTGGGGTTAATTAAAATTACCTACAGAGCACAGTCTGTAAGATTTGTCTGTAAAGATAATTTATTTGCCATAACAAGTGTTTACATACCATAGGCATGCAAGATTTTGACTTAATTTTTACATACATGTTTTGCCTATCGAGGCGTACAAATATAAATTTAATAAAATTGTTTATATTAATTATATCGATATATAGAACATTTTAATCATACATTTTAAAACAAAAAAACAATAAATTGATATTAAGTTAATGTCATGGAAAGCTAAAAAAAATAACAATAGATCTCTAACGTGTCATATAAAAATATCATAAACAATCAAATTAAATTAATAAAAATAGAAATGTCAGAGAGATATAATCAAATAATAAAATGTCAAAGTGAAATACAATAAAATCATAACATTTCTTGCAAAATCAAGATTCATAATTATAAAATAATGTCGAAAAAGGATATTAAAACCAAGCCTGACCAAGTATTGTATCGTGTTCGTGATTAGTCACGAACACGATAATATAATACTCTAGAATTCTAGAACCTTTTAGTAGTACTTAGTACCGTTATATCTCGTGAAGCGTGAAGTATCTGTGCTAGTGTAGTTTCAGGCACATGTGATTAATATCAGTTCTCCATCTAGGGTAGGAATGCAAATGCGATGCAGAGATCATATTGCAGAAATACAATGTTTCTGTGTCAACATGTTTGTTGTCAATGTTTTCTGCTTCAGTAAATTCGATGATTTGATTAGAATATATAGAAGACTCGTTTATTGAAAAATTTGCTCGTTGCACTCATTATCGTACTTAGCCAAAATAGAAAACTGATCAAGTGCGAGTCGGACTTGCGCACGAAGTGTTCCGTACCATTATCGCTAAAATCTGCAAAAAAATCACGTTTGTTGTATGGGAGCCCCACTTAAATATTTATTTTATTCTGTTTTTAGTGTTTGTTGTTATAGCGGAAACAAAAATGCATCATCTATGAAAATTACAACTGTCGCTTTCACGGTTCATGAGATACGCCCTGGTGACAGACGGACAATCAGACAGACAGATAAACTTAGGCTTTGGGTACGGAACCCTAAAAACCCCAAAGTAAGATCCAGCAAGAAGTCTAGTTCTACTGAGTAAACAGGAGTATTTACCAATTTCTCGAGTACCTAATAATTTTCTTCATAGCATGTCGGTGGCAAATACAGTTTTGTATATTTTACTAACAAATATAGCCCTCGCCAAATTTAATGGCCGCCCTGAAGTTGGTTTACCGGATGCGCGAGGCACGAAACGGTGCTGTTTTTGTATGAGATTTTCTACTGCGCAGTCATTGTAGCCAACTTCAGGGCGGCCAATAAGTTTGGCGAGAACTATACCAATATATTGAAAAATCAAATTTTGTTTTGGTGCGGAACCCTAACTGTCCGAAGTCTGACACGCACTTGGTCGGTTTTTTCATAAACCTAACGAATAGGTAGATAGGTAATATAAGTAACAGTAGTGCTAGGTACTTTTATTTACTCAGCAGTATAACTAATTTATGATTAAACGAACTTACCCTAAGTGAAGTTCTATCATAATTATACGAAGTGCCTCGTCCGAAGAGATTAGTACCTGTAATTAATGATTATTATTTACATGTAGTACCGGCTACGGGAGCTACTCAAATCACTATGTTTTAGAGACAATATTTTTTTTTTTTTTTTCCTTTCCCTGGCAGCTCTGTGTCGGCTGTCAACTTGTCATTTAGTTTAGAGTTATGCATGATGTTTTATAGATATTTCCAGAACGCTTCTGGGTTATACCTTAGGGTTGGGAGGGTGTTACTAATCTCTTCGGACGAGGCACTTCGTATAATTATGATAGAACTTCACTTAGGGTAAGTTCGTTTAATCATAAATTATACTTTGTGCCTCGTCCTCGAGATTAGTACCTGTAATTAATGATTATTATTTACATGTAGACTTTGAGAGTTAAGTTCTGGAATTATCACCTACACTATGATGAATTTGTGAAGAAAAAGCTTTCTTTCTTTAAAATTCTTAATTATATTTTTATAGACTAACCATCATGGTTGTCCATAGGTTTCACACATAGGTTCTTAATCAGTTCATTCAGATATGTTCTTAATTATTTGTTTTGGCAAATTTATTATTTACTTTTTTATTCTCATTGTTATAATGTTTATAGATTAACAATCTGAGTTGTCATTAGATATCAAAGGTTCATATTCGGTCATTTTCTTAATTATTATTCTTATCTTAATTATCTTTATTAACAAAATATTTTTTGCCTATTATTTATTGTCATTAAGTATTAAAGTTTTTTATAGACTAACAATCACAGTTGCTTTTAAGTAACATAGGTATTTAACCAAAATGTTTATATATATTCTTAATTATCTTTTTAACAGAATATTTGTTGCCCACTTAATATCAATATTAAGGTTTGTTTATAGAATAACAATCATAGGTGTCATTGGAAAACTAAAGTTCTTAATTAACCATTCAGTTAATATTATACATATATCTGTTTTAACAAAATACAGTTTTGCTTTTTTATTACTATTGTTAGTTTCCTTATATACTGATACTCCTTCCTTATTAGTTAAAGTTGCTGCTTGTTGTATTAGTTAGTACATGTTAGTTAAATAAGATATCTTTAATCACAGCTAAAGATTTATTTTGCTAAATCATTTTGATCCTTTACACTAAAGGTCTTTTATAAAATTTCCAGATGTACTTGAGTTGTAACTCCAGCCTGCTGTTTTTAGTATCTCATAAATTGTCACACCTGGCTTTAGAAGTAGCAGCGTGGCGTGTGCTGTGAGCTAAATATACGTGTACCTACATCAATACTGCTAGTCTTTAAAGTACACTTAATCCAACGACTGATAGTCTGTTTGGACATTAATGTGGTATAGTTTCTTGGTGCCTAAAATAATTCTTATATGTTTATTAATGTAGGCTACAAGGGTTTCAGCTGGATATATTACTGTTCTTTGTCTGAAGTATTGATTGATTTAGTTCATATATAAGAGATTTTTTGAGGTCTGAAATTTTGATGGTTATATGCATTGATTCTATTTCTATACTTTGATTTTATTTTTGACAGTTGTTCTAGAGATAACATCTCATTTGTGTACCAAATTCCTAATACTTCCAGAATCTGGGATGTTTCCCAGGTGGCATTGTATTTTTGACAGTTGTTCTAGAGACAACATCTCATTTGTGTACCAAATTCCTAATACTTCCAGAATCTGGGATGTTTCCCAGGTGGCATAGGTAAAAGGTAGTCTGAACACGCCCATAAAATATTTTCAGAGTACATTCATGTTTAAGGTATTGTCAGTGATAATGCCAATTTGTGACAGTTAAGCATTTGTTATATTTTTTACTAGAATTAGAAAGTTCTGTTAAGAAATTATATTACCGTTGGTGTTCAAGATGT
Organism: Orthosia cruda; assembly: GCA_964057195.1. Lineage (NCBI taxonomy): Eukaryota > Metazoa > Arthropoda > Insecta > Lepidoptera > Noctuidae > Orthosia > Orthosia cruda. The sequence continues at coordinate 17,013,661 of OZ059834.1, forward strand.
TATTATTATATTTCTAAAAAAATTATACCAGTTAATTAAACATGTGTCAATTGTTTGAAAAAAATTTCTGATAGAGATGCTATCATAATTTCTATTGATGATGGTAGTATGCTTCGTCATAATAGACTTCACTACCTACACACTAGACTCTGACAGCCAGAGTAAGGTTGGTATAGATTTTTCCCTTGCTGTGAGATACTTTATTATTTTCATTAGGTTTAAGTATGATCATCTCTAAATTATGAGAAGTTCCCAATCGGCCAGAGTTGGCCATAGTGATCACTATGATGCCCTTAGCCTTATCCATTATGATTTTTCGTAGATATTTTAATATGATTGAGAATGGTGGAAACGCAGAAAAGAAAATTGGTTACCAGTATACTGTAAATGGGTCCATTGTAAAGGCATTCGGGTTGGTCATATTTTTTGTTAATGTGACTTGCAAATAGGTAAATTTCAGAATTCCAAATTTATCTTTCAATTATTAATCATATGCATTTTCTTTTAGTTCCCATTCTACATCAGGATGTGACTTCTGCAATACGGTATCAACTACTATGATTTTCAGTCAACCTAATGTAAGGGGCGAAAATTAAATATAATGGTTTTCACACCAATGCCGCTGGCTAAGTTGAAGAGATGAGGGTAATGAACTCCACCCATTTGATTAATATTATATACTATATTGCTGTTGGGTTGTTTATACATAAGGGTATTTCACAATTATTGAAAAGTTTACCAAATATTTAGAAAGACGAAGAATGATGCTAATAAATCCAGTTAAAATTCATTTGATATTCATATTCCTTGTCTGACCACTGGCCCCTAGCAATCTCATCCTCACAGTCAGCCCCCCCCCCCCCGAATGAATGGCATATGGCCACCATTCAGGGAATTATTGTAGGGATATCTATGTATTTTTCATAATTTACTTCACCTTGGAGGTTTAGGATTTTACACATTCTAGTTTTTTGGTATATATAAAGCCATCCATATTCAATAGTAGAGCACGCTGAGAGCAGTAAGTACCTAGTCCTACAAAACATATAAATTGTCAGATTTCATAATAGATAAGTTTTTCTTATCTGTAGGTAATGTTACATGACAGTTATAAGTCTTTTATCAATAATATATATCCCAAAAATATACCAGTATTAGTGGGTGTAAGTTTGTTATTTACTAACTTGTGATTAACTTCTTAGTGTTTTCAATATTTTCAGTCAACAATTAATGGCCACAGGATCTTGGGAATTTGTTGGCAGATTTCATGACTTTTGTGAAAATGTAAGTTGCAGTGTTTTACCCAAATGGTAGTAGACCGAACTTATACAATTTCCAAGAGGGTATTCTAGATATTTGCTAGAATTTTTGTGATATTTTATAAGAGACTGCATCTTTAATGTATTTTATGTATGGCCATGGAACTATCATTTGATATCATTTTTAATTCTGTGCAAAAGTCTTCAACTTTGAAACGACTTACATCAATGTACTTATTAAGGCTTTATTGCCATTGGGTTTTTGTCTTAAGAAAAACTTGAGACAAATTTTCCTTTTCAAGGCTGGCACTTAGATATTGCATCTTATATTGTTTTTGCAGCTGGGCTATCTTAAAGTGTTGTGGATACCCATGAAACCCTCAATCCATGATAACATGGTCTTATCATCAGTGATAAATTACCACTATTTATAAGAATTTATAAGCAACCAGGGTACCTTACTGAGTTTAGCGGCGTCGAGGTTGAGATGTAATGACCACTTAAAGGGTATTGTACGGCTGACTCAGGCTATAGACAGGCTCCCTGTTCTCCTGTCGTCCTTGTGGCGCTGGTGGAGCTTTCGAGTATTTTGCTTAGAATGTGTTGGGTTCTTTCTTGGCTTTGGGTGCTGTTGCAGCAACTGATTTAGAAGCCGCTTTACCAGCTCAATGAGTTTCAGCAAGTGTTTACCCGAACAGATATTTTTCTATCTTTGTGTTTTGAACTTGTCCTTAAGGTCCTTTTTTATTGAGCCGCAGCTAAATTTGCATCTAGTAATTGAGTCACAACTCACAATGTTGAACTTCACATAAGGTGCGAGTGGTATCCATTATTCAACTTAATAGATCTGTATCATTTTCTTTTGTATCCAGTACTTTGGATAATGTTGCTCCTAGGATGGAGATGGTGCTTCTATGGCCTTGTTTATCAATAATTTGGCCATTTTGCTGTATAGCATAAGAGCTCCAAGTTTTGTCACGTTCAATGTCAGCGGTTATTTTCCCTGCGCATAGAGCTGTAGGGGAAATACCCGCCTGTGGTTTCTATGGAAACAGGCCTCATGTTGCAAGATGTTCCAGACAGCTGGCCACTTCCTTGTGGAGTTCGGCCCCATCACCATACTCTGTGTTCAATGTTGGGTCAACCCAATAAATTTTGAGAGCATCTGTGTGTTTCTGGCCTGGAATTGTGAGGAAGATCACTACTGTTTGTGGTTATTTTGGTATTTTCTTGGTCATATTCGACTTTAATTGTTTCCATTTCATTTGTGGCATCGTCGTCTAGGACTTTGCCTGGAATGATTACAAACCATTGTTTTACTGCCGGTTGATAACCGAGTTATAAAATCTGGTGGGTGTAGCAATTCCAAAGAATTGAACGAAACCAGTGAATTATTGAATGTTGTGAGACAGTCCAATGTTCTGCTCGATTGCATTCGTTAGGTAAAAGAATTAAATTATCTTTCATGATCTCGTAAGTATGCGGTGGGACAGCCCGATGGCTTGCCCGAATTGCATTATTCGTTTGAGAATTATTGAATGTTGTCAGACAGTCGGATACTCTGCTCGGATAAGGTAAAATAATTAAATTATGATGATCTCGTAAGTATGCGGTGAGACAGCCCGATGGCTTGCCCGAAATGCATTATTTGTTTGAGAATTATTTAATGTTGTGAGACAGTCCGATTTTCAGCTCGAATACAGTCAGTTAGAAAAAAGAAATACATTTCTTTTGATTGATAATCTCGTGAATATGCAGTGGGACGGCCCGATGGCTTGCCCGAAGTGCATTATTTGTTAGAGTTGCAAGTTTAAGCCGTAGGATTGGTAAAATAGTTGTAGATATATGTACAACTAAATCAAAATATAATTTTACAGAGTTAGGTACCTTGTGGGTCTAAATATGGCGTCGACTCTTTGAGACGATTTTGTTTTACTTCGTTTATGTCGAGCATGTTTTAAATTGTTTCCAGGTTTTTCATTTTTCACCTGATTCTCTCGTATTCCTCGGTTGACAATGATGTGTCCTTTTTTGGCATTTTCCAACTTTTAAAAACTGTTCTTTGTATTTAAAAGTTTAGTTATGTGTCGAGTAGCACGCACTAAAACCGCGAATGACAAGTTGACAGCCGACACAGAGCTGCCAGGGAAAGGAAAAAAAAAAAAAAAATATTGTCTCTAAAACATAGTGATTTGAGTAGCTCCCGTAGCCGGTACTACATGTAAATAATAATCATTAATTACAGGTACTAATCTCGAGGACGAGGCACAAAGTATAATAAGTTGTAGGTAATTACATAAATGAAACAAACGCACTCGGAAAATGAGATATACCGTAAGTAGTTAAAATTAGTTACGTTCTATTGTTTTCACATTACTGCGCATTTGTTGAGCTGAAAATGGAAATAAACTGAAGTGGTTACTTATCTCGAGTTGATAGGTATACCTAACTTTGTTGATAGGTACTTAGGTACTTTTAGATTAAGGAACGTACTCACTAGGAGCATTCTTTCGTGAGCATTTGTAAACAAGCAATCGTAGGCGAGCAACAAATGCTTCCCAGCGAGCCCAGCATTCACTTTCGAGCTGAATGAACGTTAGAGTCGAACATTCCCTTGCGAGCTTGAAGCATTCGGATACGATCTTAAATGCATTCATTCGATAATACGGAACAGTTCCTTGAGTGTCTGCGACCTTCTTGGTCAATCGTATTATCCACAGTTCCTTACTTACAAGTGGCCAGGAATATTCCTACATATATATATACTCATTCATTGCATTATCTGAGTACTCACTTTCAAGCGTTTTATTTGCGTAAACATTCGAATGCGAGCCGTTTCCGCGAAAATCGTTGCGACGTCCACACCGGCCAAAGTTCGCGCTTGCGTGTAAGCTTTGAAACTCTCGGCTCAATGTCCACACCACTCGAATATTCGACGTCGAATGCTCATTACACGTGTCGTGAATGCTCTCAGTGAGCACGCTCCTTTATAGCCTTCAAACTTGCAGAATACTCACAGCGGATCTTTGTGTCTCTGAAATTGGCTGCAAGACCCTGCGCAGTAGCTATTTTTGTGTCAATGTTGAAGATGAAAATAGCATTGTATAACTGCCTCTTTCACTCGCTTACGTTTGTCGCATCGTCCTATCTCGCTTACTCTATGCAGTATACTCGATGACAAACTGTTTCTTGCGCAATTGTTCGCAGAGCCAATTTCAGAGACTCAAAGATCCGCTGTGACTACTATACCTACTGTCATTGCATTTACCTACTTGACTGCCACGAGTTTAGCTAGTGGGCTAGTGGTCTCGAGTGTAGTTGCTAAGTGTTGTTTCCAGGGCAGGATATGTTTTTGGGTTCTTCCATTAGAAACATTTCAGTCACGGCCTTGAGGCTAGAGTTATGCGTAGTTAACTGCCGAACGCATTTAGATGGCATTTGGAACACAGGTAGATCATGGCTTGGGCTGGGACATAGGCTACTAATTATCTCACAGGGACCTATTTCTGTGCGATAATTTTCGACTTAAAGGTAGGATAAGCTAGTAGGTATAGAGCAGGCGGGACTCCGGGGACGCGGGTGGTCAGATTGGGGACTCTGTCCGCCCACCAAGTGACTTCAGAAAAGACGACAGCACAGTGATCACGTGCTGCCGTGAACAGCGAGGCTCACGGAAGGCGATTCTTTCATCCTCTCCAGGGATGTGCCCTAAAAGGCGTTGCACAGAGGGGGTCCCGGGGTAATCTTTTGAGAGAGGTGACGGGCCAGGTGCTGATGGTGATCACCTTGGTCTTTTCCCCAAAATTCCAGGCGCCATTTGAAGGTTTTCCCAGAAAACAAAAAAAATGGTGTAGAGTAAGAAAATGGCCATTTCTGTCTTTCCTATTCCTTTAAGGAATACAGAGATTATGATTGTTATGTTAGTTCATTAGTAATCTTTTCTTTTGCAGATTGCAAATGCACAACAGCCCAGTGCTGCACAGCATGCAAGTGCGATGCTTCTTGCAGCTGCACCTGCAAGCGAGCAACGACCACTACAGACACTGCTAAGACAGGCAAAAACTAAAAACCCTAGATTTAAGACTTCGCGGTAAAAAAAAAACAAAAAAACATGCATCAGTCTACATAGTCTATGGACACGAGTCGGAAAATTTCATAATTCGAACACAATCGTTCTTAATTCAAAAATTATGCTGTAATGCACTTGGAAAAATAGTTACGTGATGGAAAGAATTTAAATGCGAAAGTTATTAGGTACGTCTGCATATTTTGTAGTATTCATTTGTTTAATTAAGTAGATGCTATCTATATTTTTCAAACAGTTTCTAAGATAGCTAAATAGATATGTGGTAAACATTTATCAAATTTTTGAGTAGTAAACATTTATCTTCATATTTTGAGTAGAATCGTTTCATTATTTTCGCAATGTTCTGTTCAATTTGTCATTTAACATTTTCAAGAGTGTGTTTTCATTAATATTGTTTTTATGTCAAGCCTACTTTTATATCATTCTTAAATAAAATAAAAATGTCATTACCATAATTTGCACGTTTTATTTCTCCAATACATACAATTAGCTTATTAATCTATTCAGTACATAATGCATACATTTATCTTACTCTCTATTCTTTAATATATAATATTTAATTTAGAAGCAAAGTTATATAATGTGTTTCCTATTATTCAGTCGAGTTCATTTCATTTCATACAGGTATCTGAAAAAAGAACAGAAAACACTTCAGATATTTATGACTATAGGTGCTTATTTCTAAAATGACTTATTGACTCTTCATGTAGGTAACCTACTATGGCACTTGTTTATTGCTATTTAGAACACAGAGTTTATGTACCAACATTTATTTCGAGACGTTTGAACGCAAACGGAGCAAAATAAGTACTTATAGGCCATAGCAGGTGTCTTTCTGTGGTATCCGCCTTCATGGCCTTCACTATGGTATAGTTCATTTAGTTCAACTTCCCTTTTCTAAACATAGCAATTACTAGCTTCCCTTAAAAAAAACTTCCACCCTCCGCCACTGATTGGTACCACTATAGGTACTACGGCTGTATGTGGGTCATTGGGGCATAGGATGTATATTCTACTCATAAACTTGGTACTCACGATCAATATAGATGTCGTGGCAGTCGCAGCCTGGTACGCAGTCAACACTCCATGGGGTTTCAGGCTTCAAATCTGTAAGTTAAAGAAAGTAACTAGCTCGTTTGCATAAGCAACACTCCTATTTTAAAGGTACACACACAGTAGTCTGTCTCGCAAATCTTATTTAGGTTGGTACAACTTAAAAGGCTTAACAGTGATCGGAATCAAGATTATCCGATAGTTATTCTACAGTAGATATTTTTATAGAACTATTCATCATCATCATATCAGCCGAAAGAAGTCCACTGCTGGACATAGGCCTCCCCCAAGCGTCGCCACACTGACCGGTCCCGTGCGTCTCGCATTCAGCGGATCCCCACAATCTTAACCAGGTCATCAGTCCACCTGGTGGGAAGCCTTCCAACGCAACTATACTCGTAGAACTATTAGTTAGTGTTATATTCAGAGAAGGTAAAACTATTAACCCGTAACTGGGTCAGGACCAAATTTTTGACGTAATCGTAATAGTTGTAAGATTTTAGGTAGGTAAATAGAATATCCACTTACCTAGCTAAAATCTTACAACTATTTACACACACCCTAATAATAATATTGTGCTACATTTATTTTCTAGTGTGACACATTTTCCTTTGTGCGATTACGTCTAAGATTTGGTCCTGACCCAACTATTAAAAAAGAAAAACAAAAAATTAAAGGTATTGTAGATAGTCAGAGCTGAGCTGATAAATATGACTTATCTATCGTAGCTTAAACTATTAGGGAGTAAAGAGCTGATTTGAAATGGATTAATAAAGAAGAAATGGTAAATACTAAGTCTGATTATTAAATCTGGGACTTACCTGTAAGACCATCATAGATCCTCATTTTAACAAACTAGACAATATGTTTAAACTTTTACGTGTAACTGGCGACACAACAGTTGTAATAATGAAACAAAATGCATCTCAGTATGCTGCAGCGGCTTAGGAAAAACGGTTTTGATAAAAACTGCTCTGGTAAGTGGCATTGATAGATCAACAAAAGAAAATTAATGAGCCGAAACGATTGTTATAGGTAGCGATTACGATACGCAAAAGTATGGATGGGAATATTCGAGTAGAAATGAGTAAAATATAGATTCACTTAAAATCTGTAAATTATCATCACTGCAGTTGTGCCTTTTAGTGAACAGTCAAAGATGAAGTTGTCATAATCTTTACTCAAGATACAAGAAGATATAAGCGAAGGATACGAAACTAGAATACAATTAAAAACTTTAAGATTGAATTTGTCTTAGGACACGGTCAAAACGACAGTAATTTGCTTTTGAATATCAGGGATTAGGTTCTTTGCAATTTGACCCAAGGGCGGTGGAAGACTAAACTCTTTTAGGCAATAAGCTCAGTTAAAATTATTTCCTCAAAACAATAATTTTTCCAGCAAATACTTCTTGTAAACAAACATCTTAACAGCATCATCATATTTAACCTCATTGATCCAAAAAATTTACGAGGTCTCGACAACCTCGCTATTGTGCACGTTTTTACCACTAGTCTTTAGTTTGGTATATAAACCTGCGACAACTGCCACAGAAGCATAGTCAACTTTAGTCTCTTCAGTTCTTTACTCAGACTACCAATAACCAAACCAACCAAGATGCCTGCTCCTTCAGAACCCTGCAAAGGTACGTAGTAACTTGATGTGTTTAAAACTGTAGTTTCAGCAAGTGTGTTAGCAGTTAGCAGCTATAAGATGCTTATTAATAATATGCATCTTATTCTATCATCGACACTAATATACAGGTTTCCAAATCTAATAGGATAATACATCCTCATTGTCGTCTTTATTTAGTTTCTAAAAGGACGCAGATTAGAAAACTATTCTTCTTTGCAATTATTCAGAGTCGTAATGCTTAGCTGATGTGAATATAATCTTGATTTATATACTTAAATGTCATTATCCCCCAGCATCCCTGTCCCACTATGTTTGTGATGGACACTCTTCTATTAGACGCTATTTTAGTGTTCCTACCCCAATATCCAGGCCATATATATTATGTTTAGATCCTAAACATAATTGACCGTTTTTCCTAAGGTCTGTCTTTTTTTTTAAGATAAAGTTACTATGACTAATATGTGTTTTTCTTTTGTCTAGACTCCTGCAAAGATGCTGATTGCTGCAAGGACAACAACTGCGAGACCGACTGCAAGGATTGCTCTTCCTCTGGTATTAGTCAATTATATTCCTATTTTATAAATCCTTTCTTGAGTCCATAAGCAATGACCGAGCACCTTAAGATCGAAGCTTCTCGAAGCTTTTTGTGTGCCAAAGACAAGAATTCTCTCACATTTGTTCTATCATACTTTCAATTCACTTGGTTCTTATTTATTTTGTCTGTTAAGGTCTACCACACATATCAAGGCCGTGCCTAGGACGTGCCAGGGCCGGGGCCAGGCATTGAAGCTTCGACACTGGCGCGTGCACGGACGTGTGTGAACGAGTTCATATAACATGTACATGTTTTTTTAAGCCTCTGACGGGGCACGGCCCGTCCACGTCCCGGACATGGCCCTGATATGTGTGGATAGACCTTTACTTGGCATTCCGCCGTTGAAGACTGAAGCTAAAGTTTTACCATTATTTCTAACTTTTATGCCAGAACATAATGTTTTGGCATATAATAGTATTAAATATATTAACATCAAACACATTTTTCCTTTCCAGGAGGTTGCTGCTAGGTGACGTGTACCTGATATTATTACGTTAATTACAATTATTTTGTCTTCAAAATTTTGGCTCCGATTTATTCAATAAAAATTATAGTTTAGATACTACTTCAGTTTTTTGATTTATCATCTCCCCCAAATTCTTGAAGTGGTACATAAAGACCAATTCTGTAATACTTTAAAGACCCAAACAAGAATATTAGAAACTGTCAAACATTTTGAGATAGCCCGAAAATTATGGAGAAGTGTGCTGTCAGTGGGCACTTGCACACCATAATGTATGTCTGTAGGTCCTTTCCTTTGTTTCCTCGGCAAGTTATACCATCGCAGTAGTTAGGTTCATGCAAAATGCAGTCGACCGAGCGGCTGGTTGTGTGAATCTAGCAAGCAACCGAGAGATTGCCTAAAGAGGGATTGTTTGTTCATATTGATTTCTTCTATACAACTTATGAAATAAATATGAACTACTAAGCAAATGTAATACTAAGTAAAAATAGAATAGCATAGAATATCTTATCCCAACTACTAATCGTAAATTGTATTAATAGTTTTGTGAGACTTAAGAAAATGTTGAGACGGGTTCCAGGGGTGTGCAGCGGAAGCCACACACGCATCCTCAGCCCCCAACGAAAGTGTGCGAGGGAACACCGGGGTGGTTTTACCCACAAAGATTCTGACAGACCCCTCCGCCCACCCCAGGGTGGAAGACATCCATGAGGATTTCAAACATGAACAATCAGGCTCCAGCAGCGTGAGAAGGGGCACAAACAAAGTTTTATATTAGAACACTTTACTTTTGTTATGTATGATCAACAGACACAAAACTTAAGGCGATATGCGGGCAGAGAGTTCCGACTGAATTTCCTTATTACATTCAATAAAACAGATGTATATTGTGCTTCTTTATCTTTCTTTTTAAGTCGGTAGTATTTTTGCGCAAAAAAGTTTTTTTATCTTTTACTTTTTAGTTGTGTGCCTAATAGGCAAGTTGTTTAGTAAGGTATATAACGCCAGAATAGATTTCCCGAATATCATGAAACTTGAACATAACCGGTGAAATGAGAGATCTGCGAACCCCTTAAGAGCGTACTGGCGTGATGTTATGTTATGAAATGGTATAAACAATAAACAGACATGCGATTGCACCAATTCCGAGAGATTTGCCGTTATTTATTGAAGAGTTCCGTTGTATATCTTCGAAGTTCTTCATAATATTTTCGCCAAATTAAAATGGGACAAATTTCGAAACATACTCATTCAAACAAAAATCGGTCCATAATTGACGGAGATATCAGTGAACATGTATACAACCATAATGTCGAACATAGAACCTCGTCCTTTTTAGGAAGTCGCTTAAAAAGGAAAACATAGGGGCACAGTAGGTATATCTTTCTTTTCCAGTTTATGGCATACCTATCTTTTAAATTGGCCCAAAATAGGAGGAGGAAATATGCGAGAGTCAAACCTCGAATTATGACTTTTTACTTAGAATATGCAGTCGGATGTCTGCGACCAAAGTTCGTCTTAAAAGTGATCGAATAATTGACACATTGAATAAGAAACAAGACAATAAATACGACTAGGTTGCATACATAAACATAACATGCAGTTCAGTCAGTACATTTTTAAGTGTTTGATAACGGAGTCAGATTGCATATAGGCTCAGCAGGCGCTTATAATATGCATTACCGATTTATCAGTAGAAGATATAACGCAGTCACATAGGCAGAAGGTGCGAACTGTAGGTCATTTCCTTTATGTCATTATTTTACTATCGTTGTGAAAATAATACTTATCGGTACGAAAGGAACCGTAGAAAGATCGAAGCAGCAGCTGCTGCAAAATTAATCAATCATCAGAAACTATAAAGAATATTAACTATACTAGAAAACAAGTCGTTAAGATAGATAACTTCAACAGCTCGAGGAGAACAGCTAAGATAGGAGAGGATTCCAACGATAAGAATGATGTAAGAGGCATTATTTTCCCCTTTTTGAGTATATCTCTTACGGCTGTTTTTTTAATAGTCCGGGTAACTTTTATCTGAAGAGTAAATATGACCGTTTGGCATATTTCCTGTAGAAAAGATAACAAACCGCCATTTTTAGTAACTAAATATAGCAAAATCGACCATTCAAGTTTTTTGGTAACCCTACGCGTCCAGCATAAGTGTATAACTAAAACAAGTCTTTAGCTCCGTCTGTTAAAAAGTTATGGTTAATCATCGCAATCTTACCAAGAAATCTCACTTAATAACACTACCAAAAATGCGGCCATTAGGACCAAAATGCGGTCGTTAGGACCAAAATGAATTGCTACCTACATCTGCTAAATACCGTGTGTCTGGAAATTTACGAGAGTGAGATGGATTTTTAAGTGCCAGTTAAGGCAAGTAACCGTTGTTACAAGTACACATTCTTATGAGACTTTCCTTTACTTTTTGTGTATACCCTCTGAAACTGGTTCAGTATTGTTTGTCAAACAAATGTATAACATAATTTTATACTGTAAATACTAAGGACGTTTTTAGGGTTCCGTAGTCAACAACCCTTATAGTTTTGCCATGTCCGTCAGACTCTTAGTTATATATGCTAGTATTAAATTATCTGTGGTACTAGAAAGCTATAATTTGACATGACTATACCACAGATTTTATATACCGAAGATATCCCGGACGTCAGCCTGTACGAGATTAGGATGGCTCTAAAACAGCTGAAAAACAACAAGGCGCCGGGTGATGACGGAATTACGGCCGAACTCCTGAAGGCGGGTGGAAAACCGGTCCTTAGGGCCCTTCAGAAGCTGTTTGATTCCGTCATACTCGAGGGCAAAACGCCACATAAAAATACTATACGGTACTATTCTTCAAGAAGGGCGACAATGCCCGGTTGAAGAACTATAGGCCCATCTCACTTCTTAGCCATGTCTACAAGTTGTTTTCAAGAGTCATCACGAATCGTCTCGCGCGCAGGTTTGACGATTTCCAGCCCCCCGAACAAGCCGGATTCCGAAAAGGCTTTAGCACCGTAGACCACATACATACGCTGCGGCAGGTTATACAGAAGACCGAAGAGTATAACCTGCCTCTCTGTTTAGCGTTTGTGGACTACGAGAAAGCCTTCGATTCGATAGAGATTTGGGCTGTACTGCAGTCTCTCCAACGGTGCCAGATCGACTACCGGTACATTGAGGTGTTGAAGTGTTTGTACAAAGACGCCACCATGTCAGTCCGTCTTCAGGATCAGACCTCGAAACCAATCCTTCTCCAGCGCGGCGTGAGACAGGGAGACGTCATTTCTCCGAAACTGTTCACTGCTGCGCTGGAGGATGTCTTCAAGGTTCTGGACTGGAGGGGGCTGGGCATCAACGTTAATGGCGAGTACATTACTCACCTTCGGTTTGCCGACGACATCGTGGTCATGGCTGAGACCATGGAGAGCCTCAGTAAAATGCTCGATGACCTCAGTAGAGCTTCCGAAAGAGTGGGTCTTAAAATGAACATGGACAAAACCAAGATCATGGTGAATGCCCATGTAACACCCACTCCTATCAAGGTCGGAGACTCTACTCTCGAAGTTGTAGACGATTATGTCTACCTGGGACAAACGGTCCAGTTGGGTAGGTCCAATTTCGAAAAAGAGGTCAACCGTCGATTCCGACTCGGCTGGGCGGCGTTCGGGAAGTTGCGTGGTATCTTCTCGTCCAATTTACCGCAGTGTCTCAAGACAAAAGTCTATGACCAGTGTGTGTTGCCAGTGATCACCTATGGGACCGAGACGTGGTCGCTCACAATGGGCCTTATCAGAAAGCTCAAAGTCACCCAAAGGGCAATGGAGAGGGCTATGCTCGGAATTTCCTTGCGTGATCACGTCAGGAATGATGATATCCGCAGGAGAACCAAAGTTACCGACATAGCCCGAAGAATTGCCAAACTTAAGTGGCAGTGGGCAGGGCACATTGCTCGCAGAACGGATGGCCGATGGGGCCGAAAGGTTCTGGAATGGCGACCGCGAACCGGAAGACGATACGTTGGAAGGCCTCCCACTAGGTGGACTGATGACCTGGTTAAGGTTGCGGGAAGGCACTGGATGCGAGACGCACGGGATCGGTCAATGTGGCGACGCCTGGGGGAGGCCTATGTCCAGCAGTGGACGTCTTTCGGCTGAAATGATGATGAATGATGATACCACAGATTATACATGTTAATCAAGCCGACAAAGTGGTAAAATAAACACATGTTTTTTTTATGTTTCTCCTGTACACATAAAGGGATGACTTTTTCTCTTCTATCCCGTGGGGTAACGTTGGATAGGCCATCCAAAAATATTACGGGTCTATGAAAACCAATTTTCGATTCAGGCTTTTTTTTGTTTTACTTATTTTTATTTTTTTTATTATCTGTGGTAAAATTAAGCTTTAAATGGCAAACTTTTGTTAGATTCAAGTGTAAATTCACGGCAGTAATTTAGCGAAATTAAAAGGAAAACTATCACATCTAAGTAAGTTTACGAGTAATAGTCGACCAACTTAAAATGTACTTGGCAAAGTAATTTGTATATTGATGTATGGGGACAACAGTTTTCGAACGGCAATGTAAATTTTGCACCTTCGTTAGAGTAATGTTTGGTGCTTCCATTACCTGTATGTAATGTTACCTATTTATTTTGGTGAAAGCCGTTTTTTTCAGGTCTCATTTTTGAAATAAATTATTATCTTTATAGGCCCTGCATTCCGACATAGAGTTATTACTATTTACTTTGCCCCTAAGAGAAACAACTGCCTAACTTAGGATCCCACTGCCCGTATAAGGGCATTCCCTTTTGATATTATTGTTATGGTACCTTTTCTTTCGTACGTAATTGGATATTACCTGTTAGTAGAGTCATTATATATTTTTCTATAATTGGTTTTAATATTCTCTACATGGGACTTTAACATTGTTTAACTTTTTTTTAATATTGTTTTCGAATTAGTTCACTGTTAAGTTTGTGGCATAATTCAGTCCAGTACCTAAATTAACCAATAAAAAAGACAAAGGCATGTCAAAAGGAAAATATATATCTGTTAGGGACATCTCTAGTCGCGCATTGACATCTCTTGCCGCGAACTGAAGATGACAGCAGAAGGCATCTGTCAAAAAGGACATGAGCCATGCTACGCGCCCTCCACGAAATGTCTTCCTATATCATATAATGTTATTATCGAACGTACCTTGTAATAAGTTAATTAGTACCTTATAGAAATAAAACCACAAGCTATCAAGTAATTATTATCATTTAATCACCTACATACACAACAGATTGGCGCAGTCGGAAGTGAAAAAAAAGTGTCGATGTATATACATCTCAATGTGATTCCAAAATTATTGAACATCCGTCATAATGGAAGAATTAATGCTACAGTTAGTGGAAACCCTAAAAGGGATGCAGAGCCAACAGGCCAGTCTACAACAAGCGCTGGTAAATCAAGCAAGTACATCCACAAATTCTGTATCAGGCATACAACTTCAAGCCTATGATGAAACAAATGAATCTTTTGATAGTTACATTCAGAGATTACAAAATTACATTAATCTAAAAGGTGTTACAAACACTACCACAAAGACACAGATATTCCTCAACTGCATTGGTCCCAAATATTATCAAGTATTGAAAAATATAATAGCACCTGAAATACCTGAATCGAAGTCGTATGATGATTTAGTGAAAGCACTGAAGAACCATATTGCACCAGAGCCTGGTGAAGTGGCACAACAGCATAAATTCTGCTTGAGAGCTCAAAATGAACAGGAATCAATTGCCAATTATGTGGCAGGCCTTAAAGAAATCGGAGGGAAGTGTAATTTCATATGCACTGGTTGTATGGAATCTACATTTGAGACACATTTGCGTGTACAATTTATTCGAGGCCTGCGTTGTACCGAAACAAAGGAAAGACTACTACAAGAATCTCCCAAGACAAAATTTGATAAGATAGTAAAGATCGCAATGGCAATCGAAACCTCAAAAATGGAAAGCAAAGCCATGGGTTATGATAATGTGAATGTAAATAAGATATCAGTAACGAAAAATACATACAACAAAAACAAATTTCAAAATAAGAAGGAAAATACAAAAGAGATTCAATGTTATAGATGTGGAAAAATGAACCATAAGGCTATAGATTGCAGAATCAATAGGGACACATTATACTGCAAGAAGTGTAACAAGAAGGGACATGTTCAGTCCGTGTGCTTCAGAGAGATGAAACAGTTGGAGGTTCAAGAGGAGAGTGATTCTGAAGAAGAAATATTTCAAATCAATAAAATTGTAATGAATAAGAACACTGAGAAATTTACAATTAAACTACATTTAAATAATAAAGTACATACCTGGGAGTTAGACACTGGAGCCGCCGTGACAACATGCTCGGAAGATTACTATAAATTACATTTCAATAAATTACAACTACAAAATACACAAATTAAACTAAAGACTTACACTGGAGAAATCATAAAATCCATTGGAACTTGCATGGTAAATATTAAATACAAAGACAGAGAAATCAAGGAGAGATTATTTGTAATAAAAAGGAATGTTGAACCAGTAGTTGGTAGAGAATGGATTCGGAAACTACACTTGAATTTTACCATAAATAAAATAGAGACAGTAGAGAAACTAACTGAAGAACAATTTAAAGAAAGTTTAAAAGAACTATTGGAAGAATACAATGATTTGTTTCTGGAGGAGATTGGAGAAATAAAGGACTACCAAGTGTCTTTTGCTTTAAAGGAAAATGTTACACCCATATTTCTTAAACCTAGACCAGTACCATTCGCACTGAGAGAAAAAGTAGAAAAAGAAATAGATAAATTGGAACAACAGGGAATAATCAAGAAAGTCACTTATTCACAATGGGGCACACCAGTGGTTCCTGTAGTAAAGCCGAATGGAGATGTACGATTGTGTGCTGACTACAGATCAACATTGAATAAAAACCTACAGAATGATAATTATCCAATACCAAGAAATGAAGAAATATTTTCAAAATTAAGTGGTGGGAGATACTTCTGTACTCTAGACATAAGCCAGGCATACCTACATATGAAAACAGATGAAGCTACAGCGCAAATGCAGGCAATCAGTACATGCAAAGGAACATACAAAGTACACAGATTAATGTTTGGAGTTAAAATAGCCCCAAATCAGTGGCAACGATACATGGATCAAACCCTCACTGGAATGCCAGGTACAGCATGTTTTTTTGACGATATTGCATTACAAGGAAGTACATATACAGAGTTACTAGAAAGGTTAAGAAGGATTTTTAAAAAACTAAGAGAATGTGGATTGCATCTAAATAAGAAGAAGTGTCAATTTTTCCAAAAGTCAGTAAATTACCTTGGACATACCATTAATGAAAAAGGGCTACACCCAACTCAAGAAAAAGTTACTGATATTATAAATAGTCCATGTCCAGCTGATATTTCTTCACTACGTACATTTCTGGGCATGGTCAATTACTATCAACAATTCATTCCTAATATGGCATCTAAGCTGACACCATTATACCAACTTCAAAAAAAAAATACTAAATTTATATGGTCAAAGGAATGTCAGAACTCATTTGAAGCATTGAAGAAAGAGATTTGCAGTGACAAAGTACTAACTCCATTTCAGGTAGATTTGCCGGTTGTACTTGCTACAGATGCATCTCCTACAGGATATGGAGCAGTGTTATCGCATGTCATGCCTGACAAGACAGAGAGACCCATAGCATTTGCTTCAAAATCATTATCTAGAGCAGAAAAAGGATACAGTCAACTTGATAAAGAAGCAGCCGCATTAATATGGGGCTTGAAGAAATTCTTTCAGTATTGTTATGGCCGGAGAATTACACTGGTCATTGACAATCAACCTTTGTCAAGGATATTACACCCAGATAAGGCATTGCCCTCAACAACAGCCATAAGGCTAGTACATTATGCAAATTTCCTAGCTGGATTTAATTACGAAATAAAATTGAGAAAAACTACAGAACATGCTAACGCAGACTACTTTTCAAGATTGGATTCTACAACAAATACTAAAGAGAAATTGACAAATGATGATGTATTTTACTTAAACCAACTTTCTATGTTGCCTGTTACAATGAAAGAAATTAAACAAACTACAGCTAAAGATGCAGAATTAAGACAATTATATCATGAAATTCAATCAGGTACAGGCAACACCTCAAAACTACACGAATTTTCGCTTCAAGACAGTTGTATTTTTTATGGAACAAGAATTGTAATACCAAAGTTACTTCAACAACAAATACTACAAGAACTACACACAGCTCATACCGGAATTGTAAAGATGAAAGCACTAGCACGTAGTTATGTTTGGTGGAAGAATATTGACCTGGATATTGAACGAATGGTTAGAAATTGTAAAACTTGTTGTTTACTACAAAAGAATCCTACAAAAGTGCAAATACATAGTTGGGAATATCCTAAAGAACCTTGGAGTAGAATTCATATTGATTATGCAGGGCCTTTTCTGAATTACTATTTCCTCATAGTTGTTGATGCCTATACTAAATGGCTGGAAGTCATACCTACTACAACTATAACAGCTACAGCTACAATTAACATTTTAAAGAACATGTTTACTACATTTGGACTACCAATTACTATCGTTTCAGATAATGGTAGACAGTTCCGTTCAGAGGAAATGATGAGATTTTTAAAGGAAAATGGAATCCAGTCAAAATTTACTGCACCATTCCACCCAGCAACAAATGGTCAAGCTGAAAGATACGTACAAACATTTAAGAATAAAATCAAGAGTATGCAAAATGAAAAAGGAACTTTGCAAGAGAAAATATCAAAAAATTCTTATGATGTATAGGAAAACACCAAATAGTTCAACAGGGCTAAGTCCAGCTGAAATGATGTTCAAGAGGATATATCGAACCAAGATTGATTTAGTTAAAAGGGATAATAATTCACAAAGTGAAATAAAAAAAAATACTGAACAAATTATAGAAAACAAAGAGTTTGAAGGAGGAGATAGAGTACAGATAAGATTTTATGATAATAGCAAATGGAGATTTGGAACAATAGTAAACAGAAAAGGCAAGCTACACTATGAGATAGATGTTGATGGTCGGAGGCATATCCGTCACATTGACCAGATAAAGAAGACTTCTTGCCAGGAAAGAAATGAGTCTTACTTACCTCTGCAAATTCCTACTCTTACAAGTGAGGTACCAAATTCTAAGACTGATAAAGTGCCAGAGATTCCAAAAATAGCACTACCAATACCAGAACCAGAACGCTGTTCAATAACAGCAGTAACAGATGGACAAATTCCTACTATGCCAGATGGGCCTCATGTAGCAACAAACCGCCGCAGTTCAATTATGCCTACCGAAGTACCACAACCTACAGTGCCTGTTCGCCAGAGCACGAGAGCACGACGTCCTCCAGACCGCTTAGATCTTTAGACCCTTAGAGGGCAAGCATTCAAGCAAGTTACAACGAGGGAGAGTGTTAGGGACATCTCTAGTCGCGCATTGACATCTCTTGCCGCGAACTGAAGATGACAGCAGAAGGCATCTGTCAAAAAGGACATGAGCCATGCTACGCGCCCTCCACGAAATGTCTTCCTATATCATATAATGTTATTATCGAACGTACCTTGTAATAAGTTAATTAGTACCTTATAGAAATAAAACCACAAGCTATCAAGTAATTATTATCATTTAATCACCTACATACACAACAATATCATTAAGTTCCTTATTTCAATTTCCTCTTATAAAACAATTTGTCTTCCGCCTTATTGTTGGCTTTACGCTGTACTGGTGTGTGGTAACTCATTTTGATGGTATTAGTATTATTCATGTCGCAGCCTTCTGGTTCCAATGTAGGAGGAAACTGTTTCTTTACATCAGTTACCAATATAATTTTACCTTTAGATGTGCTTTCGTCATAGCCCTTTTCCTTGCACGTGCAGTTATCTGCACATGCACCACCCTTGCAGGACTCTAATGAGCCGACACGATTGTAATAGGTAGTGATTACGATATACAAAAGTGTGGAAGAGAATATTCGAGTAGAAATGAGTAAAATATAGATTCCAGGTTCACATAAAATCTCTAAATTATCATCACTGCAGTTGTGCCTTTTAGTGAACAGTCAAAGATGAAGTTGTCATAATCTTTACTAAAGATACAAGAATATAATTATAGGCGAAGGTAACAAAATCAGAAAACAGTTTAAAAAAAAAATTGGTTGAATTTGTATTAGTACAGGGACGAAACGATAGTAATTTACTTCGAATGTCAAGGATTACGATCTTCGCAAAATGACCCAAAAGCGGTGGAAGACTAAACACTTTTAGGCAATAAGCTCAGTTGAAACTATTTCCTCAGAACAATAAATTTTCCAGCTAATACTTCTTGTAAACAAACATTTTAACAGCATCATCATATTTAACCTCATTGATCCAAAAAATGTACGAGGTCTCGACAACCTCGCTATTGTTCACGTTTTTACCACTAGTCTTTAGTTTGGTATATAAACCTGCGACAACTGCCACAGAAGCATAGTCAATTTTAGTCTCTTCAGTTCTTTACTCAGACTACCAATAACCAAACCAACCAAGATGCCTGCTCCTTCAGAACCCTGCAAAGGTACGTAGTAACTTGATGTGTTTAAAACTGTAATTTCAGCAAGTTTGTTAGCAGTTAGCAGCAATAAGATGCTTATTAATAATACGCATCTTATTCTATTATCGTCATTAATATACAATATTCCAAATCGAATAGGATAATAAAAAAATATTATGATCTTATTATAGATTTGGAATACTGTGAGACAGGATCATAAATTACAAATTACACCTACATCTTCATTGTCGTCTTTATTTAGTTTCTAAAAGGACACAGATTAGAAAAGTATTCTTCTTTGCAATTATTCAGTGGTGAATATAATCTTGATTTAAATACTTATAATGTCATTATACCCCTGCATCCTTGTCCTTCTATTGGGTCCCACTATTATGTTTGTGATGGACACTCTTCTAATAACCGCCATTTTAGTGTTCCTGCCTCACTATCCGAGCTCAGGATCCTTAACATAATTAACTGTTTTTCCTAAGGCCTGTCTTTTTCTTAAGCTAAAGTTACTATGACAAATTTGTGTTTTTCTTTTGTCTAGACTCCTGCAAAGATGCTGATTGCTGCAAGGACAACAACTGCGAGACCAACTGCAAGGATTGCTCTTCCTCTGGTATTATTCAATTATATCCCTATTTTCTAAATCCTTTCTTGAGTCCATAAGCAATGACTGAGCACCTTAAGATCGAAGCTTCTCGAAGCTTTTTGTGTGCCCAAGATAAGAATTCTCTCACATTTGTTCTATCATTCTTTGAGTTCACTTGTTTCTTATTTACTTGGTCTATTACATGGTATTCCACCGTTGAAGACTAAAGCTAAAGCTTTGCCATTTCTAAGTTTTATGCCAAAACATTATGTATTAAATTAACATCAAAAACATGTTTCCTTTCCAGGAGGTTGCTGCTAGGCGACGTGTACCTGATATAATATAATGTATTACGTTAATTAAAATTAATTTGTCTCCAAAATTTTGGTTCCGATCTATTCAATAAAAATTATGGTTTAGATACTACTTTGGTTTTTTGTTTAATCATCGCCCCCAAATTCTTGAAGTGACACATAAAGGTAATAGGTACTTAAAATACCGTACCCAATTAGAAACTGACAAAAATTTTGAGATAACCCGTGAATTCAACCAAATATTGTTGATGATGGAGAAGCAGGTGCTTTCAAAGGACACTTGCACACCAAAATGTATGTCCGTAGGTCCTTTCTTTTGTTTCGAAAGTTTTACCATCGCAGTAGTTAGGTTCATGCAATATACAGCCGACCGAGCTGCCGGTTGTGCGAATCTAGCATCCAAGGGATTGCCTAAACGTCTCTCAGTCCGAAACCAGTCCTAATGTTTATTCATATTGATTTTTCCAAGTGGCAGCTAAGCAAAAATAGAATAGCATTGCATATCTTACTCCGACTACTACCCGTAAATTGGACTAATAGTTTTGTTAGACTTAAGTAAAAGTTGAGATAGGGTCCAGGAGCGAGCAGCGGAAGCCTCACACGCATCCTTAGCTCCCGACGCAAGTTTGTGAGGAAACACCGTGGTGTTTTTAGTCAGACAGAAACCTCCGCCCACCCCGGGGTGGAAGACATGCATGAGGATTTCCAACACGAACAAAAAGGCTCCAGGAACGTGAGAAGGGGCACAAATAGAGTTTTATATTAGAACACTTTAGTTTTGTTATGTATCATAAACAGACACAAAACTTAGGAGAAAATGCAGGCAGTTAGCTCCGACTGAATTTCCTTAGTAAAAAGTCATAATTCGAGGTTTGTAGAGGCTGTTTTTTTTATAGTCCGGGTAACTTTTATCTGAAGAGTAAATATGACCGTTTAATATATTTCTTGTAGAAAAGATATCAAACCGCAATTTTTTTTAAATATCGATTGGAAAATCGACTATCTCGAAAATCGACTATCTCGAAAATCGATTTTTGGCAAGAAGCAATGTCTTAGGGCACAAGTAAAGGAAAATATCCGAAAACCGTAAATTTGTAGCTATATAAAAAATATAAAAGTAAACTTATTTGCAGTTGGTAAACTGAATGTCAATGTATGGACTACTGTTTTCTAACGGCAAAGTTAATTTTGTCCCTCAATTCTGTGAATCTTATTCTTAGAGCAATGTTCGGTGCCCTCATAGTTTATACATTTCAGTAATGTTATTTAAAACATTTTGGTGAATGCTGTTTAACGCTAGCTGTACGGAACCCTCAGTGCGCGACTCCGACTCGAGTTTGGCCAGATTTTTAAGTTAAATTTATGAATTAGGTAAATTACTACCTTTATAGTTAGGCATTACGACATAGATTTGTCACTATTATATTTACTCTGCTTCCATGAGAAACAACTACCTAAGGATCCCACTGCCCGTATAAGCCCTTTTTGATATTATTGATGTGGTTCCTTTTCTTTCGAACCAGTTACTATAAACATTATGTATTTTTCTATAATTGGTTTTAAAATTCTTAGAACGGGCTGTAACAAGGTATCGTTTAAAAAAGGGCTATAGTGAATAATATAACCGATTCACTATAATTCTTGTTTTAGTTAGCTGGATCGAAATAAGAACAACTATTTCCAATTGGAATTTCTTAGAGGAGACTGGAATCAGGATTTGATTGTAATTATTATTTTGATTTCGATTGTTCGAAATCTGATATATTGAGAATCTGGTGTTTTAGATAATCTGGTATCTTGAGAATCTGGTGTTTAGATAATCTGGTATCTTGAGAATCTGGTGTTTAGATAATCTGGTATTCTCAGATCGAGCAGATAGCAATTAGTATTAGGCATGCCTCTTTTACCTGGGACTTTAACATTATAGATCAAATGTTAGTGTACTCTGGATGTGTTCCTGATAATATGTTATGATATTTCAAAGAGCTATGTAGATTCATGAAAAGAAAACACAAAAATAACTTCAACAGAACATTTATATGAGACAGTAGAAGAACACGAGGGTGACAAAGAAGACTACAGTGAAGGAGATGGGGAAGCAAGTCTCCAGAAAACCACTGGCGCGGGTAAAGAGGGAGGGGCGGCGACCGCGCCTGTCTCGGTCCATGGTGTAGATAGAGTACTAGCAGCAACCACCTGAAAAGAAGAAAATGTAGTCATTATTGTAGTCTGTAGATAGACAGAAGATAATAGTTAGTTATGTTACAGATTAGAGTTAAGTTAAGTTATCGTGTTACACAATTAAGTCTTTCTAAGTTATCATTACAAGGGCCTTTGTTATGGTAAAAGGAAAATTGAATGATTATGTTTCTTATTTAATTTTCCTCTTATCAAACACTTTGTCTTCCGCCTTAGCCATCTTCCTGATGGTGTGACGCGATGTATATCACACTGATAAGCGATTTTTACTAAGCTAAATTGTAAGTTCACATGGATGCAATTCGACCGATTTGTACTCGAAATTTTCCCTGATCCCTTATTGTTAATTTAACGCTGTTTCTAAGCAACTGGAAACTCATTTTGATGGTATTAGCATTATTCATGGTGCTGCTTTCTGTTTCCTTTTTTCGATAGATTGTGTGTTTTAATATATCAGTTACAAAAATTTTACCTTTAGATGTGCAGTCGTCACAGCCTTTTTCCTTGCACGCGCAGTTGTCTGCACATGCACCACCCTTGCAGGATTCTGGATATAATAATGATAAAGCTATATTAAAAACATATAATGACTTAGTCTTTACTATAGACGAAAATAAAACAGCAGTTTCTAGTATAAACGAACGCCTGCAACCCACCGTAAATGATTTTGAATTAGATAAAGAACACAGGTGTTTCATTGCTTCAATAAAATCTGATAGTTTTAAATCTGTAAGTCACAACATTTTACCGATTCTCTAGACCACTATTCAACAGGAAAATAAATAAATAACTAACGTTTGAAAAGACTTGGTTCCTGTTTATAAAGTGTTTGAAGACCTTCATTCAAGGAAAACTAAAATACTAAAAATATACTTTGTATGCATCAAACATTAACCAGAACTAAATAACGATTATTTGGAACCAAGATTTGTAAACTGGATTTTGTACTTGGGTCTTTACCGTTCCCTACTTTGGAATAACCCATAACTAAGTATTTTAAAATAATCAGGAGCGATATAGCAATAGGGTTGACGACAAAAAAAACTATGTAGTCCGTCAGTAACCTGATGATAACGAGATGATGATGATGAAAAAATACGTGTCCGATATTATTTGATAATCTCACTGACGGACTAAATAAAATTATCATTGTTCTACCTAGCAAACATCACTATTGTGGAAGGCGGGAACGATCGTGACTCTTTTTTAATTTGCAAGGCAATCCTTGAGAGCCTAGTCATGTCATAATCATTTGCAGGGTAGTAGATGAACAGGCAAGTCAAGGTAACTACTTGCAAGCTATAGCTATAGAAAAACATGTACTGTAGTTAACCAAACACACTAGATTTTGTCTAATATTGACCCAACAAGAACCAAATTATAGACCAGGGATCACCAAATGGAAAAGGACCGCGGTCTGCCGTTTTGTGATCTCTGGTCGCCTATTTTGTATGGACTGTACAATATAATTTACTTGAGTACGTAATTAATTTATCCCGAGCTTTTTCTTTGTCTGCCGTCGATGAACATCCCCAAAATTTTATGACTATAGCGTGCAACAACTTCAGTCTAAACTTCAGATTTCGTTTTACATATTTAAGTTTATTAATTAAATTGAAACAAAGTAAATACACGTGACGATGTATAGCCGGGGGGAGTGGGGTTACTTGGCTTTAAACCTTACGGATCGCGAAGGTCATAATACTTTTAAGAAAGGGACTCCAAATGAAAATAATTGGTGACCACAGGGGTTCGTTCCTGGATCTTTTATAGAAAATGAAGCTCACAATGAAGAAGATAATCAAAATAAAGAACATTTTTTTTAAATATCTCACAATTTCTTACCTTTGCACGGTTCACAGGGAGCAGGCATGTTGATTGTTGTTATTGCAGCTTTACTTCAAACTATGCACCATCGAAGAAGTCTTCATGTTTTATACCGCACAGCCATCGCAAAAACTGCCAATATCTGGAGCAAGGCTATCGAAAAACTGATAGCCATTATAATACTGAAATTGCTCGATATAATGGAGGAATGTTGCTGAAGATAGAAAAAGAAAAATATATATATTGAAAATATAAAATTTTGCATTTTAGAAGCTGTATTGTGGCCGCCAAAATTCAATTTCAACCGTAGTTGCATTGCCATCTCTATTTGTTGCTTATGTTTTTATGTTATTGAGGTCACTAATGAGTTTTTCTCCAAAGAAAGTTAATATAGTCAAATCAATCATCAACGTCATATCAGTTAAATGTCAAATAAAAATAAAACAAATACAAATTATTGTAGTTGTCTTATTTTTTTCTGTAATTAATCAAAATCAATAAATTAATTATCTAACCCTTTTAGTACTATCAATCAAATGTCAAATAATGCAGGTTAAATTAATCTGAAAATATCAATTATATGTCAATGAATTTACACTATTATTTATATAAGTTAATAATTAGTAATACAGTTTATAATTAGTACGGGGATCAGGGAGTTTCACATCAAACTGGTGGGAAATTGGAACATGTATTGTGTAAACTTGATGTAACCGTTTTTTATCTGTGCCAATAAATGATTATGATTGTGGTAATTTTTCTTCAGCTTTCGTATTGAAATAATATGGTACATTATTACCTCAATGAACTTTCGTTGAATTTACTGGTGACTGTCAACCTGTTGTATCATATCAATGCAGGACAAAGGCCTTACTTATCCTGGCCCGAAACAATTTGTAAGTCATAGGGCCTTTTACCAATAGTTGTCGAATAGATTTTTACCAAATATACCAAGTTGACACTGGCCGGGGATATCATTGTCTAGCAAGATGTATCGTTGTTATCCTTAATATCCAATTATCAACATCAGTCAGTACATCGCTTGCAATCCAAGTTGATGGTAGAGATAACGTAGCTGGAAGATCATATGTTCCAAACCGTGTTTTTAAGTGTTGTATATATATGTGAAAGTCATTGTTTCTTCATAGAAATCTAAAATGCACAAGTCACAAGTCCTTAACCTCTAGACAAAGTAGGTAACTTTATATCTGCGATAAATGTTGTCAAAATCTTCAAAATGTGTGGGATTATACATATATACATTTTCGAGTTGCACCTATTTTCACTATTCCGTCCAATATTAGTTTTCATTAAAATTTACGCGAAAGTTTGTGAGGATGGATGTGTTAGCCTCTTTCACGCAAAAACTAACGAACGGATTTCAGTTAGGCTATAATTATTTTTAAAGATTTTGTGCAATTTGATCGAAACTAGGCGGAGCCGCTGTTCTATTTTGTTTGATAGGAACTCGTTTGTTTGGCACTATAATAATTAAATGTATCTACTATGCCAATCAATTAGTATTTAAATGATAATTGTTTGTATTTAAACTGCATTTTAGGTCAGGCAGCAACATAAATATCGCTTGAAACCTTAATTTATGAAAATATTTGCAAGCCACAAATTACTGAATTATTTCAACACTAAAATTATCTTTTATTTCGCCAATATAAAAGTCAAATTGGCGTTAAATATTTAAGGAGTTTCTAAGGCAATTGATCAAATATATTCCATACTAGGTTCTGCCCGCGGCTTCACCCGCGTGATATGTGTTTTATTATCCTAAGTCAAATCCTGTGTGCAAAATTTCATCTAAATCCGTCCGTTCGTTTTTCGTGATTGAAAAACAAACATGGAAACTTTCACATTTATAATATGATTAGTAGGATCTAAGAGCTCAAAGATCTAATATCACAGCGATTGCCTTGTCAGTAAGTCTGATATTTTTTTAACCATCTTCAAACTTCAACATTTTCCAAGTTCCAGAACATTGTTTGTTTCCATCCATTCAAGCATCACACTCAGCTACTGAAGCAAGTCTTTAACAATAAAGATTTTCTTCCGGATAAAATCAATAAATAAAAAAATAGGAAAGAAAACCAGCCCATCTATTCGAGGGTTCCGCACGATAGCACCGGCTGATCATCGAGGAAACTACACCAAGGTTTTTCCTGCTCCTCAAGCAACCTTGCTAGTGGACAAGCACCTATATTTAGGAGATTTATTTTAATTTTAATATCATTCACACCCAGGAAACAGTGGATTGCAGTTATGGCTACACAGACGATCACCCAAACCCAAACTTTGGAAGGTGAGTGGCATACAGATTTTAATATTACTTAATTTGTTTAAAATATTGAAAGATATTTTATTATATGATCAAGTTTGTATAATTGAGGGTATATTTCTTACACATTTCTCTTCTGTTGCTTATCTATAAAGATAAGCAACAGAAGAGAAATGTGTAAGAAATATTTGCAAGCCTAATATGTGTAAGAAATAACATAGGTGACAACAAGAAATACGTATATAAATACGTATTTCTTGTTGTCACCTATGTTATTTACTTTTTTGGATTGTAATTTCACAGCGCCTTTCATTGTATCAAAAGCAAAGTTATATATAGAATAGAGCTGAGATATTTTTAGGCGTTTTCGATTTTCTCGAATTCCGTCAAATAAAAATTGTGTAAGACACGATTATTAAACCTAACATTATTATACTTTCCATATATGTTTCTTCGATCAATTTATAAAATCCACTTTATCATTTCAGAATTCCTGCCAAAGTCCCAGATGAAGCAGATTATGTCCCCGAAGACCAAACCGAACTTGCCTCCAAAGACCAAACAAGAACCGCAAGCATTAGGCTGCCCCGTTGACTGCCCATGCAAGACCCCTAAAGAAAGCGCCTATGATAAGCCCATGCGACTTATGTTCAATGCCATAGGGATCATTGTGGCTCTTATAGCCACATATCTTATTGTAACTACTGACTCTAATATTTATATCGTGTTCTGGGTTGCCTATTCCATCCTGAGACGGCTGTCTAAATCTAGACTGTCTACATCACATGCCAAGTCTGACTAACTGTTGTTTACTCGCACTATATTTATTTCTAGGCTAACTATTTATTGATTGTTTATTTATTTGAAACCACTGAGCATGCAAGGTATACAATAAATGTTTTTTGTTTATGTTTGTTTGTTTCTTTTGTTGTTATTGTGTTTGTGTTTAATAATAGTGATATTTCTTGGCTATTCGTTAGATGGAGGATTACTTTGAGTTTATTTCGTATTTCATAAAAGTTTGATCTTTATTTTTCGGCCTTGGTGTCTTTCCGTGCCTTGGAAAGCATGGGGTTATAATTATTAAAAGCTTGAAATTCCTGGTTCGTTCCTGAATCTTTTATGCACTTAAGTAAACTCTTTCTTATCATTGTTCCCAAAAAATTCTCAGTTGCTGAGGCAATTGATATTTTTTTCAGTCACAAGAAACAAAGAACGAAGTTTGTGAGTAGTAGGTGTATAAATTTTCAACACCTACTACTAACAAACAACTTGTTTTCATCTAGTAGAACTCTGTATGATGCTGAGTCATACCTAAAATAAAATAAAAACGCGGTTCAATGTAAATAGATATAATATTGTTATACTATACATACCTAATATATTTATAACATACGCAACGAATTAAGAACCTACTCCTGTCACTCTTGTTTTTTAAATCGATATTTTTGAGGACAGCAAGAATATCACAATCTATGTAGAAAAGATCGTGTTTTTTAACTAGCTATGTTTGGGTCAAATATTGCAACTGAATTTTAAAGTAATTATCCTCAACCGATTAAGATGAAATTTTGCATACACGTTTGGTTTGGATGATAATGCATGGTAACCTAAAACCTTGTTTAAAAAATAATTAAAAAAAATATTCTTCAAAAAAGTATCTTAGGAACCAAACCTTCACATGTCGGTGAATACACCATGTGTGATACGTTTGGTACCTATTCTTGACTTTTTGCCTCAATTAGTTGCGCTAGCAAGTTCACTGATCTGTAATTAACACTCGACAGTATTTTTTGTGACAAATACCATTTTGCCGCAAATTCAAGATTGTAGATTATATACCTACCACAGAACACGATTGCTTTTTTCATGTATACGAACTTTTTGTTTGAAACTCGGAGTAGATTTTCATCTTTTTTCGTATCTATCTTTTGTTAACCACATTGTATCTTGAGTTTGGCAATGAACTATTGTATCGAAGGCCATGCTGTGATCTGGTTTAGACTTGGTCATGTTTAGACTTATTTAATTTTTTTCGTAATTTTATTTTCTTCTATTATAAATATGTATAGAATTCTAATGAACATGATGAAGTTCGTTTATGGTCATGAGTTCCTTTCTACTGTCTGTGTTTACACAAGCCAGACAAATTCTCAGTTTTATTATTAGTTCTTTAAGCCTAACATTGGTATTGGCCTACCAATATCACCACCACTGACAAATTCTCCAGCTTCAGGTTATAGCGAATCCTTCACCAGTCAGACTTGCAGAATCCCAATCGCCCTTTTGTAATATTTCTCATGAATGTGATACCTTATAAATGTTTGTATCTGTCACTGGATTATTTCAAACACCAAAATTTGTTATAAATCTTGCGGGGTTATAAGATCTTGATATTATTATATAGTGAACAAATAATTTCAATTACAATTAAATAAACGATATTCAAATTCGATAGTTTACAATATACCCGTGCCTTATTAAGAAGAAATAGTTTAACAATATTACGTGATCTATATATATATATATATATATATAAATGAATCCCTATTTCCCTTGGTCACGGCATCACGGGTGAATGGCTGGCGCGATTTCAATTATTCTTTTTTTGTTGTGTTTGTTATTGTTAGGAGAAGGTTCTTATGACAAAAAAAAAAGAAAAAAAAAGGGTACCTATCTACATAGGTAGGGTAGGTATGTAGGTAGGGTAGGGTAGGGTAGGTAGGGTAGGGTATGTAGGGTAGGATAGGTAGGGTTGGGTAGGTTAGATAGGGTAGGATAGGTTGGGTAGGGCAGGTAGGGTAGGGTATAGTAGGTAGGGTATGGTAGGTAGGGTATGATAGGTAAAGTATGGTAGGTAGGGTATGGTAGGTAGGGTATGGTAGGTAGGGTATGGTAGGTAGGGTATGGTAGGTAGGGTATGGTAGGTAGGGTATGGTAGGTAGGGTATGGTAGGTAGGGTATGGTAGGTAGGGTATGGTAGGTAGGGTATGGTAGGTAGGGTATGGTAGGTAGGGTATGGTAGGTAGGGTATGCTAGGTAGGGTATGGTAGGTAGGGTATGGTAGGTAGGGTATGGTAAGTAGGGTAGGGTAGATGAATGTTTGGTGTTTTTATGGCAAAACAAAGTTTGTCGGGTCAGCTAGTTTATTATAAACAAACGGTTTTTCATTACCACTGCTTTCAAAGCGGTGAAGGAAAGCATCGTGAGGAAACCAGCATGCCCTAGGACCAAAAGTTCGAGATATTATGTGACATCCACCAACCCGCACTGTGCCCGCGTGGTGGATTACGGCCCATTCCGTCCACAGAGAGGAGGCCCACGTCGCAGCAGTGGGAACATTAAAAAAGGCAAGGCAAGGGATGATGATCATACGGTTTTTGCAATAACCCTGATGACTTATCCAAATCACGCATAAACAGCTGCAAGGATTTGAGCAACATTTGGCTCATAGATATACAGACCATGTCTTAAGGCCGTACCCTGACCAAAAAATCAGCATGAGATATGAGCATTCCTATTGGCCTAGCGGCACTCGTGGCGCATGAATTACAGTAGTGAATACGCCCAGATTTTAGAATAACTTCTTTATAAAATCGAATATTGGTCTTTTGAAAAAATAAATCTACCAAAATGTTCGTTATCAAATTATCCATTAGTGTTAGTACAAACAATTATTAATGAACACTTTACGAGGAGATGCATGCTATCAATCATTATTTCTCATTTTTATGGTTTTGTTGGAAGGAGATTAGTGAAACATATACTACATTTAAAAAAAAAAGTATTCTACAATTTTGGAATCAATAATATGTAGTAATTTAATGTATTTTTATAAGTTGATATTTCATTTTAAATAACGAGTAGATAGCTCCTAAAAACTGCACGAAAAACGGCTAGCGCGGCGTTTTGCTCGGCTTTTTCAATTACATGAAATAGTTTCGCTAGAATGCGAGTCTAACCAAGGGCAAAAGCTACATAGTGGATAATGCTTAGCTCGATGCAGTATCAAACGGTCATCATTCCCTGCCACTGCGCCATTCAAGTGGCTGAATTAATAAATAGTCATAAGGGACCCTCCGTGCATTGTGCACCGGAGCGAGACACTCGTGACTCGAACCCACGATACTTTGCAGATATACCTAGCTATCTTTTAGGCATAACACGCACTGCGATTTTTATTCGCGCGAATTTTTTTCCGCGCATTCTGTGTCCTATGGAAATGTATGAAGCTGCACGCACTGCGGAAAAAAAATCGCGCCCAAATAGTACTAAAAAATTCGCGCGGAAAAAAATTCGCGCGAATGAAAATCGCTGTGCGTGCTAAGCCTTATAGTGTAGTGCAGTCTTCATGCTTGCCAATTTATTCAAATATTGGTCGTCGGGATCAATATTTTAAGGGGTTTACGAGCATGATCGTACTCCCTGAAGTGATATGTTGAAGTATAGATAGAATAAAAAGTAAATTTACCGATGATGGTGACAATAAGATACTTACACCTTATTTTTAGGATCAATATAACAACTTAAAATGACCAACGCTGAAAGTTTTTTTACTTGTATCCGAAAGGTTGAAATCCAATGTAACATCGGATGCTAATGTTTTTCTAGTACCTATTATGTAACTGCACGGTACATGTGTGAGTACTTTTAATACTTTGTACCTGTATGTAGTGATTCTGGGTGCATTGTCCTCACACATATGAATTTATTAATGTATGTACTTATGTACCTAAATATTGTTAAAAATACTTTTTTTTTAAAAAGAGTAAGTATGGAGTTTCTTGTGCGTTCTTCTCCATAACAAGCTACTTTCCGAATGCGCGGTAGAAATTTAAAAGCAATTTTTATTCCTTTTAAATTTTTATGTATTATCGTTCAAAAGTGCCGCTTGGTAGCCTAGTTGAAATAAAATATCTTTGTCTTGTCTTGTCATCTATTGGGACTATCCGAAGTGAAAGGTGATACAATAGCTACAGGACCTACTCTACTCTATGTGTAGTTCTATAAGTATACTAACGTTGAAACTACGAACCATTCCTATGAATTTAACTAATACTATAAATGTGAAAGTTTATATGTCTGTGATTTACGCGAAAACGGCTGAACAGATTTGAATGAAATTTGGCACTCATATAGTTTAAAACCTAGATTAACACATAGGATATTTTTTATCTCGATAAACTCGGAATATGGATCCCTAGAGATAATAAAACACTTTTTACGCGGGCGATGCCACGGGCAAAAGCTAAATAAATAAAATACGATTATCGTAGGTAAGTAGTCCCTCTACTCACCTATCTATAAATATATAGTTACAAAAAGCCATTCGTCTACCTACTCATTAAAACGAAACACCTGTCGATAACTTTTCATCGCCAGAACCTGAATATGATCATATTTTTTGTGATAAAGGCAACATGGTACTTACTACTGCTTCAGAAAAAATAACTCGTGATCGGTGTGGAAATAACCAGTCATTCATACATAATCAAGAAAAAAACATAAACGTATAATTTTAAATGGAGCGCGGATGAAACTTGTACTTGCCTACCTATCTACATATATATATATGTCATTATATGTATACAAGTCAAATTTCTAAATTTAGAAAACCCCCGACTAATTTTTATTTCATGCTACATAATTTATCTAGTTTACAGTAGATACGCTTTTATCGGCAATCTATTGACACGATATCTTGCGAAAACAGCCCGATTCAAACAGTAAAACGCCCATAACTTTTGAACGGCTGAACCGATTTTATTCAAACATAGCTAAGAACACTCTCACAAAAAAAAAAAAACTAAATCAAAATCGGTTCATCCGTTTAGGAGCATGATGCCACAAACAGACACACAGATACACAGCAACACACGTCAAACTTATAACACCTCTCTTTTTCCGTCGGGGGTTAATAAAAGAGAAAGTATGTTCCTTAAAGACTCCGAAACGGCTGGACCGATTTCAATCAAATTTTCGGACAATCTTTAGATTGACTTAGCGATTAATCCTAAGTTTGGTGGCAACGGATATTTGTTTTAACTTTGAACGCGGACGAAGCCGCGGGAAGAAGCTAGTTTAAAAAAAAAAAAGTTAATTAAAAAATACAAAAAATCCGACTGATTAAAAAGCGAACTAAAAAGACGTAAACAAGAAGAAATTCATGCTGTGCAGTCGGAGGATACATCTGATTTTGGTCAGTCAGCTCGCGAACATGTATCCTCCGACTGCACAGCATGAATTTCTTCTTGTTTACGTCTTTTTAGTTCGCTTTTTAATCAGTCGGGTTTTTTTTTTTTTAATTAACTTTTTTTATTTACAACTTTTTAGTATTTTTTTTTTAGAATTATCTACATTTAAACATATAAGTGTTTTATATTTTTGAAATCACCTCTTAAAACCCTTTATTTTTCTTAAACCCACACGATGGGTTTGGACGGGAAAAAATTTTTACGCCCCACAAAATGGCGCCCAAAACCCGCGATTTTTTTCTTTTCCAGTTTTAATGTAGCCAGTGACACTCGCAGGACATAAGAATCATCAAAATCGGCCAACGCGTTTTTTGGTCTCTAGAACGCCGCATAGGAACAAACATACATACATAGACTGATAAACACATTACCCTCCTTCAGCAGTCGGGTAATAAGAAGCTCATTTTGATAACCAATTACCTATGCTATGCCTAGTAGTTGTTTTTTGGATAGCCACAAAAGTTTCAAGGAGAATATTCAGAAACCATGCAATTGCCGGCAGCCTTTTGTTCCACTAAGATGAGGAATTAGTGAATACAGCTTTTATTAAAACCTTTTTTTCTGCCCTTATCGTAGTTGACCAAAACCAAAGGAACTGGGGAGTTTCTTTGATTCTTTCCCTACTCTAGCATTCAAATTTACAATTTCAACGGTTTTTCTATCATCATCTGCTTAGCCTTTTCCTGACAGTCTTGGGGTAGGTTTCCAGTTTGATCGCATGAACCTAAATACCAGTTTTTACATACACCGATTGTCCATTATATAATTGACCTTAACGATACTGTGGTAAAAAGTTATTTAAATTCTGTCCTTAACTTCATTTTTTTTTAAATGAGCTTCCATATTATTTTGTCTTATTGCTGGGTTTTCTTTTCAAATTATTCCTAAATTAATTTTATCATCTCTGACCATGTTTAGGTAATCCATGACAATACCACTGTAGATTTTATCACTGCGACCGCTTTATCACAATTAGCGGCTAGCGCGTAATGAGCGCTTGCGCATACGACACGACGCTTCCTAGCTTTCTCTGGAGAAATGTGGTAACTTACAGTGTTATTACTTGTATACTAGTTACTTTACATGCATTAGTTAAGCGAGGTAAAAGAGAATAGCCAATTATGAGGAATCAGTAATGAAAGTTGCATTTGGTATAAGATATTGAAGATGAAACAGAAGTGATCAGTAAGCTTATTCTGTTACCAAATCTGAAAAGTCTCATGTAGGAAGAGATAGACTTTGATTGTAACTAAAAGTTTATTCAGTGAAAAAAAAGAGAAATGTTTATCTAAATTGATTTGAATGAACGAAAAACAGAAACAGTGATGAAATATTCGTTATAGAAGTAGATATGGATAAAGATTGGAATGGACCTGCGGATCCCAACTAGCAATAACGTTGTATAATTCTAGTCTTATAAGACTTCATGGTATATAACAGTTATATAGTGGTATGTAGTTAACTATTTTGATATATAGACGTTTATCTTACGATGGTTCAGTCGCGGGACTGTAATGTCTTAATATAAAGTTGAATAAACGTTTTCAGGACTAACTTATACAACGTTGTAGAATGGTGTGAGTGCATATGTTGAGTAAATGTTTACGGGACTAACTTATATGACATCGGGTAAAGGTGCCAGTGCATATGTTAGGTAAACGTTTTCAGGACTAACTTAAACGACGTTGTAGAATGGTGTCAGCGCATATGTTGAGTAAATGTTTTCAGGACTATCTTATATGACTTCGGATAGTGGTGCCAGTGTTTATGTAAAGTAAACGTTCTCAGAACTAATTTATATGACGTCGGATAATGGTGCAGGTGCATATGTTGAGTAAAAGTTTTTAGGACTAACATATATGACGTCGGCTAATGGTGCCGGCGATGACGTTTATTGAGCGATGTATTGGTCATATCAACGTTTCGGTTAAATAAAAGGTTTTCGTAAGACAACCATCGTCGTGTGCGAATCTTAACATAACTTTTATATAATTAAAACGCCACTTATACGTTTGTGCATGACCTCTACATAACAAAACTATGGTGATCGTATGGCAGACTTACTAAGACTTGTATGCGACTAAAATGTTGATTTTCTACGGTTAAATTACTTTATGTAGACTTTTATATCATTTAAAGGTCCAATCCACACTTTAATTGAACCATTCCCATTTTGTTTTGTCCATTAAAAAAGGGATAGAACGAATGAATGTTTCCGAAAAAGATTCCGTATATTATTATATATTTTTTAAACATTTAATGTAAACAACAACAAAAAAAATAACATAAACAATTAACAGTAGCAGTGGAACTGTGACGTTATAACATTTGCTTGAAAAGGGAAAATGAATGCTTCTCCAATGCCATTTTTGTCTTTTAAGACGTTTTAGATCATTTCGGATCAAACATTTATCGATTTCTTAGAACACTACCATAGTTCATTGATATCCTATGTTAGACCTGAAAAAAATAAAAATAAACATTTAAATAAATTAATCTGGGCTAAACGTACTATGTATTTGATTAGATAGCAATTGAAAAGAAAATGAATTTATAATCATAAAGGGCCGAGATAGTTCTCTGTTCAAGATAAGCAATGTTTAATAGATCTGTAAGTCATGCTTAAGGAACCCTAAAGTAGACTGAATATGGCCGCGGCGTCATAGACTCAAGAAAATGTATACGCGACCTTTTTGTAATATTAATGTTATATAAAGGTCGCTATATAACGTAAACAAGATGGTCGATGCTTTAAAAGAAAACATATTTTGGATAAATAATTAAAATTATTCAAATACAAAGAAATGGGTGAGGGCGTTAAAAATTTCACAACAACATATATATACATTGTCATAAAACTAAAGTTCCCTGAAAGATTAACACAGCTATCATTATATCACACTCATTTAAATAATGCTTAATAAATCTATATTTTCTAATCATGGAAATAGACATTTACTTACGATTTTTTTTATTTAAAAACCGGTAAGCACAATATTTAACACACGAAAAAAAACGGTTGTCGTTGAGTCCGTATTGTTTGGCACTAGTATAACGTTTCAGTCTTTTGAAAACGTCATTGTAACTGCTATGTGACATAAGCGGTCACTTAAGGGTCTCATCACAACCAGTAATGGACCGTAAAGTCGGTCTTTGTACTTTTATTTAACTTGTATACAACTTTCAACGGTCATTGGCTGACTTCTACATAACTACTAAACGATAATATTGTCGTGTAATTTGGGCCTAATTCGCGTTATTTATACGTTTATATTTACGTTTATACGACCAATCTTAAAAACTAGACTCAAAATGTAAAACGTTAAATTGACTATTATAAAACATTAATTTG
The DNA here is from genome assembly GCA_964057195.1 of Orthosia cruda. NCBI lineage: Eukaryota > Metazoa > Arthropoda > Insecta > Lepidoptera > Noctuidae > Orthosia > Orthosia cruda. The sequence goes on from OZ059834.1 coordinate 17,050,213, forward strand.
TTAGTAACCATCACACAAAAACCTCACATTTCAAAAGGAGAACCAATTCGGCATCAATACACGAAACCCGAAATCAAAATCACTGATGTAAAAACCGAAAACCGGCCGAATACTGGGCCCAAATCAGTTCAACAACAAAACAAAAACACAGCATTGTGAAATAAACCATTAGGAGTTTGATACTTGCTATAAAGTGAGTGAATCAGAAGCGAACACAGGTCGACGACTTCGGTAGACATCTTGTCGTTCCGCTAAAACCGCTGGTCTTTGTTTATAAGTGTAGATCTTGATTTCTATCTGATTCCTAGATGCTTTGTTTAGATTGTACTTGCTTGAAAATGAGTCAGTTTTCGCTTGATTTTTTTAGAGTCGACTACTTGATTTTTCAAATTGTCTCTTTGTACCTATTGTATATATGTCTCTTCATTTTATAAACCTCTCTGATCCTTTGGGTTGGTAAATCTTGATGACAGGTACGACTCTATATCGTAAAAAGGGTCCATACTTAACTAATTATCGCAGATTCAATATATTTTCAAAAAAAACCTTCTTGAGAATCGTGACTACGTGACTACGTGATACGCTTATAATAATTTATTTACTTCAGTTCCACTAAGTTCAAACCGTAAAATAACGAGAAATAAGAGATTTTTTGCGATGTTTTGATTTCCTTCGCTAATATTAAAGAGAAAACAAATAAACAAACTTTTAATGATACAGCATATTCCGACTAACGACTAAACCGGTCCTGCAAAATGTTTTTGGAAGGCTCCAAATCAGGACTTGATAAAAAGTAACAAATTATGCTTTTAAAGAAATTTTAGCCTTGAAGCGTCCAGACTGGTAGATAATGATGCAAAAACTGCAGGATATATCTAATGGTGGGGAATATTTCCCACGGGAAATATACGAGTTTTATTTTATTTATATAATAGAGGTTCCTTATATGGAAGCATCCGCTGGAGTCGGAAACTGACAGTAAAAACTGAACGAGTTTTTACGGACAGCTTCCGATGCAGACGGAGTAGGTGGCTCAACTAACTTGGGTATAGTATGTAGTGTATGTAGGTGGTTTATGTACAATATATGTATATCTGAAGCTCCGGTGACGAAAATAAGGCATTTGTCACACTGGATGCGTTCTGCGTCCTACGATCCGGTCACTCGAACATTTGGTGCGGGAAGTTTTCGAGTGACCGGATCGTAGGACGCAGAACGCATCGAGTGTGGCAAAACCTTAATTAGAATGATAATAATGAATAGTGAAGTGAACATGTTGTGAGGAGAGTTTTGAGTAAGAATGTGTTCTATGTCTTTGAATGTGGATGATTGGTTAGGGATAGAGGTACTTCAAAAAACGATGGATGGACTGTGTCAAAGATGACATGGAAAAAAAGGAAGTTACTATTGAATGTGACTCAGGGTTCCCTAACCTGCTTGGCTAGGATCAACTGGTCGATTTCGTCAATGAAATAACACAATTTTTTTTTGTTTTTTTAACAATATTTAATTATTTTTATTTAAATTATAAAAAAGTAAAAGCACATTACAACAAGATCTACAACAGAAAATTCGGTTTATACAGAACAGAGAGATTTGAACATACATACGATAATCGGAATTGGAAATTGGAAGACACAGATGATAGAAGCAGAAGACAAATTAATGTGATTTAATATAAGAACATTCATAGGTAGTTAACATAGATACCATGGCCAAAAAATTTTGACCAAAAACCATTTTATATTTGAATCATGGACTTTTATAATTTTTAATGTTACATAATAGCTAGGTACAATCATTATATATGTTTGATCAAATGAAATGAAATGAAAACAAATTCTTTAACTTGGTAAAGTTCGAAAGTGCAATGGCGAAATCTTAGCTGACTTAAATTTGAGCGTCTGAAAGTTAGTTATATACGAAAGATATTCCCATTAATTGGCGAACATTATAAGTTAAAGTTATTTGATTTTTTCGTTACCTCTTTTTAGCTTAGTGTTGCCATTTGACACTTATTCTGCCAAGAGACATGTAGTGACTGTAGTAAGTATATCATTATTGTATTTGTTATTATAATAAAACGGATTAAATGAATTAACAATGCAGTTTATGTTTATGTGTAGGTGTCCTTGCAGCTGATAAGAATACAGTAGTGTAGTAGAAATAAATAAATTACTTACTTTTAATTAATGGTAGGAAAAAAGACTAGTATCCAAGTCTAAACAATATATGGCTTGGTTGTTGCCGACGACCTTTTGATACACGACAAAGTCGCTTAAATAAATATACGCTTTCCAAAGAGTATATTTTACATTTCATGCTGAAATAACTAGGAAAGGGTACTAATGGGATATTGCCCTTTTACTTCTTCGAATTTGAATAATTAACACATTAATAAAAGTTAGCCGGAACTAACGACTGAATGACCGAAATGAATGAATATATATTATTCACGGCGTTCTTGAACAAAAATTATTGCACAAACGAATTCAGAACATGACAATGGAAAAATGGACAAATGGAATTTAATCTAAGCTAAAACAATGTATGGGCTTCTGCCATTGTCCGTTGTACTGCTTTCATGCGTATAAAGTTTTCTTTTTTGTTACTTCAAACACTAGCACGCAGTGTGCCTACAGCATATGCAGCATACGGTATATCAATCAATTAAATATACGCATGCGTGAATTTTCCGTATCTACATTCAGATTTTTTGGTTTCAATACGTATTCTAAAGGTATTTGTTTTATTTATAGTTATTGCACTTATACAAATAGTAAAAAAATGTCCAATATATGTTATAGCAACGCCTTCAAACTCCCGGGATATTATTACAAAAAATCTTACGTTTTTAGTCAACTGTAGCACTGTTCTACGTTGTCTATTTATCAAAGTTCAATACGCGATAATTTTGAATAAATTATTAGATTCTACTACTCCTTTAACGTACGTAACGACGTGGTCGCTCACAATGGGCCTTATCAGAAAGCTCAAAGTCACCCAAAGGGCAATGGAGAGGGCTATGCTCGGAATTTCCTTGCGTGATCACGTCAGGAATGATGATATCCGCAGGAGAACCAAAGTTACCGACATAGCCCGAAGAATTGCCAAACTTAAGTGGCAGTGGGCAGGGCACATTGCTCGCAGAACGGATGGCCGATGGGGCCGAAAGGTTCTGGAATGGCGACCGCGAACCGGAAGACGATACGTTGGAAGGCCTCCCACTAGGTGGACTGATGACCTGGTTAAGGTTGCGGGAAGGCGCTGGATGCGAGACGCACGGGATCGGTCAATGTGGCGACGCCTGGGGGAGGCCTATGTCCAGCAGTGGACGTCTTTCGGCTGAAATGATGATGATGATGATGACTCCTTTAACCATTTAAATTTCAAACCTCACTGTAATTGATGTCATAACTAATTACCATGGCTATGATGATAGCTGCAGTTCAGGTTTCATAAAGTTCGTAGTGTCATATATTTTCTAGTAAAGCAGTAAGGTACAGAAACTGCGCATTAGTTCAAGCAGATTCTCGCTATGCGCCAAGAAATTGTCTGCCGTTTTTAGCAAATTATACTCACTGCGCCAAATCACACGAGTCTAGACAAAATTAGGGGACATTTTACTATTACTTATAAAGCTTTGGAGAAAGGAATTATAGTTTTCTTCTTTTTTTCTCTTTGTTCTTCTTCTTGTGTAAAAGATTTGCCACTGAAAATCTTTTACTTCACTTGAAAAATAAATTTGCGTTCATTGCTTGAGAGGTGCAATTTTACGTCATCTTATTCTAACGAGGAAGTAACATAACTAGACATAATTTTATAGCGTTATTGCATATGTTAGTACATTTTCTTTGATAGTGCTTATTTCAGTAGTTAAATGTGCTAGCGGTGTTTTATTATTAACTAGCTTCTGCCCGCGGCTTCGCCTGCGTTTTTAGTTAATAAAAATACTCCGATCGCCACCAAACTTTACAGGATTATACACTTCACATCAGATAATTTCATTAAAATCGGTCCAGCGGTTTTGGAGTCTATAAGGCCAGACCTGACCTGGGTTTATATAATTGCCAGCACGCAGCATTTTAACTAAATAAAAAACAAAAAAAAGGTCGACCAAAAAAAAAATCTGCAGTAATGCTGTCATATTTCATGTTCTTTCTAATAACGTCAGTGGACGTAGAGTAGACGTCATCATCAGTTTGTTCTAGAAAATTTTGAAAAATATTTGTTTGTATTTTGTCACATAAATTACAACTTGTGATAATTATAGTACATTATGGTAGAAGTGTGTAATATTGGTGATTACAGCTGAGGCGCCATTGAGACCCGACCCGTTAGGTGAGGGTCTTAAGAGAGCTGAGGACGGTAATCATCAATACACACGTGTGTCATACGACGTTTTTCAACACACTTGTGAAGAAAATATACAAAAAAATCATTTCCAACAGTGAAAACTAGTTGAGAATTTTTTTTCGCAATGGCGGCAAAATTAATCAGTTTTGCTATGCGCGCGCATCTAACTATGGCGATCGGCCATAGAAATAAGAAAGAGGTTTTTTTTTTTGGTTTTTGTGGATAGCGTTTTAGCTGCGTACAAAATGAGGAATTTCAAGTTTTCTTTATTACAGAGAAAAACAAAAGTTTTATTTGAGTGAAAGTTTTATTTGAGTGAAAGTTTTATTTGATTGAAAGTTTTATTTATTAAACACGTACAAGTTGAAATTATATATTTAAATACGAAGTTGCATGAAATGTGTTGAATTTGTACTATTGAGCACGATCTTTTTTTATCGATTTTTTTAAGAACAAAGCAACTTACCAATAAATTAAAAAAAAAACTCTATAACTCACTTGTGAATAATAGTAATGACACACACAGTCAGTCAGTCAGAGTTTGATTACAGGTGTCATTATGTGCCTAATTGCGGTGAAATTAGAGCAACTTTATGAGCAAGTGTGTTGAAAAATATATTGTGACAATAAACGTAAATTGTAAAGAAAAAAAGGATTTTGATGGTAAATATTTTGCGCATAATTGGCTCTTTTAGGTGCATATTTGCATGCATATTTTGGCATTTTGATAGTGCATATAATCCGATATCTAAACATAACACCACGCTTGTATTCTACGAATAGTTAAGATTATTCTTTTTTGTATATATACAAAAATTTCATAAGCTTTAATGTTACCAGTAACTAAGTGTTCAGGCAGATACTCTTTGAAATTCAAGACACATTAAAGGCGGAACCTATTGATCAGAATCTTAATCATTTCCGCTATTTGTTTCAACTATAAGCATATCTAATATGCAACCTTTTTAGCACTTGGAGAAAGAAGAAGCACTTGGAAAAGAAGAATATTCAAATAATTTCAAGATAAAGGGGAAAATCTACAAGTCCGTGAGACCTGTCGTCCTGTATGGATCAGTATGTTGGGCTGTGAAAATGATGGATAAAAAGAGATTGCATGTAGCAGAGATGAGAATGTTGTGATGGATGTGCGAAGTGACGAGAATGGATAAAGTGAGAAATGTTATTGTGACAGAAATGTTAAAAGGAAATACTGTTTGACCTGGTATGGTCATGTGATGAGGAGAGATGAAACGCATGTTACTAAAAGAGCTATGAATATCAATGAGGATGAATGGAGAGGGAGGGGACGGCAAAGAAAAGATGGATGGACTATGTGAGGAGTGTTATGAAAGAAAAGAGAGTCAGTTAAAGCGTGACTGGGGACAGGACGATATGGAAGAGGAAAACGTGTTGCACTGACCCGAAGGGACTCTAAAACATGGGACAAGGGCAGGCAGATGATGTAATTTTCTTCATAATTAGGAATTGTGATCATGTCATCATTGTATGCATTATTTTATACCGAAGTACTATCTAGTTAAACTCTTTCTGTTTTACGGTCAATTTACTTGCTACGCTTGCTTACATCTTCCCATCTACTAAGCCGATTGTTGATTTCATTCAACCAATCAAATATACAAACAAATTATTTGTTGAAAAATTTGCACCAAGTGCAATCCCATATTGTGTCCAGGCTGTCTCTTTCCATTCTAGGTAGCCTGGAAGAGATCGCTAAACGCGATAAGGCCGCCTGTTGTATGTTTTTTTTTGTTATAAGATGCCTTTTTGAATTATTTTTATAGTACCTACATTTATTTATATAAATAAATGTAGGTACTATGCTTTTTCAACAGCCTTCAAAAAAGTATTGTTTATTTTTTTATGCGCGCTTGACCACTATCTCACCTAATGGTAAGCGATGAAGTGGCCGACGGTGAAGCACGCTTGACTAGAAGTGACCTATTCACTCTTCGACTTAAATCTTCCCAATTCGACTACCTGATACCTAAATGTTTTTTTGTATTCACAAAATTCCCAATCGAGCCCTCCATTCGCGAATTCAATGCCATTGCAAAAGTTCCGAAGTTCTTATAGGAAAGCTTTGAAAGCTTGCTACAGATACAATCGTGAACCGGTCCGACGACTGCCCGGCCTGTTTTTGTTTACGATCCGATCATTTATTGTAGCTATATTGCAGCACGCCATGGCTTAAATAACTATCTCATTTTAGGTTAGGAGACCGGGTGGGGAATTTTTCGGTCACGTGAAAGAGATTTTGATGTTGATTGATATTTTAAATATGGGAAGTGTGTATATTGTTGATTATTATGATTCACTTGTTGATGAATATATCATGTACCAAGTAATTAATCAGGCCACTACAAATAATGCCTGGGCAATATGAATCAAGTCAAGTCAAGCCGGGCTATGTAATAAATATTGATTTAAACTTAATTATTTTTCACATTGTCTGGTCATTATGAATATTGCTAAGTAAAGGTAGAGCAATTCGAAAATTATGGTACATTAGTATGCGTAAGTAATCGTACTCACTTACCATACTGATTGTGGATAATAATAATCAAGGTCAACATTAGAATAATTTAATAAAACACATCTTTTTATTACGCTGCCCAAAAATGTACGCACATTATTCAGAAGAGCTTTCTGAATAATGTGCATACATTCTTAGGCAGTCAATTCAATTATATCCATAGTTTTTTTAGCATATTGTCTTCTCATATTGGATATTTTTCAAATTGTCTGGGCATTATGAATAATGCCGTATTAAACACTTGATACACAATTATTTAGACCGTCAATTTCTGAATTAAGTATTTAAAGTTGTCAAACTCTACTTTAGCCTGAAAACTGTAAAAATTGGCATTCAAGTATGGTTTTACACATTATTATCTCCAAATACTCAACTCAGGAATCGACCCTGTGCCTTACTTACAAAAGAAATTTATAAATTTAACTATCTAATGAAGATGTGACTCTTAACATGAAACCTTTCTCTTTCTTCCTTCCTTACTCTTTTCTCTTTCCTTTTTTATTCTTTCTTCTCGTGTGATACATAAATTTTAAATTGGTTTAAATAACATTTTTACAAGTCAATTATTTTAGTAAATTTTAACTGGATGAGATCGGTATTTCCTAACGGACTACTCTGAGTAAAATCTCAGTTTAGTCAGTTAGGATACCGGTCTCGTCACAACAATCAGAAACAAACTCAGATATCAAAGTCTCTTTTAAAGTCCATACAATCCGTAAATAGTCAAATCAAATGAGAATCATGAAGGTTAATGTCCGAGTTGATCATTTAGGAAAACACCACACAGATTTTCTTGGGCCTGTCCATAAAATGCAAGTATTTGTCTACTATCTTGTAGCTCAACCTAAAACTTTAACTACCTCAACGATCAGACGAGCAATACGAAAGTAAGAATATATGGGAAGGTCGCATAAAGCAAAACATAGTATATTCAATTCACCTAGTGACTAGATAATTTCCAAATGTAACTATTCAATTCTAATAACATAGCAATAACATTTCCAATTTTATCTATCAGCGCAAAACAGTAGCATCTTAGTTACCAACCAACAATCTCAAAGACAATCAATCAATATCAGCCACCTTAACTAAATCTGCGTCAATCATTCAATAAACCGAGATAACGCTGTCAATCGGTGCACTGTCTCCTAGTCTATCTCAGAACGTTGCGATCCCCACTCAGCGCGCACAGTTATTGACCCGCTGAGCTCTCGCTGGCTTTAGACGTTACCTACCAGTGCGCGCGCACCCCGACATTCACATCCCTGGCTAGTTTATTGTTAGTCTAGCTTAGACCAGCACAGAGATGCCTGCACCCTGTGACTCTTGTAAAGGTAAGATTTTTTTTTCAAATTTGTTTTTTTTCCCTGATGTTTTTATGTGATCTAAATCTCTTCGAGTGTATTTCTGTCTTGTCTCCACGTGTTGTATTTTGTTTTTGTTTTGCCGGTTGCATTGAAACCAATTGGGGACGGTTTGCAAATGACGCAATTAGTTTTCGCTCTAGTGGGTTCTTATTGGATGTAATTTGAGACGGTATTTATGTGATGGATGCTATAGATGTGTTTTGTTTTCGTTGAAAGGAAATCGTGGCAAAGCCTTTAGGTAGGGTTGTGTGCATAATATGTGTTTGGTAAAATGTGTGTTTTCTTTCTTCTTTACTTACCTTATTTTTGTGGTGCGGGGTGCGGGCGTTAATTGGACGTCGGATTACAAGCCAAATATTAAAATTTCATTACTCATTAGTCATTTATTAAATTGAAATTCCTCAGTGAATAATTTAGATAACTAATTTTAACAGCTATTTGAAAGAATCGGACCAATTCTATTTTTATTTTGGAAAATTATGACGTCCATGATTAAGCTAACTCTGAAAGTAATGGAGTAATTGGAAAATAAGGTTTCAAAGTATAGTATTCATCTAAGATTCAATTTAGTGATACGATATATTTATATTTATAGACTAAGCACGATACTGATAACAAAAAATAAGTAAATAAATTGTAAAATAATCATAAAAACTCTTTTAGTTATCTCTTTCATTGGTTTTAAATCTCTGAGTGATGGAATATATATGTACTATGATATGAAGATTTGAAGGACTACCATTAGGTATCTTTTCGTTACCCATTCGATTACAAAAATATTTAACACTTATATGTATAAAGGTACCTACTTAATTCGGAAGGTTAAATAATATTATGATTTTGGTCAGTCAGCTCTCGATTGTGTCTGATACTTTTAGAGTCGATCGAAAAACGGGCCCAGAGGCTCATCGGCAATGAGAAAGTGGTCGAGTCAAGGCTCCAGAGCCTTGAACATCGGCGCCAAGTTGCCAGTCTGTCGGTTTTTATCGGTTACATATCGGGGAGTGTGCGTTGGAATTGCATGAACTAATTCCTCCTAGCCCTTTCCATCATCGGACTACAAGACGTACGGCGATGCGTCATCGGTACATGGTGGACATCCCACCCATACGCACCAAACGTTTTGAGAATACTTTCATTATCCGTACAGCTAAGTAGTGGAATTCCCTGCCGGAGTCTGTATTTTCTGATAGCTACAACCTGGAAGTCTTTAAGTCAAGAGTGAATAGGTTTCTACTAGTTAAGCGTGCTACATCGTCGACCACATCATCGCTTACCATCAGGTGAGATAGTGGTCAAGCGCGAGCCTATCAATAATAATAATTAAGGCCGTACCCTGACCAAAAAATCAGCGTGATATGAGTATTCCTATTGGCCTAGCGGCAATAGGAATGCTCATATCTCACGCTGGTGGCGTGGTGGTGGCGCATGAATTACAGTAGTGAATACGCCCAGATTTTAGAATAAAATCTTTATAAAATCGAATATTGGTCTTTCGTAAAAATATCACTTACAAAATGTTCGTTATCAAATTTTCTATCCATTAGTGTTAGTACAAAAAAAAAAATTAATGAACACTTTACCGAGGAGATACATGCTATCAATCATTATTTCTCATTTTTATGGTTTTGTTGGAAGGTTTTTAGTGAAACATATACTACTTTAAAAAAAAAAAGAATTTTGGAATCAATAATTTGTAGTTTAATGTATTTTTATTAGTAGATATTTCATTTTAAATAACGAGTAGATAGCTCCTAAAAACTGCACGAAAAACGGCTAGCGCGGCGTTTTTCTCGGGGTAGCGCCTGCACAGCACGATTTTCTTTTTGTTTACGTCTTTACAGTTCGTTTCCTAAGCAGTCGGATTATTTGATATTTTATACTAACTTTTTTTTAATTCTTTCGTCATATTTCAAGAGATGAAAGTGCTCATGAATTTGAACAATTTTATTGTATGACAGACACTGAGTTAATACCATAGCAAAATTTGTTCATATTAATGAGGATTTTCAACCCGTGAAAGCTATTGCCATAATAGATAAAACCATTTCAAAAATAATATAGCTTGATATATACACAAGTAAAATTTCAAAATTTAAAACACCCCCGACACATTTTTATTTCATGCTACATAATTTATCTAGTACATAGTAGATACGCTTTGATCGGCAATCTATTAAACACGTAATTATGACACGATATCTTGCGAAAATACGCCGATTCAAAAAGTAAAACGCCCATAACTATTGAACGGCTGAACCGATTTTATTCAAACGTAGCTAAGAACACTACCGGCAAAAAAAAAACTAAATAAAAATCGGTTCACCCCTCTTTTTCCGTCGGGGGTTAAAAAGGAAACTGCATTAAAGGCACACCTCTAATTAAATTGTAAAACTAGCCTAATGGTACCTAGCTAGGTAATAACAAGAAATTTAACAAACTCGCTGCTAACAAGAATTTTAATTACATTCGTAAAACCAAGAGATTTATCAACTCCATTCTCAGTAGCTCGGTCGGTACAGAAAGTTCATTCAATTGTAGATATTGTAGACCAGTTCCCACGAGCGCGAGGTATCCAAAGTTGAACGTACTTACTTAGGTACTAGATACTTTATAGCTTTGTTTTGTGAGGCCATTAAATTAGAATTGTTTACGTTTTATGCTATTTTAATCCATCGAATAGTTAACTGTTGGAATTGTCCATGAAAAGACTGTAATTTTCTACAGTTAGATCTTTATGTAGGTACAGATTAACCGAAAAAAACCGGCCAAGTGCGAGTTAGACTCGCGCACGAAGGGTTCCGTACCATTATAGCCAAAAACGGCATTAAAATCACGTTTTTGTATGGGAGCCCCCCTTAAATATTTATTTTATTCTGTTTTTAGTATTTGTTGTTATAGCGGCAACAGAAATACATCATCTGTGAAAATTTCAACTCTCTAGCTAACACGGTTCTTGAGATACAGCCTGGTGACAGACAGACAGACAGACAGACGGACCGCGGAGTCTTAGTAATAGGGTCCCGTTTTTACCCTTTGAGTACGGAACCCTAAGAAAAGGATAAAGTTAAAGCTTCAATATTTTAGTGCGCTCATAATTAGGTCCTTATACCTTTGTTAGATTTATATGTATTGGATTTATAATTACTTCGATATAATTATCGGGAGGATTTTTAAGACTGGGACCATCTTGGTAAAAAATCTGTGATTTATGCCTTTTTTGGTAACTTTGTTAACCATCGTGTTTTTGTTTTCACAAACTCAAAACGATTTCTTATAGCTACGATAACTGCCTTAGTTACTGCCCCGTCTCAAAAGCCACTCTCTCTCCTGGTCGATCCCTCATATCTGAGGATCGTGGTCAGCATTAGGGTTGCATCTGGAGCGGATGATCTGCCTCCACCGGTTTCTATCCAGCACGTCACTTACAACCGTGTAGAATTTGGAGGCTGACGAGTCTTTCACTTGATTGGTCCATCTTGTTGGTGAACGACCGCGCGATCTTTTGCGTTCGATGTTCCCAACCACGATCAGGTTTTCCAAATTCTCGTAAAAATGCGCTGTTGAAAAAAGTACAAAAAGCCATTCTCTTGTACAAATAACATGAATTTAATATCCCTTGATCGCAGCATTGTAGAAAGCTGCCACGTTGATATCTTACTCATTAATTTGTAACTATCTACCTAGGTAAAAGGGAGGTAAGACGATAAGACAATATTAATTGGTTATATTGAAAACATAGATTTTGTAAATTCGATCACGATTTTGCTCCACGTTTATTAACTCGATGTACCCTGTATGTTTTGGGTAGTTATATCGTAGCGTAGCGTAAATAATGCGCTATATTGGGGCTGTAGCCTGTATATTAAATTCATTTTGTTGTATAAAGAGCTTTCTCTGACACAATCATCATCATCATTTCAGCCGAAAGACGTCCACTGCTGGACATAGGCCTCCCCCAGGCGTCGCCACATTGACCGATCCCGTGCGTCTCGCATCCAGCGCCTTCCCGCAACCTTAACCAGGTCATCAGTCCACCTAGTGGGAGGCCTTCCAACGTGTCGTCTTCCGGTTCGCGGTCGCCATTCCAGAACTTTTCGGCCCCATCGGCCATCCGTTCTGCGAGCAATGTGCCCTGCCCACTGCCACTTAAGTTTGGCAATTCTTCGGGCTATGTCGGTAACTTTGGTTCTCCTGCGGATATCATCATTTCTGACGTGATCACGCAAGGAAATTCCGAGCATAGCCCTCTCCATTGCCCTTTGGGTGACTTTGAGCTTTCTGATAAGGCCCATTGTGAGCGACCACGTCTCGGTCCCATAGGTGATCACTGGCAACACACACTGGTCATAGACTTTTGTCTTGAGACACTGCGGTAAATTGGACGAGAAGATACCACGCAACTTCCCGAACGCCGCCCAGCCGAGTCGGATCCTACGGTTGACCTCTTTCTCGAAATTGGACCTACCCAACTGGACCGTTTGTCCCAGGTAGACATAATCGTCTACAACTTCGAGAGTAGAGTCTCCGACCTTGATAGGAGTGGGTGTTACATGGGCATTCACCATGATCTTGGTTTTGTCCATGTTCATTTTAAGACCCACTCTTTCGGAAGCTCTACTGAGGTCATCGAGCATTTTACTGAGGCTCTCCATGGTCTCAGCCATGACCACTATGTCGTCGGCAAACCGAAGGTGAGTAATGTACTCGCCATTAACTTTGATGCCCAGCCCCCTCCAGTCCAGAACCTTGAAGACATCCTCCAGCGCAGCAGTGAACAGTTTCGGAGAAATGACGTCTCCCTGTCTCACGCCGCGCCGGAGAAGGTTTGGTATCGAGGTCTGATCCTGAAGACGGACTGACATGGTTGCGTTTTTGTACAAACACTTCAACACCTCAATGTACCGGTAGTCGATCTGGCACCGTTGGAGAGACTGCAGTACAGCCCAAGTCTCTATCGAATCGAAGGCTTTCTCGTAGTCCACAAACACACAATACAGAAGATTAAGAAGTATTCTAATTATAAATCTAGCTTCTTCTTTTTACTGACCGCATTTTTCATCGTCTCTATCGATGACCGCATCTCAGTTATGTTAGCAGTTACTTGGACAGAAGAGTCTAAAATGTCTATAGTCTAATCTAGTATATGTAGGTCCTCCTTCTAGGTCCAAAAACCAGCACTAAGGGCGGTTAAGCACTACATCCGATCCGGGTCCGTGAAATTTCGGTTCCAAAGTAGCCGTGTAATTATTGTGGGAAGCTAACGCACTACATCCGAACTCTATCCGTCATAATCTGTCATAATTCAGAACATTTTGAACTCGGAACTGAAATCACGGACACTGACGTGTAGTATCTATAGCCGCCCTAAACCTACGTGGTAGAAATCCACACTATCACTAAAATGAGACCATAGTCACAGCAGTAGGAATATTCTCTCTCTTCAACCTTTATTCTAATGCTGACTTTAGTTCTCCTCCATTGAGCTTGAGCTTCCCGTATCCAACAATGTTCAGTTGCCGAGGAATTGATAATAAAATGCTGGTGTTGTTTCAGATACGTGCGGAGGTGGGGCGGCCGCGTGTGGTGCCAACTGCACCTGCGGCCCCAACTGTGCCTGCGGCGATGGCAAACCCTCTGGTCAGTATTATAAGTAGAACTACATGATAGTCCTCCAGTCAATCCAATCTCAATAGACACTAGCAATCGGGGACTTGAGATACTATAGTGCATAAGTGTATGCGCAAACACAGGTGAACTGTTTGTTTCCTCTGCACTCTCATAGTTCGATAGGACGGCAATCCGAATCGACTGGAGTGAGATCACAGCTATGTATACAGAACATGGCCTAAATATTTCACTTCTAGGGTCAGGCTGCTACCACCACCAGATGTGCAAGCTAGCTAAGCGGGACGCTATAGGACCAAACAAGGTCATCATCATCATCTTCATACAAATTTTCCATGTTACTCAAGTCTGGAGTTACAAGTTTTCTTCCTCTTCTATTCACCACGGTCTATCGTTACGCTATAGCACACGAACCCTCACAGATTTCAAACATCTCTTGTCTGACCTCGCCTTCTCCGTCCATTCTTCTACTTTGGGTGTGAGGAAATGGCCACCTCTAGTGTCAGAGTTAATAAACCGCCTCTGGGAACCCTTATAGGCCTCTGACTTAGCTATTTCAGACTTACATTAATTATATCCAACATCCATTAAAATTTATATTCAGACAGAGTATTTAACCACTGTTTATTTTCATAACTCTTCTAGTAATTTACCTTTCATCCCCCTCCTCATTAAAGCAAGGCATTACTGTTAATCTTCCTTAATACGTATATGCTAAACTATAAAACTTATTACCATGTTTTGCTGTCACACATGTTTATTTTCTTCCAACTATGCTTTAATTTCATCACAATCACACTAAAAACTTTAATGCTCTAGAGCAATAAAAATGTATGAAATTTCATTATTGCACAGTTTATTTTTTAATCGCACCAAAAGGTGCCAATCTCAAAGGACTAGCTCTATTCAGCCAGCCGATATCAATACTTTTTTTTTTACGTACCTATTATTCGTTTCTATCCTACTTGTTCCAAATTTAAAAAATGTATGCTGCTAACTCTGATTGAAAAAAAGAAATTTAAAAAAGTGATTTGGCGGGAACTTTGTTAATTTTGCTTGACAATATATTTGGAAACGATAAAGTGTGATACTATCTTGTTTGTGAGTGCTTCGGCATCGAATTAAAATTGAATCATCTAGCGACACATTAACTCCAGAAAACATCCTAAATGAAGCCGACAGTGTTATAGAAAATCCTTTAATTTCAATAATTAAACTTCTATTTTAACTGTTTGATATGAGTTTCTTTTATCTACTATTCCTATAGGTAATAGTTGAAAGAAAAGCAGATTATGCACCTCGCCTTAAGTAATTTATATTGCCCTTAAGTAATAAATTACTTTGTGCTCGATGCAATAATCTTCTATTCTATTAGAGGCCCACGTGCCTCTATAGCGTTGCTGGTAAGATGTGCTATGGATCGTTTTCCACCACCAGCATCCTGATTGTCGAACGTGAATTCGGCAATGCGAATGCCGGGCGAGTTGCGGGTTTGACCTCAAGAAGGAGTATGACAAATTCTCTTTAAATAATTAGGTATTGCCTAAAAATATTAGACACTTTCTTTGGTGAAGTCTTTTCTAAAGAGTAAAATATCTGCCTTTGTGATGGTTTATTTCATAGAACTAACATGTTTTCTTTCTCCACAGGTGGGAAGCCATGCTGCCAGGGAGGAGGCAAAAAGTAAAACACCGACTTAAAAGATTCTAAACTCCCTTTTCCCAAATGATGCTCTATTTTAAAAACTATATAATCTTTATTATATCGTAGATTTAATAGCGGTGTAATTCATAATACAATTATAATAATTATGTAGTTGTCTTTAATCATATTTAAAATATAACCGTCGAGGAAAAATATTGTGTTGTCATGAAATAAAATTAGTATATAAGAAATGATAGTATTACATTGATATATAGCTTATTTAGGTTAGATCGATTATATTCGTCTCTGCTTATGTATTGTTAAGTGTAGTTTATAATAAATGATTGTCACATTCAGTGTTTAGCTTCGTCTTTAAAGGGATTATCCTTAGTACTTGTAATACTCATTAGTTTGGTAAGAAAAGTGGGCACGCACACACACACTATGAATCTGTGTAGTGTATCTAAGTAGTAAATAAGTAAGGAAATATTAGTGTTTTATTTTCTCCTAATCCTTTAGATACATATCGAAATATTTTCCAGAAAACAAAAAATAATCGTAAACGGAACACATCTAAGAAAGTTTTCGTTCGTCGTGTTGTCGCATCTGATTTTGTGACACACAAATTGACGTATTGTGTATTCACTCAGTCACGTGTATTTCTAAATCATCCATTGCGTCTTACTCCGGCGAGCGAGCGTCAATAATACGCAAATTTTCATTTTCCACATAAATAAGGTAATTCTCATGAAAATTTAACTTTTTGGGATGTCTCATGTAATATTTGACTATCTGCCACTGGCAACACCAGGCTGAGGCCTCATTTGTGTGTTGCGTCGTCGAAGCGTCAACGCTGCGATGCTTTACATGTATTTTAAGTGACATACCACATTATGCGTTGCGTTGTCGCTCGCGATGTTTCAACGGATCGACGAGCGAGAGATGAAGCGAGTCTGCTAGTTGCGACGTCGTGCGTCGACGCAACGCAGGTGTTGTATACAACGCGTTGATCTGTTGTGACGAAGCAACGCACTAATGAGGTCTCAGCCTAACGCTGATACAGGTGAAAGAACCCATGAATGTGTTTAAGATAGCCAAGGTTTGAAAAATCATTCTGTATATCTCATTGAATTTGAGATTAAACTCAACAAAGCTGAGCATTTTCTAAAACTCGATGTGATGAAGGCTAAATTATAATCTTGTGACGAGGTACTACTCCAATAGCTGTTGGAGTTGCTATGTCAGTTTAAGATAACTCATCCTATTTATCGTTGATGAAAATCCAGAAGACATAGTTTATTTGATTTCTATCATCTTTTTGAAAAGGTTTTTGTCGTCAATAGACCCGCCCGTGTAAAGAGCCAAAGACGAACACATAAACCTAACTACTCTGCAGAGGGTTTGGGCACGGTAAAGATATCTGCAGTATTCTATCTTCATACAAATGGTCGGAACCCGATTCATGCCTACGTGACTCGATCTCAGCCCACACTCAGTATACTACCAGTCGCGGATGCGCCGCAGTGACGAACGAACGGTGTGATGGTTTTGTAAACAGTAAGCGTGCGATTTAAATAGTAGTAGAAGTACTTACTTACTTAATATGGCAGAGAGCAATTATATACTATATTGTGCTTTTTTGGATTGCTTGAATTCTTCTATAACGCACCCAGAGATATTATTTTTAAATTACCTGGAACCTCCGAAAGGCAAGACTTTAAAAAAAAATATGCCTAACGTGTACGTAATATTTTTTTTAGGTAGTTAGGTATTTCTCTTTTACCGCCCCGTAAAATACCTGGATTAATAAATAAATTTGTGGATAGGGTGATAAAGTCACACACGAGTGACCTACCTACGCTCGGGTTAAAAAAAACTAGTAGGTATAATATTATAATATAGTTTCCTAGGCTAGGCTATCTACTTACTTATGTTCTTACCTACTTACATATATTATTGAATTTACGAAATATCATTATGAAATGATTACCTATGAGAGTTATAAATGGTAGGTACCTACCGGGTAAGATTTAAAATAAGTATAATAAAAATATAATAGGTATTTAACTCAGATTAGAGAAAAGAATCTGGGATATTTATAAACACAAAACTTGAAAGAAACTCAAGTAGGTACAGGCGGGCAGCCCTAATGCGTGTTTACGTGACGCGGACTTGTAGGCACTCATTTCAAGGACAGGGCCGAGTCACAATACCGTGTACCGTAATTATTGTACCGAGTACAATAATTTTACCGTGGTTTGGATGTGTTCAATTTGTATTGAAACTGGATAAGCGCCGTCTGGTAACGGTAAGGAGAAACCTCTATTTTTAACGTCGTCGGAAAAAGAGGAGTGTTATAAGTTTGACGTGTGTATCTGTGTGTCCGTCTGTGGCATAATAGCTCCTAAACGGATGAACCGATTTTGATTTAGTTTTTTTTTGTTAGATTAAATGTGTCGGGGGTTTTTAAAATTTTACTTGTTGTATACAAATTGACATATGAGATCGTTTACGTTATCACGATCGAGTGCGTTAAAAAACTCGGAATTAGCACACAGCTCTGTTTATGCATCATGTGACTGAGTCAAAAAATAACAAAATAAAAGCCAAAGTATCATTAAAACATATTTTTATTTCATACGACAATATGTATATGAATACAATAATTATATCATGGAAGCAATGAATGGGACTTGTTGTTTCTAGATTATTATAATTCATACTTACTTCTATTTGTATCCCAAGTAATTAGGAATCTCTCTTAACACCTACAGTTGCATACAAGAGCAATACAAAATATCTAAGATAACTAGTCACTTAACAATGCAAAATCATAAGAAAAACTTAATGAAGAATACAAAATGAGTTCTCATCCAAAATTCAGTCTCACATCAACAGCCATATTCCTCGTTACCCGACTACGAAGCAAAGGAGGGTAATGCTCACGGAAAGTGATTGTTGATGTCACTACAAAAATAATCATTCACTCTCGTTGTAGAAAAATGTAGTTAGAAGTGTTAGAACTTCTTCGTAAAATTGAAAAAATACAGGCAACATTGTTGCATAAGCAAAATAATATCTTTATAAAAAGCGTAATATACTACAACTACGAAGTTTGTACAAATAACAGCTTTGATACTTGCTACTTTGTAAACTTGTATAATTAAATCTTTTAAAACTATTATATCTTTATAACTACGTTCCACAAAATAGTTTTTAGGTACCTCATCCGGTACATGTACACATGTACTTAAAATAAAATCAGTATATAATAAACACTTGGATATACTTATTAAACTCTCTTCAACCGACTGAATAAATAGACCTCGTTATACAAGATAGTTTCGTCTTCATACAATCTCAATTCATACAACAACATTGAAAAATATATTTCTTAATTACAATAACAGACTGTAACAAATGCACTTTGTTTTCAATTCCACAGTTATACATTAAAATAAAAAATCGTACCTTTTTTATTAGTAACAAAATATTATTAACATGGCAACTCTGAATGTAACGTCAAATCAAAGTTTACACTCTCTCTATCTTAAAAGCTACAATAATAAAACTACAGTGGAATTTTAGTGACTCTTTTTGGAATAAAACCGTTTCCAATATTATAATCATCCGACTGTAATACGTATTTAGGCTTTGCCACGATTCTAACAAGCCCAATCATTTATTTTTCACAATCATTTTTGTTGGCTCTACACAAGCAAATATCTTCCAAAAATTCAAATTCCGAAGACTAAAATCAATATGGCCGTACTTATCCATAATCATAGAGCCACTTTGTCGGACCTACACAAGCAAATATTTTCCAAAAATTCAAATTCCGAAGACTGAAATCAATATGGCCGTACAGACCCATTATCAAAGAGCCACTAAAATACCACCGCACACAATAACATAGTTGATCACAAGTAAACGATCACTGAGAAATCACGAGCCGACTTCTAACACACACTACCAGAAAACATTGCCAAATGGCATAATATAACATTCATCCGAGGTGAATCATATCCACCTTTAAGGTTGGCTTACTATCACACCTGGAACACATCTATTTCACTGCTGGCAACACTGACAACCGCCTATGGCGAGCCAGCATGGGCCATGTTGGCCAGCTTAATTTTTAACAGCCATATTCACATGGCTAGAATTAACTCTCAAGTGACTTGTGCCTGCCTACAACTGCATCTTTTACAGAGTAGAAGTGTTGCTTAGCAAGCGAATGTGTGCTACTATTTTCAATCAGATCGACTTTTTCTAACATTGGTAGAAGATTTTTTACTTGACCTTAATTTCTTTTTACAGAAGTTTGAATCGAGTTCTTCGAAGTATGCAAACTTCTTTAGGTTTTTTTTTTTTGCAAACTCTTAAAAAAGGTTTGCATCTAAAAGCATCTGGCTTTGACTGGCAGCGTTTTACAGCCTTGCTTGGTCAGTTGGCATTTATTGGCATCTGGCACGTATCTACAGCAGCTGGCACCCTGGCACGGGTGGCAGGCAGCCGTGGCAGGCGGCAGTCACCTATGGGAGCAGTTCCTCTTCACTATCCTCATCTGAGTCGTATACGGGCGCTCCGTTTCGCATTTGGATGACTGACTTCTTTCTAGTGCGTTGCTCCTTCTGGTCTTTGTTTAGGTCTCTGTAAATAAAAGGGGTCGGTTAGTATGATTGTAGGACTACTGGGCTATTAATCTGAAGATTTGTGTTGTGATTCTTAGTGACACATTCCATCATTATTTTTTTCTTTTTTTTTCGTTTGTTTTTTTTATATTTTTTTGTTTCACTTTCTTAGTGAAACTGAACACGATTAACACATCCAAACTATGTTCAAGAGTTTTTTAGTGTCACCATTGTGACGACACTCTAGAACGCGTCATGGTTTTTTGATAAGCTCTTATGCTAGAATTTAACTTTTATTTTTGTCATTTGAACATTAAAAAATTCACAAGAAACCACCAGTTTCTCCTTTCTTGTAAGTTCTTGTTAACGAGGTTTAAATTATCATTCGTGCCAGTGATCCAACTCTGTAGTTATGATATCCCAAACCGGTATAGACTGCCAACCCACCTACAGCAGATCTTCCAGCTTTCGAATTAGCGATGGCCTTTCGCATTGCGACCAAATTCATCGACAAGGCTTAAAATAACGCGTTTAGACATAGTGCCACTCAACAAGGCTGCATCAAATAACATATGTCCTAAAATCTCAAAGGCAGGAAGCCCTATTTCCTCAATATATCTACTGTTTAGGAGAAGGCCCCTCCTTAGCTTTTTTATCGATTTACAATAAAAACTAACCTGCCATTAAATAGAGGTCGTAACGCACTCTTGAGGCTGGTGAACAGATACGGGTACATCTGTTCCTGGGCCGCCAGCAGGTCGCGGGCACTCTCCAGGGGTTCTGCCAGCGAGGCAGCTAGGGACTTGTCTTGAAGGTCTTCGCGGGTTGCAGGTCGCTTGTCGTTTGAGTTGCAGGCTTCGGTTACTGTGCGGTCCTGGATGTTGTCTTTGCTGGAAGGGAAAAGGAGTTAGAGTAAATTATGATGTTATGGTATTCACATTGATATGCTTATACTATTCTTAAGGAATCTTGTGAGAACCATATTGTGGGGTACAGGGATCTTCCTTGTATCACTCAAGGTGGTTCTGTGCTAAATCTATTCTTTTCATATTTCTAGGATAGGGCAGACTAGCTATAGCAGCAAAAAAAACGTTCACATTCTGTACAATAATTTCATAGCGCTTTTGAACTGCAATAGTTTCAGCAAAATAAATATAAGTCGGAAATAGGAGGGCTATCTTCAATATACCCTCGGTCATATGGGCTTACTATGGGTAAATGCATGCACAAAGCGCAGTATGTAGATTATTTATGCAGTTTAGAGAGTGTTCATTATCCAATTACCAGCGGCAAGTTGACGCGCCAATTTGTATCTACTAGGGTTAAACTTTTAGATGCAACTGTATGAATAATCCCACTTTTCATAAGTTTTCACAAATAACGGCGACATACTTCTCTCAAGTTCCCTCAAGTCAACCTGCAGTGCTTGACACTTCTCACTCGTCTTTGCGTCTCCTTCCGTACTGGCCGTCACCTTACTCTAGGATTAAAATCCTTGGCTAGCATTGGACATTGCAGAAATTAAGTGTTGCCAATTGAATAAAATCGAATTGAAATTTGAATCAGTATCAAAATATTGCCAATGCATCAAAACTAAATTCATAAGTTTACAAGTGATATTTCTTTGTACCTTTCAATCATCTACCTTCCTCCGATATATACATTTTCGTGTCAAAATGGAAACAGTTCTATAACAACGACCTTGAGGCTTTTTGCAGTGAAATCGCTTACGGAGTTACTGAGACTTGGTCAGAATACGCTGCCTTCAGTTGCTTAAGCCAGGGCCACGGTAACACTTTTTCAAGTTTATCCGCGACCCAGACATGCATCGGCCCTAGCGGAACCCGTCAGTTCTGATGACATATCTTTGAGGTGCGCGTGGAACACAACGCGCCGTTGACTCGGGCCTGGTCCTTCTTGGACGGCGAGCTACCCGTTACTCGCCGTACGCAAGCCCGCGCCTACGGTGGCCGGGAATCGTCTTGCGACTCCCGACGCCCGGGACGTCTCCTGCGGTGGCTAGGGGCGTGAGGTCGTCTCCGTTGCGTCTCTCTTACGCGTTCCGCCTCCTCCTTCGCGAGCATTAAGCAGAAGGAGGTGACCATGGCCTCTCACTCTACGGAGTGAGAGGCCATGGCCTGGACCAGGGCCGGTCGCGAGCTGGAATTTCACCTGGTGTCGCTAAGATGTGATCCATGCCACATGCCATTATATTTTTAACCAGCACTATTCCTGCTACCATTAATCAATCAAATGATTTAAAAGGGATAAAAATAATGTGCAAATCCTTTAGTCCTTACCTATTATCCCCACTGTCATCGCTATGCTCGGGGCTGTCAGGCGGGGAGAGCGTGACGTCGGCGGGCACGCGGAAGTCGGGCAGGCTGCGCGCGCACGAGAACGCGGCCAGCGCGCGCGAGCGCACGTAGATGAACGGCCGGATGACGCGGATGTCGTGATCTCTGGAATAAAAGAGATGGTAATATGGTACGTTGCCCCAAGAGAGTCAATTTTTTCATACAATTTTTTTTTTACTTGCAATGTATGTATGTAAGTCCTGAGGGGTCCGACTTGCAATTGCAGTTGCGGGAACTTGAGTCCATGAGGAGCTCGTGGCTAAATAATAACAGCCGCACGGGTCGATCTTCAAGGTTTGAACGAGGTCGGTCCGTGGATGGGTGACGATTTCAACATACCGAGTTTCCTCCGTGCCTCGGAAAGCACGTTAAGCCGTTAGTCCCGGCTGTCATTTGAAGATCTTTGACAGTCGTTACGGGTAGTCAGAAGCTTGAGATCTGACACCAGTCTGGCCAAGGGGTACCGTGTTACCCTGTTACTGGGTTGTGGAAGTCAGATAGGCAGTCGCTCCATGTAAAACACTGGTACTCAGCTGAATCCGGTTAGACTGGAAGCCGACCCCGACATAATTGGGAGAAGGCTAGGCAAATTGATTGTATGTATGTAAGTGTGTTAGGGTGAAATCTAGCAACTGAATTTTAAAGCTGTTATCCTCCACCGATTAAGATGAAATTTTGCATACAAGTTTAGTTTGAATAACAATGCATGGTTAGCTAAGTGACTTTATTCTAAATCTAATATAGCGGACGGTCCAAGATGGCGGACTGGTTATTTTTTGTGCACTGACATGATATGGGTATCTTATGAAAGGGTTTGTTGAGAAGAATACGAAAAAAACTTGTAGTAAAAAAAGTTTTTTTAATGAATAATAATATTTTCATATTAGCAAGTGAAAGTGGCTTAAACTGGCCATGTCTGTCGAAAGACCGTCAGCTGATAGAACAAATGATTACTGAAACATTCGTCTGCTCGATAAATAACGCAATGAATGTTGTTGAATTGCTAAAATGAAGAGAAGATGCATGGCAATTGATAGTGTGTTAAGCAAGGAGTATCATGGGACAGCTTCACAAAGGCCTATGTCCAGCGGTGGACTGCAATGGACTGTTTGTTGAATGATATCACAATCCTCATCATCGTTTATTTCAGTTCGACGAAATATGTCTTCTTATATAATACAACTTTATTAGCCGTCCTCTTACAAGTCACTTCATAGCTAGCCGCAATCCATCCACTGATAAGATTGGCTTATAAGCACTATTGAACTTACCGCAGCGTATAATGTGGCTTCAAAGTTCTCAGCGTGCCAGCATGCATGGCAGCGGCTACGAAGGCCGTAGCAGCTCGGTCCAGGTGCTGAGCCAGGGCTGCTACGCCGTAGCCGTGTGCTACGGCCGTGGTTATGGCACGCTTACGGGTGCTACGACAAGACCAGCGCGTGGCCTCCGCTGCTAGGCTCCAGGGACTTGTGCATATAGCGTCTGTGGAAGACATACAAAATAACATTGCAGTTATTGAAGAAATTAAGACTGATCTCCTAAAACCGTCATCGTCGATGTTGAGGAGCGTCAAGAATGTTGAAATGTACTGATTTGGTCTCTTTGAAATGACGATACATCCTTAAATAGTCTCAGATGAGTAAACATCTGCTAGATGTTACCGTTAGAATTTAGAGACCCCATTCTGATCAAGCGAAAATCCAATTCGTAATTAACATCTTCCAAACTAACAAGTAAAATTAAAAAGAAACCCCGGTACATATTTTTAAATGTATCTATACTCCTTTTTGAAATAACATTAGAAGTTTTTACAAACCTTTTTTACATTTCGTTCAACCGATTTTGAGTTATATCCCGTAAATGTAAGGATAACATAAAAAGCATACACCTCTTACCAAAACTAACTGTGAATAGAAGTCAAAATCGGTTGAACGGACTGTAAAATGGACTTGTTTAAATGTCTAATGTTATCACAAATGAAATAAAGTGGTACTTAGTCACACCTCGATCAACAATAGATTGAACACGTAATTATGACACGATATCTTGCGAAAATACCCCGATTCAATCAGTAAAACGCCCATTTCTTTTGAAAAGCTGACTCGATTTTCATCAAACATAGCTAAGAACACTCTCAATAATGTCACCTTTGAAACCAAAAAAAAAAAAATGTAATCGATTCATCCGTTTATGAGCTATGATGCCACAGACAGTTACACAAACACTCAGATACACACATTAAACTTATAACACCCCTCTTTTTCAATCGGGGGTTTAAAAAATAAAGAATGAAAATGTCAAAATAATTAACTTAGGGAGCTGATGGTTCAAATTTATTACAATCATCATTGCAGTTTCATCGAACTTTTTTCCTAATGTCTAAGGTAAAAAAATCGAGTGTTTAAAATTACAATCCCCCCCTTAGTGACACACAAATGTAAAGACAGAACTTACGTTCACGCTCGTCCTCTTCGAACTTGTCTTCGTAGATGAACTTGATGCCAAGTGTTCTGCAGTAGGCCATCAGATGTAGAGGGTCCACTTGTGATCGAGCTTCGTGTACGAATAGAGCCGCTGTAAGAGAAGAGTACTTTGGTTAAAGAAAATCAATTATTGTAGCTAACGTACATAATTTATTATGCCATGGATTATACCTTAGTTCGACTGCAACATCCACCAGCCTTCTTTTTTTCTACCATAAGATAAAGACAGATATGGTTCCTAATACCCTCCTTCTCTTCAAGTCTAATTCTATTGCTAGCACATAAATGTGATATACTAAGAAGATTATCGAAGATATTCAAAGACTTACCAATACTGAAGTGTATGCCCTTGGCCCGAGAGTAGAGCTGGTACTGATGCAAGGTATGCAGCAGTGCGATGGAACTGCTTCCTCCTGAGAGACAAATCAGCACCTTGTCTCCAGGACGGATCATGTTGTACTCGTGGATGGCCTATAAAGAGTACAGTTGGATAAGGAAACACTATTTAGAGATAGATGGCGAAAGAGAATTTAGTTACTGCCTGATTTTTAAAGCCCCTTTTCACGTTAAGTTATATTGAAGTTTGAATCTACCAATTTCTAAACATAACAAGAGTACTGACACAGGAAATAACAAATGATAAAACAATAATGTGGCACCATCGAATTGGTCTTATCCATTCAAATATACATTACATTACATCACATACAATAGGGTAGTTGACAAAAAATATCTATTTAGTATGTCAGTTAGAAAACCAAAAAAAATTGGACATGTATTTTCTTTTGCCACCTAAACAAAAAAATACGACGATACAGTGCGTTGAAATAACGTGTGAAATCACGATGTGCTACACTTTATACTGACAAAGTGACGTCACAAGCCTCCACTCCTGAAATTTGATGCGCTTTTTCTTTGTCAGTTTTTATTTATTTGATAAAGCAAAAAATACGAGTTTTCTTTTGCCACCTAAACAAAAAAATACGACGATACAGTGCGTTGAAATATCGTGTGAAATCACGATGTGCTACACTTTATACTGACAAAGTGACGTCACAAGCCTCCACTCCTGAAATTTGATGCGCTTTTTCTTTGTCAGTTTTTATTTATTTGATAAAACAAAAAATACGAGTCCAACATTATTTGATCACTGACGGACTGAATAGAATTATCATTTTTCTACCTAGGAAAATCCCTATTCTTGAAAGGACACTAGTAAATACATCGAGTTTTGACTCAGCCTGCACTCAACTAATGGTAAACCGAGTCGGAAAGAAGCTACTGGACCCTTTTTAAAGCCCTTAGTGTAAAAAGATACGCATCTGTTTAGAAACCATTTTTATTTAAATAAATACAAATTTACATATTTATATAATATTTACATACTTCATTAACAATAACTACTTATATATGTACCTAAAACAAAAACTATGAACACGTAATAAACGGCAGGGCTCATTGGGCGTCAAAAAATTCGTAAACATCACTGTCAACGTGAAAAGTGCCCAGAAGGAACGCTGGCATTCACGTCATCAGCATTGCCACGTTGGATGACAATGCTGATTCTCTGGCTGAGGAAAAGTCCAGCCCTCTGGTGACGTCAAGAGTCGACTAACCGTTTGCTTAACCGTAGCTGATGCTCTGTTTAGTTGAAACTGTGTTGCGTGTATCCTGTGTTGTTGAAGTCGATTTTTAATCCTGTTAGTAAAAGCTGTTATACAGTCTTCTGGCAATGATCTTATTGTTCAAACGCTGTACATACCTCAACTGTAGGTTTCCACACGGCCCTGGGCGGACAATGCCAGTTACTGTCATCATCCAGGGTCAGTTCTGTGAGAGATGCGTCACTGCAAGCGCTGCTGTCCTCATGTTCCTCGCGTTCCTCTTCCCAATGTGGCTTGAAGGTGCGGCATTCTGACTCACTGTGGAAGAAAAGAGATTTATATTAGGAAACCTGGCTGCTGAGCTTTTAGTAAATGGCGATGAACGGTTGTGAGAGATTGTTGCCATTATAACCAAACTTGGGTTTGGTTGGTATGGTGATCCTTGCTTATAAGTTGATATCCAATAATATATATCGAAATGCCGTTTTTAATTGAAATAAACTTCTTTTTTTATTGTCTTTTTTACTATTGGCACATAAAGAGCTGCTACTGCTTGATGTAAATGACAAGATACTGGGATTTAGATCAAGTTTTGACATCAGTGGCTCACACTTAATTTTGGCTCAGAGACCAAACTCGTAGTCAGATTTTAGTATTGGTGCCATTATAAATTATATCTCTCCCAAAAATACTGCAATGTCTAACTCAGCACGATAAGCGTAAACTCAAGATTGTCAACTAACCTCCTATCATAGAACCGTTCATCATGAGACCTCTGGTCGGTTCCATACCCGCTGGAGCGAGAGCTTCTGTCAGAACAGCTGGACGACGCGTTGGAGGAGCGACTGCAACGCTTTGAGGAGTCTACCACTGTCGTAGAGGCCCTAGAACAATTAGATAGACCATAGGTTAGTGTTGGTATGGAAGAGATTAGTTAGTTGAATGGAAAAACTAGACATGAAGGCCATTTGGTTAAAGGCAAAGAGTATGTGGCCTGAATCTTGTGTCGTTAGGCTGGAGAAGAAGCCGAACAAGGTATTGGTAATATTTGTGGAAGGCCATTGGAGGCCCTTCGTCTAGAGAGCATGGAGAAAATTATTTCAGAAACCTGCGTTCTGGAACTACATAGAGATAATCTCGACAAGTAAGGAAGGCCTTCCCTTGTGCCCTGTGAAATAGTTACTTGGTTTTGTTTTCTATAACTTCTATGAAATACATAGTGAAACGAGTATTCTATCTATTTACGCTATTCCGAGAAGCTAAATTAATATATAATGTCATAATATTCTCACACTCGTGCACCAATCATGAAAAAGTTCACTTCACAACCAACATTCTTATGAATATTTGATGAACTGTGGACTTTTTTGGTGTGATGTGATGACAAAACAGAATCTTGAATTGCCTTGTACCAAATCCCACCAGTGCAAAACCCATATTCTGTTTCATTATCATCGAGTGCATTGACATAGTAACGAAGTAGTGTGATAGAAACAGAGCAACACGTGACGATCTGAACGTGGGATCAATTGAATATAGTGACAATAGTATCGATACTAAATTAGCGAGTGAGATTGATTCTTTGTTTCAAATCCCAAGTTCCAAATTCTCAGTAAAAGCGTAATTAGAAGATGAAAATGATATAGTAATGGATGAAAAGAAAACTCATCAATTAAAAGAAAAGTTGTAGCCAAAATAACTGCTTTATACAAGAAAATTTTAGCATCTGCGTTAGAAGTAACAACTGGTTGTCAGAATGATATATTGTTTCAGTGGAATTTGAGATGCTTGGGCGACATGCTTTGATTTATTGCCAAAACATTACCCGTGGCCGTCCTGGCCATTTTGGATCCGATTTAAACTTCATTAAAATCTTGCCAAGTCGTGGTCGGTTCTAGCGTGGTTTAATGACCTTCTAACCACTGTTTCGGGAAATGCAATAAAATCGTTTGAAATAGAATTAGAACCATTGCTTAAATTTTATGAGTTCATTTATTTATGAAGAACAAAACTGGCTATCTGGCTATTTCAGAAAGGTGAGGACATACCTATCCCATGTAAAGTTCTTTCCACACATATCAGGGCCGTGCCCGGGATGTGGAAGGACCGTGCCCCTTCAGGGGCTAAAAAAATAATATCGTTGTGTACATTTTAATATGAACTCGTTCACACACGTCCTTGCACGGGCCAGTGACGAAGCATCAATGATTGGGCTCGGCCCTGTCACGTCCCGGGCACGGCCCTGGTTATGTGTGGATAGACCTTTAAGCGTCAACCTTTAGCTAATAAATAATTTGATCTGCCTTAAATTATGATGATTGAAATTGGTGAGCTTGGCGTATATTTTTGCTCAGCCTCTAGCATGTGCGGTAAGCACTGATCGAAGTCTGGTGATTCCAAATCATAAAGATTTGCCTATGAGGCGAAATTTTTTTGATTTTCGAACATGAAAAACGTATTTTCACAGCACAACTGTATTGTCTTTTTAACGGCAGGAAAATTCAAGGAAGCATTAACAGGTGCCATTTTATTGCTGGCCATTAAAAACATGACGCCATTTCAATAAGCAGTAATGTGAGTCCATTTTAGACTAATGAGGTTTTTCGCAACTTACCTATTCTGTCGTTCAGGGTCTTCGGCAAACGCGACTCTGCCTTGGTCAGTGCTTTCGAATCTCTTGGTCTGTCTCACATGGTCACCGGAGCACACAGGGACTCCTTCGATGATGTCTGGGACTTCGCTCTTCTCGTGTTTTTGGCATATTCGAATTCTGCCTTGGCATTTTCTCGTCTTATTTGTTGAGTCTGAAAGAGTTTGTTGGTAATTGTTAAGTAGAGTTTATTATGTTCATAGTAAAAAATCTCGGTGTAATATAAAAAGTGTCTTTTCTGCTGGCTTTGGAATCCTAATAGATGCAATTTTAGGCTTGAAATTGTGCCAATAAAAGATCGTCTACTAATAGAACATTGGCAAACTTGGCATTTAACATAACTTATTACCTACTAGTATTCAGAATCTTACGTATTTGTCAAAATCAGCTTAGCAAAGTTACAATCAGCTTGTCACCAGAAATGACGAATATCTTCATCAATTTTATTAACATCTATTTATATTGAATTGTTTGGTGTCGACGACTCTAATAAACGTGAACAATTTATTGACATCACTTAGCGTCCGGATTATTTATTTATTTATTTAATACTTCATGCACACAAACGTACAGAGGCGGACTTAATGCCTTAGGCATTTTCTACCAGTCGACCTTTGGGTGATGCAGAGACAACTAGTGGTAGGTGCAATGTTGACAATTAAACGAAACAGATTTATGCAAAAAAAAAAAAATTATAAATACAATACAGGGTGTCCCAGAAATCGACGTCAAGCCGTAAATGGGTGATAGACCAAGTTATAACAGTTCTCAGAAAAATACGAAAAAAAATCTATCTCATGTTTTTAAAAAATTATGTTCACTTTAAAAATTTACTAAAAAAATCAATCCCTGTAATGGTTCTTTAACTCCAATTGCTACAAATCCCATAATTTATCATTTTTTTTTATTATTATGTAATCTTGAATAATGCTTGTGTAGATTTTTGCCTAAAATTTAAAGCCAACTCCTCCTACTTAGAAGAAAATTAAACTTTTTCAAAACCAAATTATTCAAATTTACTGTTTTGCCCAACTTTAACTGACTGTACTAAAAAAAAATGTACTACGCTAGTTTGGCAAGTAACATGAAAAATTGGCGCATTTAATAAGGATTCAAAAATGGTGTAACACTTGCTAGATTACGTTTTCAATAATTGGTCAAATTTTTTTTTGTAAATTGTATCGGTTTTTACCCAAAATGTCCATACTTCCTTAAAATGACTTTAGCTTACCTAAAGCTTTGCTAAACTCCGTTTCTAATTCGATAGAGACGGAGAGAGTCATTTTACGAAGTGTGAGCGAGATAAGAAATCGAAATTTTACGTAATTTAAGAGCAAAGTTATGATAGTGATTCAACCTTTTTACTTTAAGTCAGGACCAGTTTTCTCATCTTAGAAAAAAAAACAAATTATCAGATTTAATTTTT
This sequence comes from Orthosia cruda, assembly GCA_964057195.1. Taxonomy (NCBI): domain Eukaryota; kingdom Metazoa; phylum Arthropoda; class Insecta; order Lepidoptera; family Noctuidae; genus Orthosia; species Orthosia cruda. The sequence continues at coordinate 17,080,916 of OZ059834.1, forward strand.
TTTATTACAATAAATGTTCAAACTGCCTTCCTTCGACGGCAATGCAAGCACGACATCTTCTTAAAAAAGATCTGGTTATTTTCCGGGCAAATCTTCCCCTATTTACAAAGACAACGGCTTCCGTTATTCTTTCCCGCAGCTCGGCTAAATTCTCTATTGTTTTTGAGTACACTTTCTCTTTTACCGCTCCCCAGTACAAAAAATCTAGGGGATTTAAATCAGGCGAACGGGGTGGCCACAAGATTGTCCCACCGCGCCCTATCCACCTGAGCGGGTATTCTTCATCAAGATGTTCTCTTACTAAACGGGCATAATGCGCTGGGCAGCCATCTTGCTGGAGCCACATTTCCCTGTAAACGTTCAGTGGCACGTCTTCTAATAAATCTGGTAAAGTATTTTGAAGAAAATCCAAATAAACTGCGCCATTCAAAATCTCTGGCAGCTCAAAAGGTCCAATTATTTTGCCATTTAGTATCCCGGTCCACATGTTTACTTTAAATCGATACTGTGACTTATCTTGCCTCATCAAATTTGGATTTTCTACATGCCACTCGTGCAAATTGTGCAAATTCATGTAGCCATCTTTTTTAAATGTTGACTCATCGGTCCATAAAATCTTCTCTAAGAATCGAGGGTCTTCTCTGTGCCTTTCTAGCATACTTTGGCAAAACGCAACTCTGGGAGCGTAATCCCGTGGTAGTAATGATTGTACTCGCTGTACATGATACGGGTGGAACTCGTTCTTTTTTAAGATTCGGTGGGCGGTACTCTTAGATACACCTGTGCTTGTTTCGATTCCACGTACAGAAGCACTTGGGTCTTCTTGGACTGCTTGTAGTACGACGAAGGAAGTATGGACATTTTGGGTAAAAACCGATACTATTTACAAAAAAAAATTTGACCAATTATTGAAAACGTAATCTAGCAAGTGTTACACCATTTTTGAATCCTTATTAAATGCGCCAATTTTTCATGTTACTTGCCAAACTAGCGTAGTACATTTTTTTTTCAGTACAGTCAGTTAAAGTTGGGCGAAACAGTAAATTTGAATAATTTGGTTTTGAAAAAGTTTAATTTTCTTCTAAGTAGGAGGAGTTGGCTTTAAATTTTAGGCAAAAATCTACACAAGCATTATTCAAGATTACATAATAATAAAAAAAATTGATAAATTATGGGATTTGTAGCAATTGGAGTTAAAGAACCATTACAGGGATTGATTTTTTTAGTAAATTTTTAAAGTGAACATAATTTTTTAAAAACATGAGATAGATTTTTATTCGTATTTTTCTGAGAACTGTTATAACTTGGTCTATCACCCATTTGCGGCTTGACGTCGATTTCTGGGACACCCTGTATAATCAAGAAGATTCATCCAGAAAAAAAAACTTACCGAGTTCTAAAAATGCATCAGTCTCCGTGAAAGTCATGTTGATGCCGCTGTCTTGTGAGCTCACTGAAGGGTTTTGAGACCAGTACTTCTTGATACAACATTGTCTGCAATTAACGTCTGTACAAGTCGCTTCATCGTCCGACAATTTGTTTGAGCTTAGAGATTTGGGCAGAATCGGAGAGTTTTGAGTTGTGACTACTTGGATTATCGTGTCGGGTGTTGATGTCTCACTAGAGTTGAAAGAGATACTGTTGGGTCCTGAAGCTTCGTGTGAAGGCGTGCCATGTGCTGACTTTGGCGAGCTTGTGGTTGGGGACCGCTTGCAGTAACGACCGTCATCTTCGTCATACTGGGGAAGTACAGGACTAGTAGGGCACTTTCTCAAACTAGAAGTTGGCTTTTTGAGATCCAGGCCTAATTCTGGACCAGAACCGATCCTTTGTCTTCCAGTCTGTGGCGGAGAACTCTTTCTTGAACAAGATCCCATGTAATCTGGCGAAATCATCTCATCAACTTGATTAACCATTTCGCGTATTTCGTGTTTCACTTCCGAAGCCATTTCTCTCGACATTCCCATTAGGTACTCCGCTACGTCTATGACTGATACTGAATTCTTATCACTCTGACTAGAATTAATTGAGTTCATGCTAAGATTCGCCTGTTCGAGCGAGTCTGAATTCTCTAATATATCGTCCACTTTGGATATGACTTCACGTATCTCAGACTTTATTTCTGTTGCTATTTCTCTGGTCATTTCTTTAACATAAGCCTGGATGTCTTCTGAGGTTTGAGAGTTAAGTGAAGTTGTTGGGGATGTTCTGCCTACTTGGCTGCAGTCAGATATTGACGTGCTGCTCTGTGTACTATAGAGGAACGCCTTGCCGGGTGAGATCATGGGATCGTCTAATGATTGCAGGTCTGTTTGGCTTCCGCAATTACAAAAGCCTGATTTCTCTATGATATTGTTCGGGCTGGTCTCTTTCAAACCCAAGTTCAATTTTGTTTGTGCGCTGAGTGCTGCCGGTGGACTGTCTGAACCCAAACTATAACATCTGGATCTGATCAGCAGCGGCTGTCTGTTTTGAGGTATTATGCGTAGTGGTGACACAGATTCGCCAACTGCAAATTGTACAGGAAGTGGCGTTTCTGACTCTTCCTTATGGATTTCCCTTAGACTTGATTCTCTCGAATAGAACTTTTGTTTCTGTTTCAATCTAAATATATGGCAATCGTCTATGGCTGAAAGACTGAAATGTCTTGGCGAAGATCCCAAAATTGGCGACGAAGTAATGGAAGACCTTGCATTCAGATTCAGGCTCTTTCTCGCTCCAGTGTACCCTGATGGGTCAAATGGCACAATGTGTTTGACATTGCCCGACCGACCGAGAAGGAGGTCGTGGGCTTCTTTGGGCAGCATAAACCATCTGAGATAATCTATGCGTGGGTTGAAACTGACTTCTGGCTCAGCTGTTGAGCACTTCATTGCCAACTTTCTCGCTCTGTTAAATAGATTCCTCGCTGTTTGCAGAGTCTCGGTGTATGTTTGTGGGAATATGCCTGGACCTGAAATGAAAAACAAATTAAATTAAAAACAGACTCTTTAACGTCATATTGTTTAGACATGACTGTATAAATAAAAGTGAATACTAACCAGAAACTCTTCTCTCGTGTGCGGTCATCTTTCCGTCATTGAACCTCAGCGAGTGCAACGACTTTCTGTCTCTTAGCACAGCACAGGTGTGGTGTCTCCACTGTCCAGTTTCAGGGTTCACTACATATTGCGGCAAAATCTTCCAGCCTTCAGTGGCCACCATCTTTAAGGCTTCTAGAACGAAGGCCAGTTCAGATTCTGACGTGAAGAAGGGAAGAGAAACTCTGCAGAACCCGGGTCTTAAGTGTTCATTGTATATTGGCACTTCTGGCGCCTTCACATCACTCATTTTGCGCACGCGAGCGACTTCCTTTTGCCTGTGAAATAAATTCCATTGATAAACACGAGTGTGCTGATATTTTATGAGCGCGCAAATTATTCGGCCTTGAGATACAATTAACAGATTTGTAATATAAACGCACAGAGCCCAAATGTTTGTGCTTCTAAAAATACTGTCGACGTACAAGATGTTTTATCAATTCATATGCTAATAAATTAATTCGTTGGAGAAATACCAACTATTGGTAACTGCTGAATTAAAATTTACGTGTAACCACAGCAGCATATTAAAGTTACTGATATCTCCGTTTTTAACTCTTATTGTTATTTTAGAGTGTCAATAGCTCAGTACAAACAGACAAATAATACCATTTATTTTTTATAACTATGATATGCGATGCGACGTTGATTTAAAGTAGGTTTGAACAAGATACACTTGCCACCACCTGAATATACCAGTATTATTTATTTCCCCATTTATATCTTCCCACAACAAATTGAGCCTTGAGTATATTGGCGCCATAATTTTATATTTATTCAAATCTACTCACGCTTCGACATCTAATAATTTCTCATATTCTCTTAGAAGCTGGTCATCAATCCCGAGGATATCAGAGCCGTAGTTCAGGTTGCTAGACAGTCCTCCCCTCGCTTGGATGCCGAAGACATCATTCAGGACTGCACAGACGAAGTTGTGGTGCAGGAAGGTCCCTCTTGGATGCTTCACCATCAAGGAGAAGATGGGGAGTCTTCTGACAGTGGGGGATACGTTCCCCAGAAGGATCAGCTCCGGTATGTTCTTTATGTGAGAGATAACTTGCCTGAAACAAAAGAAGATCTGAATAAATATCCAAGGAATATACACACAAATATTTTGTTTCTATCGTAGAAATCGTAGGCGTTTAAAGGCCATTGTCCTAATAATTCCCGCAAGTTATTAGTGTAAATACGTAAACATAAATTGTATTATAACGGTCTTAACAAGGCGTTTGGAATACCCGAAATTGTGGAGGCATAACCTACTTTGCGTTTCAAAGGTTTGAGATAGAACATTTTCTGCGAGAATCTTGAAACTATAAATGTTGTATAAGTATATGATGCATCTAACCAGAATATTTTCAATATGACACCTAGACAAACACATGATACAAAACGTGACAGTGGGATGCCATAAATCTCACAGACATTAAAACAATCTACGTAATACCTTCATCACTCATTCTAGACGATAATCAATTCACCAATTCACGTTATACCTAACGTTGTTATAAGATTCCATTCAGCCATCGATTAGCAAGTAGAAATCACTAATACAAGCTAAACGTTAATTATATCTGCATAAGCCGTCAATTAGCACATAAATTGCCATGCCAAGGTTACAGTGGGACCGCAGCAATAAAAGGTAGAAATCAATAAAGAACTGAAGTTGATTCTGCTGTAAACATGTCGAGTTTTATGAGAAATTTGGGGCGGATCTTGCTGTATACTTTCGTTTTTCCTTTGCTGATAATATATATTTGTTTGCCTATAAGATTAGGAAGTAATGAGTTAATTGAGAGTATTAACACTTTCGTCTTGGGTTACAACGATATTCTATCATGTTGTCAACAGCCCAAATAGTTTGTAATTGACCACTTGATGTTTCGGTAGCGCTTGTCAATCTCATAAATTTAGCATTTTTCGACAATTTGTCTATAGCCGGAGATAGATTCGTTAAGTTTGTTTACAAAATTAGAAAATCTTGAGTAAATCGAGGCATTGCACGATTCTTAATTTCTTTGATCACAATCAGACAATTATTCTTGTCTCATAAGATGTCCTTCCTTGAAATCGAATTGAGATATACAATATCCATATTTTATGTTTGTTGTTTTTATTTGTTCACATCAATAACTTACTCATCGTTAATACTATCAACCTTCACATCTCCTGAACCACGCTAAAGACCTATATGTTTACGATATCTTGTTGCTACTGACCCACTGATTTTTACGACTTGACAGCTGATAAGCATACGGATATACACAATTACATAGTAATTATTGTACTTTGGCAGTACCTATTTCTTGTTTTAAGTGATGTCTGGTGATCTGAAATTAGGTATTTTGTTCTAGAAGACACAGTTGGTATGAGGATTTTTAGTATAGTAATGCTATTCGCCACCTCTGACGCAAAAATAATTTCAGTCTTATCAAAACTCTAGAAGCTTCGGCTCGAAGTCCGTGTAATAAGACTTAAATTACCTACTCTTATGAAAGAATCCGCTTCTTTAGATACTTCAGAAAACCAATTATATCAAACCAAATTTATACGGTAATTATAGTAAACAACGCTAGTAAAGCATATTTCACCTACGGAGCCAAATCTAAAACAATTCCAAACGCATATATTCTATTTTCATCCTTCTACGTTGTTCCTACAATTGCACAGAAAGGCTAACGTCACTGAATAGGAAATAGGTATTGATATGAACGGTATTGATGTACTATTGACGGCGAACGGAAGTATACCGGCAAGACTAACCTGACGCGAATGAATACAGCTTATTATTGATGCACTATATTTAGAATAAGCAAGCCTTGAACTCAACGAACTATCACCTCGATTTGTATTCAAAATGGTCGTAAGATAACATGTGTGGTTTGTTGCCAAGGAGAGGTTTTATCTATTGTTTGTATAAAATCGTTTAAAGTTTTGATGTTTTCATTTTGACTTAAAATAAACGAAATTATTAACTAGGCAATGAAAGAAAACATGTTGCCTCAAAACATGTGACAAAGGTAAGCAGAAAATGATGATGATGAAAACCAAATTACGAGTAATGATGTCAACAAAAGCGTTTAAAAGGACCACGTGTAAGCCAATGACACAATTACTTCATTTACACGTTTTCTTTACGATTTACAATAAAACGTACAAAGTTTCTTATATAAAGCAGGAGGTCAAACGAACGATGTTTATCAATTTTACGACAGGCATTCATACAAACTAAAGAAAGTAATACGAGAATGGTACAGATGGGTTATTTTATGGACAATTTGACAATCAATTCTGTTGCCAAATATCGTGGGACGGCACTTGGAACTGACCGAAACTAGGACACGTCCTATAATAGAACAAATGATCGTGACACTGGATCTTTCGAAGTTAACTGTAAGGAGAGTGTATGATAAAGCCATATGCATCATAACAAAATTATGAGAAGAATATGTTTATAGATTTATAAAACATCATATAACATAGAGTTTACAAATACAATAAAATCAAAATATAAGTCTTAAAAAAATACTTTTGATCTTACAAGATCATTCATCTAAATAAGTTTCATAAATTGCGACCACAAAACTATCGAAATCGGCAACAGAAATATATTTAGTCCAAAAAAGAACATTTTAAACTAAAATTGAGGTCGGTGAAGACATAAAACTATCTTTGGGTGGGAATATTCGACTGGATACGGATCCCGAGACCATATCTACGCTAATGTCTGGACTGTTGCCAAACGCTTAATGGCAAAACTTTAAGCCCCTAACTCTTAACTTGAACACGTTCTGTAGTTAGATAATATCACTATTGGTGATATTGTAAGTCAATTCTAATAATAATAATATTTCTTTGAGGTCAAGTGCAAAAGTTAGTTCTTTACGAGTATCTTCTCAAGTAGAACTATAGTACTACTTAAATAACAGTCAAGCTTTGGACTGGTTACCGTATGGTCTATTGTTTCTACTGAAGATAATATAATTTTCTCATGGCCTTCCTCATCCTGGTCCCACATGAACTGTTAATTCTTCCGAAAAAAAAGTCTATGGTATCATATACTTTCACTATTTATACTTAAACTTTTCTTATGTTTTTATTTGATTTCATATATTTGTAATTATATGCCTTAAGCTTGGCACAAATAAAATGGTTTTCTTTCTTTATTTATGGCCCTCTGCGATATTGTAGCTTTCTTGATAGAAAGTACAATATAACTGATGTGAAAGAATTTTCTAATTCCAATCACAAACGCCAGACATAACCAACAAACAACGAATGTTACTGTTCGCGTTCAGAAAATGCAACCATCTCATATTTTCCCTCAAAATTTTTAAAACACTGTTCTTTTCAGATTTTCCTTTTACGTAAGCTGAAATAAATGTCAAGAGAAACATTGTTCTGAACAAACAGTTGAAGTCGGACATTCTCAAGGGATTCCTTTATTGAATTTGTCGAGAGCAGATGACGTGGTTGGGACAAAGGCTGAGCTAAGCTGACGCACCCCACATTACTTATACTCCATTTGTATTCAAATCGGGCTGGAACTGGGGCATTATGACATGTATGCTTCAACACCTTGATATAAGTCCTTGTGTTGCATATTAAAATGCCTAACGTGTTATGGACGCAGACGATTCAACGCTGGATGTTTTAATATTTTGAAAATATTGTGGAAAAACATCATGATGAACACTACACTGAGAGAAAAAGTAGGGACTTTCAGTAATCTTCGTCATCTTTCGTCCCGACAAGATGAGTTTGAAGGGTATATAAAGCCTCAAAGGACATTGCTTTAAGGTCTTTGAACTTATTGCGTTCTTCAATTCACCTTATACTTAGAAATAATAATGATTTCTGCTGCACTAGTTAAGCTAGATACTACTATGCATCCGGTATTGTTGACTCTAAATCAACTAAATTACAAGACTTCGTTTCCATCAAACAGTAAGGCTAAAATAGTTCTCATTATCTTCCTGCCCTTAACCCATGTTAATTGAGATCGGTGCACACGTTTTCTTCTAACATTCTCCCCTGGTAACCGTCACACTACTTTTTACTTCCCTGCCAAGTTATTCCTAATAGTCATCCCACCCATTATTTGCCTTCCTCCTGTTACATAGCTATCTTCACCTTTATTGACATAACCATGACCGCCATCTAAATGTATCTCCATTCAGGCTCCAGAAAAGAAAATACGGCAATATTTCAGTTTAACAAGCGCCCGTACGTAAACAATCGGCCGACATCGGCTTCACCAATGAAACAGTACAATGCGGATGGCCTCGCTGCGAGACTATAAACTGAGCATTTACGATGCTACCGGGATAGGGTTGTCTTTTGCCTTGCAACTGGCACCCCTGTTGGTTGAGGCGAGCGGTTTTATCGTTTTAATTACCAGGCTGAATGGGTAACTTCCTTGCGCTGGTAATGGGCTATTATCTGTGTGATATTAAACGAATAGTTTAATTCAGAGTGGGCAATTTTCTGGTCACCTAGTTCTTTGGCATTGGATATGGTTTCTTCATATTCGACTTGTCGAACCTAGAAAAGGTTTTTGCTGGGACAGATGGCAGATAGTTTTAAAAGTTAAAACTTTGAAAGATTTTTGTTGGGTAGATATCTAATTTAAATTACCTATTTATTATCCTTAAGATCAAAAACCTTATTTCTTAAGACACCATCTGTCTGCGTGTTTGCGATTGCAGTTTTCTGACTATAATATTTTTCTTCACCGTATGTCAAAAGTCTTTAAATTGGCAACCCTAAGGCCTTTTTTTATTCCCCTGCGAAGAAAATGCCTAACGCATACCGCGCCGTCCGGGGAGACGACGCGGTTATGTGGGGCTTGCACCCACTAAAAACTCCGCCTGTGCACCTACTTTCGCCTTGATGGGTGGGCAGCGAGAACTGCTACGCATGACATTCGCGACCCATCCAGCGTGGCCCACTTCTGGGCTCATTCTTCTTTGCCTGCCTCCGGGCTCCCTCCTTCGGCGATGTCCGGGTGCAGTGGGATATCACCACAACTCCAGGCGCCGTGCAGCATGAACGATAGAGTCCCCGATCTATCATTAGCTGACCCCTGTTATGGCGGCATCAGGTCGGCGTTTCGCCGCCTGCGCCGTCCTGCCCTTCTGCGACGAATCGGGTCAGCGAGAGAGTCTGCCTCCCTGGCCCGCTCCGCCGCTTCTTTCTGCGAGATAACATCCTCGCAGAAAGACGCAACCACCTCCCTGGCAACCCTACCCCTATCCCAGGGTCTCCCAAGTAAAGCTACTGAGCCAACTATACAGGGGCACATCCATTTAGCTAAATAAACCTTGTTACAAGCATTGGGTGTAAGCTTACCTACCCGGTAGCCATGCCGGCGCCTGAAAATATATCATTAGATTTAATATTATGAGTTATAGTTCCGTTTTATGTTCCTGTTTTCTTCCGGTATAATAAAGGAAAATTTAGTGCTTTTAAAACTTCATCACTGGCTATTCTTTCTAACTTTAGACCTCCTGACGACTTCCTGTCTTGGGTACTTAAGTTTGCGAGATGAAAAGCTGATTTGTTACCGAAGATCATCAGAATTGAAACTGATAAATAGTGCCTATCGACATAGTCTAGATTTCCTTTTCACACTAACAGGGAGATTTTACCAAGTTTTCCCGTACATTCGATGTCCTGGACCGAACATATGAAAAACGTTTGAACCCAAATATATGTAAAGAATCGATAATAATTCGAAACGGCTGTCAACATCGTCTGGATCTTTTTCTTATTTCCGTCATCCATCCATACTAATATTATAAATGCAGAAGTCTGTATGTTTGTTTGGCTTTCACGCCAAAACCACTTAACCAATTTTGATGAATTTTGGATAAGAGATAGATTAGATTTTAGAGAAGGAAATGTGATACTTAGGTTTCTCGTTTTTTTTTTATTGGTATTTATTAGTCTATTTTATTTGTATATGTGTATTATTAATATATATGTAAGTATATACATTTTCGTATACAATTTGTTTAAATATTATTTTGTACCCGTTCACAACGTTGTCCTTTTTAACCGAAAGGTTGACTGGTAGAGAATGCCTTGTGGCATTAAGTCCGCCTATGTACCACTATTGTACATGAAGTTTAAATAAATAAATAAAATACTTTTTATCCCGGCTTCGACGCCACTGGCAGAAGCTACGAGCAGTCTATGTCTATACTAATAGTATAAAAAGGAAAGATTTGTACTTGTGTATGTAATGAATAAACTTAAAAACTACAGGACCGATTTCAAAAATTCTTTCACCGTTGGGAAGCTACACTATCCCCAGGTGACATAGGCTACTTTTTATCCCTGTATTCCCACGGGAACGGGAACTATGCGGGTGAAACCGCGAGGCGTCCGCTAGTTTTCTATATTTTTGACGGAGCACATAAAATATCTCAGCTCTCACAGTTACCGCCTACACTATCCGTTATTATATCAGCTGATACAACATGCGTGTATATTTCTTGATCAACACGGAAGAATATTCTCATTTTAAAGATTTAATGCGAAAATATTTATTTTGGTTTGCCAAAAGAATGTTACAACGCAGTTTGTTTCGCAATGGAACATTTTGAACCGATACTTGTACAAAAGATGTCAGAGACGATAGGAAACATTGCTATATTTGGCAGTGAACAATATTAGATCAGTCATGGCCAAACTGGAATGTAGAAGTTACCGATTTGTCAAAGGACAACATCAGTCTCATTCATAAAAATCTGTGAACTGTTTGCTACCAACAACGCAAATGTTTAGATGTTGATAGAGAATTTAAATTAGGAACCCAGGGAGCTTGTTTTTATATGAATAAAGCCCAAAAAATAAAATAATAAAGTCAGTCATGGGGACTACCGACAGTAGTGAAAACTTAAATAAATTGCCGGTCTGGCGCAACACGTCATATTAGCATGTCGGTGATGCGAATTCATAAGCCCCAACCAAAAATTGCTCAAAGAAGTTTTCACTTCAAAAACAAGTGTAAATAATTGGAATAAATTAAATGATTATAATTGGAAAAAATATATATATACTTACATAGTATAAAACAAAGTAGCTTCCCGCTGTCTGTCCCTATGTACGCTTAGATCTTTAAAACTACGCAACGAATTTCGATGCGGTTTTTTTATAGATAGAGTGATTCAAGAGGAAGGTTTATATGTATAATACATGCGGGAGAAGCCGCTGGCAAAAGCTAGTATAATTAATTTATTTTCAGACACAGTAGGCATTACATAAAAATTGGAGGAATATTCTGTAATCAATCAACAACACTGAGATGACTTCATACCAGCCAACAACATTGATTTGTTTTGCGCCATTTTGTGTCACATATTTACACATGTAGTAGGCCCCCAAAACACATGTAATTATTGACGACAGTGCCACTCGATCATGCCTTGTTAATGGCAGTGAAACCTACACCATACAAACAATACGTTACGTCATCAATTACTACATGTTCTGCCCCTTGTATTCGCTAACCTTGTTGTACTAATCTATACGATAAATATAAGTAGGGTGCGGTTAGGTGCGGATGAGTTTAGTCGCAATTATGTAGTCGGTAAATTGATGATGATTCATCCGATTTTTTAACCCCCGACGGAAAAAGAGGGGTGTTATAAGTTTGATATGTGTACTTGTGTATCTGTATGTAGCATCATAGCTCCTAAACGGATAAACCGATTGTAATTCCGTTTTTTTTTTAAAGCTGACTTTATCGAGAGTGTTCTTAGCTGTATTTGATGAAAATCTTAAATAATTACGTCTTTAATAGATGGTCGATCGAAGCGTGTCTACTATTAGATAAATTATGTAGTAAGCAATAAAAAAATGTCGGGGTTTTTTTTAATTTTACTTGTTGTATTGTTTATTTGGCAGACGTGAGTGGAAACGCCGGTAGGTAAGGACATACACGGACCTTATTGCTGGTGTTCTCCAGATAATCTATGGCACAGTAATCAAAACCGATCTGCGTGTATGACTAGGTAGGTGTATGTACGTAAATGGAGGAAAATGAGTAATTAAGGATCTTAAGAGGTGGCGTTCTAAAGTTGCTTCATACCCCCAAGGGCAAAGGGCATGAGTTTATGTGCTTATTTTGCAATAGGAGGGCTATTGATTTTCACCTCAATCGGTTATAGCATAGCATATAATCAGCCTATGATTTCTACTGCTGGTAGACAGGTCTCCTCTCTGTGAGAGGGTCTGGGCCATAATCTGCCATATGGGTGGGAACTGTGGGTGGGAATAGGGACGCTTCCTGGGTAGAAAAATGATAATTCTAAATGGTCCGTCAGCGAGATTATCAAATAATATTGTACCCGTATTTTCTGCTTTATCTAATAAATAAACATTGACAAAGACAAAGCGCATCAAAGTGCAGGAGTGGGGGCTTGTGACGTCACTTTGTCACAGTATAAAGTATAGCATACCGTGACGTCATACGATATTACAAAGCACTGTATCGTCGTAATTTTTTGTTTACGGGGTAAAGAAGAAATAGATGTCCATTAAATAAAAAAATAAATAGATGTTCAACTGTAATATTTTGCATGCCGTAAGGCAAAATGTATTGGGACAATTTATTAATATCCCATCTTATATGTATACCTACATTATCAGCAAATAAATGATTTCTTTCTTTCTTTCTTTCTTTATTTTTAAGTTATCTAACTGACGGACTAAACAGATATTTTTGTCAACTATCCTCATTGATGGCTCAAGGCATGCCGGTTCTTTCGACCGATTTTATTTATTGAATTCGCTTTCATGAAAGAAGTCCAGTTTATTATCTTATTATGTATGAGAGTTTAGTAAATAAACTGCACGTCAAACGCCTGAAATATTTTCTATCGTGGTATTCGGTCTAGTATATACTAATGCGTATTCAAATAGATGAGTGTTAAAAGCATTGCAATGTATGGGATTGACATATGCTATCGAAATGCCACGTAGCCAATGCCAAACATTTTGGACTTGTTGGCAATCGTTATAGCTAATAGAATTTCACTATGATGTGTTTTCGTTATGTACAGTTAAGGGTCAAAAGTGCAGTCACACTCTACCAAAACAGCAGCGGCAATTTTTTTTAGCCAGAATAATTTCAACTTGTCACGGCACCATTCAAAAGTAAGGTTTATTTGAAATAAACTATTTGATTATGATTTTGACAATTTTCCATCCTCCTCGAACTGAATATGATGATCAGACTGTCCACGATCTGACTTCGTAGGATATTGGAGTTCTTTGGTCACGTCGAGAACAGCTGATGGTTACTGGCAAGAATGAAGGGAAACGTCCTAGAGGTCGCAGTCAGATGGTCAGATCAAGTCCGCACATCGTTTGAACAGCTAACTGCACGATGCTCTCCACGACGCAAAAGACAGGCATAGGTGGCGCAAATAAGTGGAGGAAAAGTTGTTTCCGACGACAGGCAAATCACGACCCTCAGTAATAAGGAACACAATTAAAGTTTAGATTTTAATCTAAACTAAATATTAAATCAGTTCGTGGATAATTTAACTTCTTCTACAAAACATAGACACTAGACTGTACCTATATCATACAGAATACAGGTAAGCAAAAAATTGCAGAGCAAAATTACAATAGTCAGTACCTATTATTCTAATTCTATTATTTAAATTTATCGTAATTTGCAATGTTTTATCATAGTGAAGTCCAAAGTCCAGCCCTTAAGGAAAACTGAACACTTGTATTCGAAACATGTTTGCCAATAATATAACATTATTTATTGTATCCGCTATTTTTTAACATGATATGCACGACATAAAAATCTATGCATAAGGGAACTGAGAAGTCTACATATTTTTATGAATATCACAAATCATTTTGTATTTTACATTGTCGGATGCAGAAGCAAATTTAGTAAATAATAACAATGTATGGGGATTTCACCAACAAAAGTCGTTTATTGAGTCGGGTTGCAAATGTTTCATGTTTTCGTCATATTTTGGAGATAGATGAGGGTGAGAAGGAAGCCATCGATAAGATGGATGGATTGTTTGAGGAATGATATTAGAGGCAGTGAATGATAGCATATCAGTTGACAGAGGACAGGTGAGCATGGAAGATGAAATCATTTTGTGCCAATACCAAATAACATGGGACACGACGATGATAACATATGTTAGCATCGTAAATGAGTGACTTAGCATTTATCATATAAAATCCATCTTTGAACTTCATTATTGTTTCCTTTTAGAGCATTTTATTTCTATATTTTTTACATTGTGGTATCAATGGCAAATGCATCGTAACTCAGTCGTAACTGGAAGCGTATACAATTGTTTGTCTGTTTGTTTCGTACCGTGTTTAACGTGCTCGGCGCTGGCGCATGCTCGTAACCATTTATTTTTGTAACGTTTACAACATTTGCTAAGCCGCAATCAAAATTTCACATTTGTATTTCTGATGTGACTATGTTTTAAACGACAGCGGTGTTATTGTAGCGATTTAGTGCCATTCCTGAAGGTTCGATGCAATTCGATTTATATCAGTATGTTCACATGGACGCAATCCGTTCCAGTTCGACCGATACGCACTTCAATTTTTCTTAGCAAATACGTGCGCGATATCGCCTGTCGACGCAATTTTAATTGCGTTGCGACATGAGGCAAGGGAATTATAGAGGTCTTCAAATTAGTAAGCAGGTTAAATTGTATGTTTGTAGGAGGTAATCTCTGGAAATACCTATACGTTTTCAAAAAATGTTTCTCTGATGGACTTATCTTATGTATGAAAGTGAAGGTTGGGTACGGCAAAAACTCGCCAAGTGCGAGTCGGACTCGCGCACGAAGGGTTCCGTACCATTATGGTAGAAAACGGGAAAAAAACATGTTGGTTGTATGAGACCCTCACTTAAATATTTATTTTATTCTGTTTTTAGTATTTGTTGTTATACCGCAACAGTAAACATCATCTGTGAAAATTTCAACTGTCTAGCTATCACGGTTCATAAGATACAGCCTGGTGACAGACGGACAGACAGACAGACAGGCGGATCGTGGAGTCTTATTAATAGGGTCCCGTTTTCACTCTTTGAGTGCGGAACCCTAAAACATACACGAAAGTAAGCTTAATGCAGTAGAATTAATTGCGTTCCTTGCGAAGTATGTGTGGTGCAACTTTAAATGATAGATGTGTCCAGCAGTGGACGTCTTTCGGAAAGTAGATGTCGTAAGAAATAAAGCTTACTTCGTGTCCCAGAAAACAAAAGAATATGCTCTATTTTCTATCAAAACAGTCTAAAAACTATCGCATTATACAACATGGTTCACCGTCCTCAAATGGGACAATCTATTATAACATTGGACCCATTACGAATTAGACACGTCTCGTTCTAAAAACACGTCGTTTTATTATGAATTATATTAGATAACTGGGCAAGTAGTTGTGGGTGAATCATAAGATTCTACTTATATTGTGATACTAGCTTTTTCACGCGTCGTCTTCGCTCCCGTGACGTATCCGACAACAACAGAGCATTTTTGCCGAGACAAAAGTAGTCTATGTCACGCAGAGAGAGTGTAGCTTTCTCAAAGAGACAGAATATTCGGAATAAGGGTTTTCTGGAAGATTCATGCCACCAGTTGACGCCACTTTCGCAAAACGTGTCTCACTCACTGGAAAACGTAACTTACGACATCAATAACCACGTTGACTTCAATTTAACTTATGTCGGCAAAGCACTTTGAAAAGTGCCTGGATCTAACGTTTCAGTGCTGCCACCTATGGCATATCCTTCATTGGTTCAGTAAGTCTAGAGATTACCTCGTCAAAACAAACAGACAAGTGATTCAACCTCTTAATAATATCTTGTTATAGTTTAGATTCAAATAACCGGGCAAATAGCCGTGCGTGAATCATAAAAACATCCATTTCTTTTTTATTGTCACATGTTATTTTTCTCTTTGATATGCGAAATTACGATGTCATCATATAATATATATCATGTGATCTGATATCTGCCGTGACCGTGTTCAAAAGTCATTGAACGGGATATTTTAGTTATTTCTGGGGCAAAAATACAATATATTGGCATTTGAATATACTGAACAGATGTTAAAACCCAATCCTTTAGCAGTAACAAAATTATTAATAAGCCCTTAACGGTCACATAAATCTCAGTGCATTAAAATACAGCTATTATTAGTCCTCACAATTTTATTATCATCACAAACAAATCGCCCGGTAGATTCATATGACTTCATTGCCCAAGCATAGGCTGGCAATTGTCATAACTTTGCAATATTGTCACCTTTGAACTTAACAGCGTCATACTGCATATTTTATTTCTTCTTTCTTGAACATTTCCGGTCTGTTTTTAGTTTTATTGTTAAGGATAATAGTACAATGTTTATATTTAGAAGCTAGTCTTATTTAAGTCTATGTTGTTAGTTGTCTGATTTATGTATTCACGAGACAGGGAAACCTCGTGATTATCAGCAAATGTATTGATATCTAGTTCAACTCTCCACGAGACTGACATTTGAACGCTATAGTCTACAGCCTATAGGCTAAGTTTTTGCAGTCTGATGTTATCAATCGTGCACGTGTATTGAATATAAAGGAAGAAAGATGACATTGTTAGATTTCTTAGTAAAATGACGCTAAACTGCAGAAACTGTTGACTGTTGCATTCATGCAACTGAGAAGTGACCTTCAGATGTTAGAAAACTATCCAGACGTATGTATGGACGAGGTCTCGTTGATGACAGATTAGGTATTGTTGCTGAATTAAATAAATTTGCATCACTTAAATATTTGAATATCGTTACCATTTTAATAGATACTATAAGCGAATAAATCTGTGGCTGAATCATCTCATCACAGTTAATATATGAACCAAAGCTAGATATTAGTTTTCATATAAATAATGGTCTATGGACGATGGAAAATGGACTAGAGTGAATCAGAATAAAAATGTGTTCATAAGTAAATATGTTAATGAAACTAATAAGCAAGGAAACAAGCATACAACTAAAAATCATCACTATAAGAGAATAAATCTGTATCTGGATCATCTCATCACAGTTAATATATGAACCAAAGCTAGATATTACTAGATATTAGTTTTCATATAAAGTATGGTCTATGGACGATGGAAAATGGACTAGGGTGAATCAGAATTAAAATGTGTTCATAAGTAAATATGTTAATGAAACTAATAAGCAAGGAAACAAGCATATAACTAAAAGGAAAAGCAGTACTTCTAATAAAACTTTAAAGATCCTCAAATGGTTAAACAAGGTGATTATGATGTCCTTCCTCCGATTACTAATTCAGCTTCCGGAAGCTTAACTAACAACACAGACATAATAAGACTAGCTTCTAAATATAAACATTGCACTAATAAAACTAAAAACAGACCGGAAATGTGACTGAAATGACGCTGTTAAGTTCAAAGGCAAAGTTATGAGAATTGCCAGCCTACCCTTGGGCAATGAAGTCATATGAGTCTACTGGGCGTTTTGTTCGTGAACTTGTCAGTGTTGGGTGGTTCCAAGTGGGATGATAATAAAATTGTGAGGAGACTTATAACAGCTGTATTTTAATGGTTTGAGATTTGTGTGACCGTGGAGGGTTTATTAATATTTTTGTTACTGCTAAAGGCTTGGGTTTTAACATCTGTTCTGTATAAAAGCTTTCGTGGGCGACTTTGAAGACTGTCTCTTGTAACCGTGTCGTGGTCATAAAGCTCTTATTTATGTGCAACTTTTCATTATTGAGTTTATTTTGACTTATAGTTACGTTAGAAATGATGTTTACCTCTGATCAAATTATTGATCAATATCTATGTCTCTGTATTTTCTCTTTACGCTATGAACAGTGGACGAACTAAAAAGTAATTTCTCCTTTAATTTCATTGACATGACGTACTCGGACGCTCGGCGCCACATAGCAACTCTTTCTATTTCAGGCATCTCCTCTGACCCATTTACTGGCTTTCGAGGACAGCGCTGCAATGACCCGAATTCGATGCCCGTGCCACGCTCGTACGTGGTCATTTGCGGAAATGCGAATTTGAGACGATAGCCTTGTGCAATTATGTTGCTTTTGTATTATTTTATTTGATTTTCCTTAGATATGGACTGATGTTAGTATTAGTATGCATAGAAGTGCGGATGTACCATACCATCATTAGTTTTGGTCATGTAAATATTATCCGGGTGAAAAGAAGAGAAGAGAGAGTTAAAGATACTTAACCAATCTGAAATAATCGTAGAATTTTCTAAAAATTCTAAACCGGACATAAAAAAGACGATACAGGGTCTGCCAAAGTAGAAACAACTGAATCCGTTAAATTGCCTAATACAGATACGCCCAGCAACAATGATACAAAAGTGTTTCCAAATATCAATAATTCTTCGAATTATGAAGCGAACAAATTACACCAGTAGGGGGTTATAATAACAATAGCCCCTAATCATTCAACCGAATCATTTGATATATTCTCAGAACCGGGTTGGGTAAAATTATCGATAAGTGTTCAGTCAATTGGTTCTTCCCATCGGAAAGCGTTCAATGTTGAGTTCGGAAGCGAAGTATTTGGTCATCCGGCAGCGCTTCCTCCATATTGCTCCCAGAAAAATGAGTTTTGTATGAAAATTGGTTTCTTTATTCACATATTCATGAAGTTCATGAATTAATTATTTTACGGAAACCTTATTCATGATTTTTCATCAGAGTTTTATATTTTAAAATTATGGCTATGGCGTTTTTTATAGAGGAATTTTGTGAACAAAGAAAGTTATCAGCAAAACGAAATACATATGTAATCTGACCTACTTAGCTAGTCACAACCATTCCATTTCATCCCGAAATACATGGATGTGGTTTTCCAAGGTTCGTAGGGAGAATGCTGCACTTAATTTTTGTTGCGAAATACTTATTACTATTAATTTATTTACCACGTTAATATTTTCTACCACAAACATTACTATTTTGTACGAACCTTACAAAATCGCAACGACGAAAACGATTCGGGATGGAATAGAATGGTTGGATAGAGATAGAGAATATAAAGATCAGACTTCGGCATATGTATAGTCTGATCTTTATATCTATATATATTTAGTTCGAGTTATTTTACAACTGTGTATTTATTTATATTTGTATATATCCACCATTACACATTTGTGTAGATGGTGATTTATTTGATTTATTTATTTACACGCTTGTTTTTATATCTTGGTTTAAGTCGTTCACTTTCCTCTGCTTATCCTCACACTATCTACATTTCTTTTTCATTTTTCCTTTTCGCGGGTCTGGTAGAAATTTCTTAAGAAATAAATAGTGCTTTTGTCTTTATGTATCATACCGCGTGTACATAAATTATTAAAAAAATAAATATCTTCTAATAAAAATAAACCAAGAATCACCCCAACAGCAACATTAGGTCTTATCAAAATGCCAATGTCATTCTACCAAACAATCGATATGCTGCAACACCAAAAGACGAATAGGTCACGTGAAATTGAGAAGGCGCCAAACGTAGAAAAAAGCGATGCCGACTCGTACTGCAAACAAATCGTTTGGCGAGGGGACTCTGCGCCAACATTGTCTACATTCATTCAATGACTCTTTGCAAACGGGAAATGTTTATTTAAAATCATTTTAAAAACAAGCTCTATATTGAGCTGAGGGATTATTCGCAAATTTTGTGTAACTCTTACATAAAGCTTTTCACAAATGCCAATTCTGATTTTATACGCAATTGTGTTCAGAAAACCCTCGTTTTTTATATATTTAATGCGGAAGAAAAAAATGTCTTGTCTTTACATTAAATATCACAGACAAAGCAAGAGATACCGCACACCGATAACAAAATGAATGAATATCACATTATTGTTTTACAATATCCAATCCTATTCATCAAACTCTTGAAACTACAAAAAAAAACTATAATAAATTAGTTCCGATGTACAATGAAGTTTGTACTACTACTAACGTTAACGCAAATGTTTGTTAGTGTATCAGGTAGTTAATTCATCAGGGATAGATAAATTACTTTTATCTTAATAGCTTTGGAAAAGTTTACCACAAGGAGCTATCTTGTGGCCAATTATTTTTAATGCTTGCCAGATCAAATTACGATTGCAGTGAGATTTATCATATTTTACACACGCATAGATATATAGACTTTACTAGCTTTAATTCTGAAAAGAAATACTAGTGAGGAGTCGCCAGATAAAGACAACTCCAGACGTTATTGAGTTGTAAATTCTAAAGCTGATAAATGTTCATTCTCTGTATCTAAGATTGTGAAACGTTACCAAAATAATTTGCAATGTGTATTCGGGGCCCGGAAGCCGCAGCGAAATAAAACTGCGGTAAAGCAGATATATCAGCTTGTAACGGGAATAGTGCCAAACTAGACGACTGGAGATAAGTCCATATGTCTTCAAAATTGTCTGTCCCGTTAGGTGCATTACAAGATATTTGGCATAGCGTCTATGAAAACGTTTAATGCTGTTTATTAGGTAACCAGCACGTTGCCAATATTATTATCAGTAGCCCTTGGACCTACACAAACTGTTTGGGCATTAGACTAAAGATTGTAACAAGTTAGTTGACTAGTCTCGTTTAGCATAGCAAAGTTTCGAACTAGTACCTCCTCTTAGCAAGCTATTCTCAAAACGACGTTTATAAACACGAGCCTTCTTTTTTTATATTTACTTTATGCTTAATATTTTCTATTGCATTCAACTTCGTAAAAGATAATATAGAAGAAACTTCCACGTTATTCCCAGGTTCCCTACACATGTGCAACATCATAAATAGTTATAGTCTATCAGCAACTATACATGGATGACGCACGGGCTCGAGACTTGAGACTCGGCGCCTTCCGCGCTCATGAAATAACTACCGGAGAAACTATCCAACATTTTGCTGAGTTGGAAACTATTGATTAAAATATACACTGGGTTGAACTAGTAGCAGGAACGTTGAGACTGGCACCGTCAAAGAGAGGTGTAAGGTTAACAGTGGGCGAAGATTTGCATCTACATGTAAATGTTGATGAAAGTAGTTTGTGCATATATGAACCTGCACACTGAAACTGACCTCTGGAGATTGGAAAAAGTTGACATCAATGATGTTGATAACGAGGCAAGATCAGCAAGATACATTTTTACTCTGACGCAGCATGGGCTTTATAATGGTGGTGGCAGTCTTAGAATACCCAAAAATGGTTTTGGTAACATTAAAAAAAAAAAAACAAACTTGAAGTCGAACATAGAACCTCCTCCTTTTTGGGAAGTCGGTTAATTATACCCAGTAGGTTGGGCATATAAAACCTACTAACCGATAATTACAGCTGATGTTTGGAAAAAGTTGACATCATTAATAACAATGCAAGATACTTTTCCGAATGCACGGTAGAATCAATTTTTATAACTTGTAAATTTTAATTTTTAATAGTTTGACGCTTTTGAGAGTGCCGCTTATTGGCCTAGTTAAATAAATATATTTGACTCGTAAAATGACCAAAAGTTAGTTTTCGGTAAAAAAAAACTATTATATTAGGCAGCGTTTTATTTGTCCTTGACATTGCGAATCTTTAAATTCATCAATGGCGTCTTACATACGTAACTCACATAATAATACTTCTAAAACTTCCTTTGTAACAATAATTTGAATAATAATGCCATCAATTCTAGATAATTGTATGTAAATATTATACAGGTAGCGAAACAAACAAGCCCATAAAATGATCAAGTTATGTTTCTATACAATAAATATTGGCACAATGTATATAATAGAATTCATGAGCTATTCACTGAGTCTCATTGTGGTTAAGTTGCAACTAGAAAACTCATTAGGTACTTTCCAACTACCATTGTTAGTTGTAAAAGCAGTAATAGAGTTATCATTGTTAATCACAATGCATTGCAAGCATTATGTGCTATGACTATGTAAAGAAAATACAACGCATAATTTTTATTATGTCTTCTGTCCTCACCAAAGCCTTTGCAAAACTAAATGATACAGATATATTCTTGGCTGTTGGCAAAGAGGCAACACTGTGATATGACTAGAAACTGAGGCTGCCTAATAAGAAAGAAAGAAAGAAAAATATTTAATTGCCACAAACGACATACAAACATTACATTTCAATAACAAGAACAGTGGTAATAGATTTTGAAAACCAAACCGTTAAGGGTTTGGTTTTCAAAATCAAAATCATAGTGTTAGTGCTAAAGAGATGATGTATATATGATGATTATGAATAACTGAAATAAATCGAAGTAAAGGCAAGAGAATGATGATTTTATTGACAAAAATAATAATATCAAGATTATGAACGGAAGAAACAAATAACAACACAAGCACACTAGATTAGAACGTGTAGTCTACAAATTTGGATACAAGCCACGAAAACAGACTATTATCAAAATAAATATTGCAGATATGATAATATTTTTCTGAATGACTAATAGTATCGTTGACATTCTTTGACAAATTGATGGCATTTTCGCATCCATTGCAATATACAATTTTATTTCGGTTCGATATTTTTGTTTAGTATTTGTAAAAATAAATACATATTTGTTATTTTATTCACAGGATGCACACAAACACTTTGACAATTCTGATCAAAGGAAATGTAGATAGAATTATCGAAATCCCCAAAGTTGCTAATCGAGTTTGAAGATAAAGGTAATGACAACTCGGGACAGACACAGTCGAACTTATAACGAAGGTACTGATAAAGTTAGACAAGGCAGTATTTGTGGTCCTGGCCATTGTACAGACGGGTAAGGCTTTGTCTTTTGTCCCTAGGGCTTTGAACTTACGAATCTATAGATTTTCACCTATAAATTGTTTTCAACAAACATGATAAAACTTAAAAGGAAAAATCTTCGGAGTTAAATAATCAATTTAGAGTATCGCAGCAGAAGCCTGAATTTGTGCTCTGTTAGGGACATATGGATAGTAAAATAGTAACATGAGGCTTGAACATAACTGGCATGAATAACGGAGTAAGCTTCTATAATGTTATTGTAGATGGCGATATATCAAAGGATGAATTTAAAGCAAGTTATGAACTTGCTCAGGACTATAACGTGAGCTGATAGACTGTCGAAGCTGGGAATAAATCTTTCACATATATTCCATATCTACTGAAAATTTAGCGACCTGCATCCGACAAAGTGGCGTGGCGGCGTCAGCCTTTGCTCAGTCGTCTGGCTATCTAATAAGGGACCGTTCCCGTATTAGAGAACCAACGAAATGATAGCATAGACTAATATACAAAACGAATATACAACGACCCTCCCTACGCGCTCTCCCTACAGATCGATATAGTTTTATAGCAGAATATAAACGCCACTCTAAGGAATTGCTCAAAGAACGCAGTTTTATTTTAATAATGCATTGTTTACAACCTGTTAGTCGCATATTATGAAATAAATATTGTGTTATATTACTTCCACGTTAGACTGGGAATGCACAAATGAATACATATTTCTGTATGCACGTAGTAAATGCACATATAGGTAGGTGCCCCATCTATTTGAAATTCTACAAGGACTATGAAGATCTTCATCATATTTCTCATTTAGCAGGTAATATATATCTAAGGCCGTTTGATTAAATTTTAGGATACCTCCACAGACAGACACAGAATTTCATTAAGACCCATCGCAATTATCTTTATTTTTACAGTCAACGAGGACAAAGCTGCTTTGCTAAAATAATATCTCGAAAACGTCGATAGTTATTACAGAAACCTCTTTACACAAAATTAATTTACCAAAAATGGACGCTCACATAAATATAAAATCTAATAACTCAACAAAATGTATTTCCTTCGCAAATATTCCGTTTAAACATTTACTAAATGTTGACAGAGAGTCAGTAAACATAAATCTGCACAATAAATAAGCTCCTGTTTGCGTCTGCGTAAACAAAATTCTATCTGAGTTGACACTATGAACCTGGCTGCACAGTAATTTTCCCTTGCCTTGTCCCGCTGTATTCGAAAACGTAAAAATATACAAGGCCAGAGTAATGGCGGTATAACATCCGAAAATTAAATTTAAAATATTCGTGTTCGTCCGCGAAGCTTTTACTGAAAATTTTGGCCAAACTATTTTAGGTACTTTTGTTTATGCACTGTTTTGGACTGGTTTGTTAGCTTACAATTTTGAAATATTAACATTTTGTGTGCTGTAGTTATATTTAAACTGAATGATATATTCAAAATGGCTCATTTTTTTGCCATGAAATTCTACATGTGCTTTTCTGCATTTTCTATCCTCTGAAAATCACAGAACCTAGCAGAATTCTGACGTTCTGTGGCTAGAACATTACCTAATCACAAAGTCTTTGATCATCGTCCATATTTCAAGTTAGCAAGCGACTTACTGAAGCGAAATGAACTCGTTATTGAAGTGACACGTGCTTAGATTACCGAGTGTGCTCCATCGTTTCAAGAAAAGTCCTTGGCGCAGAATTAATTCTATTTTTAGAAACAATATGATGTAAGAATGGAGGTAGTAAGGTAGGCTTCACCTTTATTGTGATTGTGAAAAACGCGGCGAAAAAATTTAACAAAAGATTATTTAAATCATTTTGAAATCAGTAGATTTGAGTAGGTATTATTATGTGAATTGCTATACACGAGTAGGAGGAGACTAAAAAAATGATGGATTTCTGTGTGAAAGATTATATTTACTAGGATGTCTACAAAAAAGGCGGCCTATGATGACGCCAAATATACTAAGACGCATGGAAAAACAAGACACGCTGCTTGGTTCACCGAATGAATTGAAATAAGAACAGCAAAGAGGATGATTTGAAAGTAATGTTGACCTTAGCAACAGAACATCTGAGATTCGTTCCGTTAATCGGATAAAAAAGATTACTCGTATTATGACCTTAAATTAATGTGTACGAAGATAAAAAAAAAACAATATGTTTGCAGATAAAACATCGGCACACTTAATTGCGATTACAGTTATAATTCGGTACCTAACAGTAATTTATTTACATATGATTTTTTTGCCATCTTAAATGATATATATAAAAAGAGACTTAATATAAGATATAACATTACTTGAAACGAAATTCGTTTCTACTTGATTATGCTTAACGGTTCATCAGACGTTTTTTCTATCTCGAAAATACTTGTGTAGATAGCACTGACTTTTGCTAACGGTTCCGCCCGCATGGAAGCTGTCATTATTCCACAGGAAAATACTACTGCTATTAAAAGTATCCTATGTCCAAATTCGTCATGCATGGTCGTTCCTTGTTCCAAATGTCATCCAAATCCGTTTACCCGTTGACGCGTGATTGATCAACGAGCTTCTAAACATACCGACTTTCAATGTTATATCTATCTCTATGAATAAAAGTAGAAAAGAAACAAAAAATACTTTAACTTACTTGCTGATATTGTCCTGTCTCTCAACGATGGTCTGAAGACCGACAGCATCTCTTATCTGCATCACCAACGCTGCCCTTACACCCTCTGTTGATTTCAACTCCTCAATCCTTTCGCTCAAAACCTGAGAACCAAAAAAAATAAAATAGAAGTACTTTAAGTTGAAATAAAGATTATTATTATTACAGATCAAGAATTTCTAAAATCAAAGGAACTACTCTACTTTTAGAACTCTGTACCTTGAAAAACCAAAATAAAAATTGATAAAGGCAAGAATCCACAGACATTTTGTTTCAGTGCAATCACTAATAACCTGAAATATTTAACCTTAAACTTTAACATTAGAACAAACATTCTATTAATTTACTAATAATATTTCAACCGTGTCTAAAAGTAGTCGAAGCAGAAGACATAGAAGAAAAACTGTTAACACGATAAGAATTTCACAAACTTGAACAAATAGGGGCTAGATACTCGTACTGAGCACGTTGATAAGGATTTATTATTCAAAGAAAATTCTCTCCAAGCTACAGACATTCCAAGAAAGTTTGCATCAGGAGCTCATCCATATTTAAATCATTCAATTTCGCTCTTGGGTTCACCTAGCATTACCTGAGACTTGAGAAAACCTTTGAGGAATCTCATTGTGGAAAAGTATATTTATCAACGGAATTGCTCCTAATACTAGTTAAGAATTTTTGTATTAAATGTTAGAAGTTTGCCATAGTAACTGTTTTCTGAATTTTTCTTAACATAATATAAATACACATTTCTTTATTTATTTTAAAATCATCTTTGCTAACATTTGCTTGAATCATTTTATTTTCCAGTTACTCTTTATTTCTTTAAATAAATCAATTAATTATCTATACGTACCTCAACATCCTCAGAATAGATTGGCGTATCACCAAACACACTCTTCTTCACAATCACAACACTGGGACCTTGGACTCCTCCGACAAACTTTTCACAATTGAAGAACAGCGCGTCTTTCTTCACCATCTGTTCCTCTACTCCTGGGAAAGTAGGATTCATGTCTACTGCAGAAGAAGGCGCTACGAGCGTATAATCCCAGAATGACCATGCTCCATATTGGTGGAGGAGTAGTGTGGTAGCTACGTCATCAGCTAAGACTCCTGTCAGTTTGGAAGCCGCTGGGAAAAATCCGATCATTCTATTTCCTGAACTGGAGTTCTGCTGCAGTCTCTGTTCTAAATTGTTCAGGTCGATGTAGCCTTCTTTTGTTTCTGGGATTTTGATGACCTGTAACAATGACAAAAAGAATTGATCAATAATGTAGTATAATAACGAAAATCGTGATTTTAAAATTGAATTCTGCTAGACTACATAGCCACTTACGTACTTTGTGCTACAATGTTGTTATTAGAACCAAAGGCAACAAACCATCAAATATGCATCAAATACATAAAGAAACATTCTAAAGAAAATGGCGACGGGCTAGTAACTTAACCCGATAGGTGTAACCATAAAGTAATCATCCATACATTGATTTAAATTCAAACACAAATATGTTAATGAAGACAACAGTGCTGGCTTTCTAGCAAGATAATAATATTGGTAACTTAGAAAATGATTGCCAAAATAAACAATGTATTGAACAAGATGCATAAAGATGTCTCGCTGTATTTAATATATGAGGATTCCATTCTAAATAAAGAGTCTTTTAGAATCGCTTATTGATTGATTTAAAGCTGAATTAAAACGAAGTTAGCCAACAACTATGTTTGCCATGTCTTGTAAAAATATCCCGAATAATGAAGGAAATAATCTAAGGCTTCTCAACCAGTAGTGTGATTTAATCAATGTACCAAAATAAGAATTGATTGATGTTCTATTTTTAGCTCAGCTATTCCCGTTAATAGACCAAAGATAGCTTTGGAAATATACGAAATTGTATACTTGTTTATTTGAGTTCTAAGCTACTAGTTGATATTGAACCAAATAATAAACTGCATTAAGTAGCTTTACTGCAAACATGGAAAAGATGATTTGTGAGAGGAGTGATATGAAAGAAAAGGGAGTCAGTGATAGCGTGTCAGTTGACAGAACGGAATGGAAGAAGAAAACGTGTTACGCCGACCCCAAGTAACATGGGAGCTTTTTCATTTACTGCAGTCATAATACGAGTAACTACCCCCCGCCTTAGGGTATATATGTTCTGTGCCCACCCCCATGAACATTTAAATTCCTTTATTATTAAATTTACTTGTGTCCACAGGCAAAAATTTAAATGCGGTCAACTATGTTTGGGGTCAAAGTTCCAAGCAACAAAATTCCCAAACCCTTGTTAAGTTTCACTGGGATGTTATAACACAATATCAACTTAACAAAAGAATTTACTTAGAGAATTGGGTCAAAAAGTTCCGTGAATAAAATACTCAAGCACGTTCGTCCTACAGATGACCTCATAGCGATTGAAACAAAAACAATTCAAAAAGGTAAGTACACAATTGAGATCCCTTATGCCGCGTTTTGCCTGCTTGTTCTTTCATGCAGACGAATAAAAATAAAGGTACTCTTATTTATTCTAATAATGTTGTATCATTGTTTTTCCTAAAAAGGCACGTACGCAAAGATACAGGTAGTCCTAAATTGGTCGACTTTTGGTTAGTTATAACAGATTGCTGGATCTTCAGGTCCTACGAAAAAGTTAGGTCAAGCAATATATTTTTTTAAGTGACCTGAGTCAGACTAAATAATAGATGGATCGAGTGTGATAAAGATGATATACTACGGATAAAGTGAACTATGAAATGAATATTAATATGGGGAAGATATTTTAAAAAGCAGGAGTATGATAATGATGGACTAACACATTTTAAATTCGTGGAAATCCAAAACGTTAACGCGAACTTAAGTAACATATTATATCAAAATTATATATGTAAGACAAAACCCGATAACTTAATATATATAACATCGCGTGTCGCAAAAATAACCTTACTAATTATACCTAATGACGATAGAGCATCCAGTTAGAGCCACTTAGGCATAAGTAGTTCATTTGCACGAAGCTAATACGAACTGATGCCATAGATTAATAATGAAACTTAGTCAGCAGAGTGACAGGTCATAGACGAAGTAGACGACCTACCTACCTATAGCAGTAAAGTGGGGATGCACTAATAGAGCTCACACGAGTCACGATACGATTAAAAACGTCCGGCGCACCCAATTTGATGACTTATTGTGTAAATGGTATGAACTTTTATGGTATTAGATACTTAGCAAACAAAAATAGTGTGAAGCCCTTAAAACATTTTATTTAGAATAAAAGATAATTCCTACAATGACTACGAAGGTCAGATAGGCAGTAGCTCTGTATAAAATATTGAACGAAGTTCACCTCAGACCAATTAGACTGGAAGCCGTCCCAACACACTTGGGTAAAGCTTAGGCAGATGACGAAGATTTATTCTAATTCATCATATTATAAGGTATAGATACAGATTACGGAGACACTGAATTTGTTAGGTTATAACATAATAAGAACGTTGCAAAAGATGATGTAGGAGTTAATGAAAGAAGTTGGGCGGAAGAATGAAGAAACGTCTAAGTTATGAACAAAATGAAAAAAAAACCGGTATGGCTACCGATAAACGAAACTGCGTAGGATGGTCATGTGTCTCGACTAATTGTATGCCAAACACTAATTAAGAATTTCCTTTTGTTTTGTAAGAAACATTGGTCAATATCAACCTAAGTAGCTATACGTATCTTCCCAAAAGAGGAGATAAAAAATAAAGATAATGACAAGCACATTATTTTAATGTGTAAAACAAAATGCTATTACAGAGAAGAACACATTCAAGTCATAACCGTAAGTTATAACAAAACAGACCATTAAACTTAAATCGACTAAAGTAAACAAGTAAACAATCTTACTTCTTAGAATTCGCGAAGACAAAAAGTTTTAAAGAAAAATAAGAATTATAAAAATGGCAATGTTGTGTTTGGAGTTCCATCACTTACCGATATGGATGTAAAACTCATCAATGCTGCCTAAGAATATATTTAAAACGTTCGCTCAGTTTGAAGTTAAATGCATCCAGAATCCATCAGCGAAATGGATACAAATTGACACGAGTCTTAAAAGGAGGTAAACAATTTTCCAGCATGATTTTAATAAATTCGTCAGGCAAATTACTCCCACAGCTTCAATTAAGTTCAATCTTCAACCCGAACATAATAATTATAACAACGAAGCAGCTTTAGAGACACGGTCAGAATTTCAAATTCTTAGCAACTTAGTTCCTTTCGTTGAACTTTAACTGAAATGAAGGTAATCCTCCAAGGAGGTACATTGCCATCTGAGATAGAAGTAAGTTACGATTCATTCCAATAAGTCCATTCTTGCCTGATCGATAACATTTTCAAGTTCAAGTTCATTCATTCGTCAGTTTTCTGCTCTATTTTCTTGTGCATACGTTCAGGTAGATCAGATATGCATTCACTTCATGTAAAATACTGGTGCTCAGCTGCATCTGGTTGGAGTGGAAACCGATCTCACAAACAACAAAGTAAAATAAAGTATATAATAAATAAATATCTCAATAAGGCCAGGCAGATTGTTTTTTCTTGGGCATACGAAGTCTGTAATATGACGTGATTACTTGGTCTTTGTGATGGACAACATAGTTTTCCTAGCAAAAATTCCTTATCAACAAAATAGCGACCTTTCCCACTCTAGTAATTAGAACATATTATTAAATAAAAACAGGAAATGGAATACTACCAAAACAACGCAGAACTATAAATTCCCGACACGTAGGTACAAAATTCCACCAGAAATGCGGCAGTACATACAGTATGATGTCATTATGGGGCCTAGCAGTAAACAAGGTGCGTTTAGGACCCGTAAACACGCCATATACTACGACGCAAACCCCCATGACCATGACATGACGTCATCTATCACTGAAGTAAGGGATATAGCAGACACGATACTTTGAGCAGCGGCTAATTGCGATTTAGTCGCATTCGACCGGTATAGCGACTGAACGCTACATTTTAAACACGTTCCGGTGCCGTCGGAGACAAAGTGTCATTTTATCGGCAACAGCTATTCTGGAAATGCCATTTTTTTTGGGATTGACTATGTGACATTTCACGTAAAATTTTAGACTCCTCGTCAATGCTTATAGCCACTTTGTCCAGAAATTCTCAGATCTACGGGATTGGTCTCGATGCTCAATTATTTTACCCATTAATATGAAATTCGTCACCAAAATGCGACCCGCATCGAAGCAATCGCGTGTCTTCTATAGCCCTAAGTGAAGTGGGTACTCTACTCTCACAAGGGCAAAAGCGGGAACACTTTGTAAAGCGCGATATTGTTTACCTTTTGTATGCCAGTGTTACAGTGTATGTTATAAATGATATGAGGAAGGAAGGGTGCTAGAAAGAATATAATAAAGAGCAGGAAATGACCTAAGGACAGCAGTCTTGACACTAACGGGTTTCCGGACTATTGTTGAGGTTTGCACTGTGCATTAACAATCGGAGGCTTAGAGAGATAGAATTCATCTTGTAAGATGTCTAACAAAAGTATGCATCACAAATATGTACTTGCTTTGCTACATAATTATATGGATGTATATTGTGCTGAGACAAAGTATTAAATAAATTAAAATTAAAAATGTGTGTATGTAATGTGTAATAATAATTATGTACTTCAAGATTAATCAATTCAAATTGGTCTGGTAGAACGCACTACTATAGACATATATTCTAGTATGATTGTGAATAAAAAAAACTACAAAGAATCCAAAAAAACATCTTATACATACTTTGAAGTAAAATTGTATTGCGTAACAAACAAATTACAACACAACTTACCCGACGTTTTGAAATATCTTTTGATGATATTTTTTCCTTTGATACTCGTACTTACATTTATTTTGTGGAACGTTTCATGTTTTGTAATAAATCTAACGTTCACCTTTCAATAACAAATTCAAGAAATAACAAATGTTTTCGTGGTCGACATTGTGTCTGTCTATCTGTTATCAACGTCTAAAATTATTATTACTCCTAAACCTATTAATTTTTCAGCTTTAAAAGAGAACACCAAAAAGAAAAAATATTTTTCAGAAACGATTTTCTATCATTTTTAGGGTTCCGTACCCAAAGGGTAAAAACGGGACCCTATTACTAAGACTCCGCGGTCCGTCTGTCTGTCTGTCACCAGGCTGTATCTCATGAACCGTGATAGCTAGATAGTTGAAATTATCACAGATGATGTATTTCTGTTGCCGCTATAACAACAAGGTTAACGCTAAAAGCAGAATAAAATAAATATTTAAGTGGGGCTCCCATATAACAAACGTGTCTTTTTTGCCGTTTTTTGCGATAATGGTACGGCACCCTTCGTGCGCGAGTCCGACTCGCACTTGGCCGGTTTTTTAATCTTGCTATACTGCACGAGGTCAATCGTGATTAATATTAGAATAACAATACTGGAATTTCATTCCCAGAAAAAGATACTACGACATACAAAGGTCCATTGTATAAGGTGTCAACTGTTATAAAAGATCCTTGACAAAGCTTTAAGCATCTTCTTCGCGAAAGTAAAGGAAGAAAGAAAAGTATTTTTTTACTACAAAACGACTGAACATGACGCGGACGAACTGTTAGAGAAAGAAACATAGATATTCAGACAAATAACTTAAAATGAAAAAGACTATATGATCACGAACGCAACAATGTTCCAAATACATTGAAAATTATTACTATGCCAAGTGAACTATGGTAATAAACGGTAGAGGTACTAAAATTTCAAAATAGTGATTTGTAAACATTGTAAGATGATGCTAATAAAATGAAGAGTATAGTTCGTAACGAAATGATCACGTTGGCAAACAATCCGTCGGTAAACTTGACCAGCACTGACACAAATGTGACATTAATAATCATAAAACTGTTACGACTGTTGATTATTATAAAATAATTGCAACCATATAACATGGAGATAAAGTTTTACGACTTTTATATAATTAATATGGAAATCATGTGAAATTAGTCATCTGTTTATCTTAGGAAGGTGTCAGACAAACAGACGTTAAATCAAACAGTGAAACATTCTATGTAAATATCGATTTCATTATCGACAAGAAAATCGTTCTATGAAAGAGCTGAATTTCCTGAAAGAATAAAATTTGTAGGCAACTTTCGCTATAAGTCCAAATAATTGATTAGTCTGGACCTCTCTCGTAAGTTTCGTCCCGCTCATTTATCAAAATAGTAATTTAATATTGAAGCATGATGGAAATTATTTTTTCAAGCATAAAAACAGGAAATCAATTATCCGCATTATAAAAATAAACGAGATCGTTAATGTATTTTCACACATGAACGTCGACATTTTGACGGAAAAATCATTCAATTACTTCCTTGACATGACGAGAACATACCAAACGGGATAATAAGCGTGAAGAATCAATCAGGGGATAATATTGCTTTTAATAACGCTACTCTAAGTAACTTAGAAGATGAATTAGCACAATAAGTATAGGAACAAAGATGACAACGACATCTTTAAACAATCAAAAAGAAAGAAATAGAAAAACAATATAACAATGATAAAACAGGAACCATGAAAATAAAAAGCCAAAAAAGTACCATTTGTAGAAATGACGAAGGAAAAAGTACTGCAAGTACCCTTAATATACAACCTTTCACGAGAATATACCACTGAGCAGAATATAAATGATATCGAGGTATGAAAAGTCATAAATATAAAAGCAAAGGTTGATTCAGGGATGAAGAGGGATAGACTGTATCGGCTGATATACCCACGCACGGTTTAAAGGTCACACAAGAAATATGGGTTACCAAGTGAAATTTGTGGAGGAATAGACATTGAGATAGATACATGTCGTTTTAGTACTTCGGATACAAGTGAAATATATTTCGGCAACACGTCTATAACAGCAGATGAGGGTAGTAAAACACAAACCTAACAAATAAATAAAAAGTTAACCCATACAAAAACATTTATTAAAACTGAAGTCAAAGATCTCATAACGCGCAACCCTGCAAAAAATGCTAATTACCCTAACAGATTTGAACACCACAAAAATAAAAAATAAACCATTAAACATTGTAGAAATGTAGAATCTAGTTCTAACTTCCAACTAGACCTTGCACCCATCTGCTTAACTACGTGCTAAGCTTTCTAGACCTTCCGGGCTCAAGATATAGTACAAGGACAGAAACAAGTATCGCACATGCAGGTCAGGTGCGAAAACGACGTAAATCATACTTTTGTTGATATAATAAAGGAATTTTCCGTTAGTAAGCGCAGTCCATCAAGTGTGTTTATTTGTTTCGCATAATACGGAAATATACGGTTGATTGGGCTGTGCGTTTCGGTCGTTAGAGCGGTTCCGTACTGCATCCGATCCGAATCTAAAATATTTCGATCGATCCGAATATTAACAAAATTCGTGAGCAACTTTAATACTTGCAGGATCCCGTGACGCACTAGAAACTCCGTCAGTTTCCGGTTCGGATAGAACTTGGAACTGAAATTCGGATGAAATGCACTTTACGGATTGTAGTATTGCCCACAGTTAGTAAATTCAAAATGATAATTAATGCTTTACAAATCCGTTCTCTGCTTTGTTCACGTCAGTTAACGTATGACGCCTCAATATTGCAGAGTTCTAGTAGAAAACTACTGCAGCATTGATATCTAAATGGGTTGACTATATATAATGAACTAGACAACAATATAAATACGAATTTGCCAAACATTCCTCTTGACATTCAAATGCAAAATCGTTGCATAAGAAACCAACGAGCATACAAACAAATAAAATAGTCCATAAAGTAACTATTCCAAGCGTTATTTACAACGTCCGCGTCGTCGCGGCGGCGCCCATATTTGACGGCCGTATATTTTCATTGTATGCAAAAAAAGAAAACGCCACGCTTCTATTGCATAACTCAAGGGCACGTTATCGGTATTCGGCCTTACTGAACGTAATGCATTTAGATGCATCAATATGTAGCGGGTATTCTATAGGTACAATTGGTTATTACGCTCTCTAGTTGACTTGACTAGCCGTATTGTCACGTCGTAATGTATATAGTGGAAATGTTGACGTTTTGCAATTAAATTGCGAAGTTAGGTGTGGAGTAAATTATGATTTACGAGCTGAAATATTTATCTTTGGAGTTGTGAAAATGGTGTGGAAAAGGATAGTCTTGCAGTCTCTTTGTTATTCCCAAAGGATTCTGGTACTGCAATCATCTACATACCCAAGTAAAATTATGAAGTTAATTCGCAAATAACTATGCATACCTACACAGCAAAGCAAATGATGCTTGCAGGGGTTGCAACCCCTGGGATAATCTTTTAATATTTTCTATACAAAACAAGATACAATACTCTATATTGTATACCACGGCCGTATCATTGCATTCTTATCCTTCCATAATTTCGTTGGTCCTTCGCGAAGGAACTTTGCGGTAACTATTTCAACTTCATGATTCATTTGACACTTGGGCACGCGGCAAACGTGTCTAGTCCAGTCCCAATATATTTTCAATTGCCCACAAGTGGAAACTCGTCATAGTTGCACGTTTCTTCTTTGTTTGATACAATATTGATATCGACAGATGATGATGTTTCAATGAAAAACAAAGTAACGTAGGCATTGGTAAGAAGGAAGAATGCAACACCTGTGTCAATAATGAATATATACGTAAAATGTGGTTGTATGAAGAGGGAGGCCAGTGAAAAGATAGATCGTGTAGATAATGATTTGAAAGAACATGCAGTGAATGATAGCGTTAAAGTTGATATGGGAGACACGAAGAAAATAGTCATGTGCCAACTCCAAGTAACATGGGTCAAGGTCAGAAAGTTGATGATGAGAGTAACATACACAAAATGTATAATAATAATCATAATTATCATTGCAGCTATACTGTAAGACGTCTGTTGCTAGACATAAGCCACAGCGACGCCGCATTGACCGTTTAAGGAATCAAAATGCTCTTTAATAATGATTTGCTCTTAAAATAAGAGAAAACCTTCCCTTAACTCGACCCGTCAGTTAACAGTCCATTGTCATGTAACAGCTTACGAACGGCAATCCGTCGGCGACGGTATCGGAAGCATATTGAATTAGCGCCAAGTGCTACGTGATAAGCGACATGCTAATGAATGCATATGGCAACTGCTCAACGTAATATGACCGTTGTTTGTGCAGTTTAAAATGTGTCAGCTTTTCGACATTGCATAAAAATTGCCTGTTTTTGGTTTTGATTTGATGTTTATTTTAGTTTTTAATTTAACAACGGATCAGCTAAAAAGTGTGTCTGTAAAGCTACATCGTCTGTGCCCCAAAACCTGCAGCCGAAGCGACCTTAGCGCTATCATGAACGGTACCGTAAAAGAAGAAAAGAATTAGACCAGTATGCTGTACGATGGCACGAAGAAGAACTAATTTATAGATACAACTTCCAGTTTTTTCATCAATTTGTTTTTGTTCCTATTCTTTGAGGACAACTCACGTGATTTCCTTTTCCTTCACTTCTTACCTTTGCTCCACCATGTCCAATTTACTGTCTGATCATCTGTCAAATATTTGCTTGCCCCAGAGACCTATTCAAAACCGTTCAAAAAGTTCGGAGTTTCGGACAGACATTTTTATGGACGAAATAAAACAATACAGCATTTTAATGAAATTTCCAAAAACTTTGCAATTAACGTTCAGGCCAGGCAGGCCACCAATTTTATTGTCCTCCCAGTGCTAACTTTGACAATGTTCTAGAGATCTATTGTAATAACATGGTTCAATTAAACTTTCGTTGGGTTTCACATTTATTTTTGTACTGTTGGCTTTTGAGGTTGAATTTTGGCTAAAATAATTTAGGACCATGTTAGGTTGTTGAAATAATGGATAAAAACCAGCATCAATTTCGCTACTCCCTAGACATCATTTTATATATAACATTTGCAGTTGCAGCAGTTGCTGCTATACCTAAGAAGCTGCATGTACTCTTTACCACAAATAGTTCCGAAATTGCATACAGAGAAAATTCCTATTCGTTGCTAATAATTCAAATAGTAATACTTTAAAAGACTTCCTAAGAACTGCTTGTAATTCTGATCTTCACTCCACCCATCTTTTTGAATCATATTCTATTTTCTACATTCTTAACATTAGAACTTATTCACCATCTATGCGTAACTTTTTTATCTTATTTAACTGTGAAAAACCTACTCTGTTCTTTTTTTTCTAATATAGGCTCGCGCTTGACCACTATCTCACCTGATAGTAAGCGATGATGTGGTCGACGGTGGAGCACGCTTGCCTAGAAGTTACCTATTCACTCTTGACTTAAATACTCCTAGATTGTAGCTATCGGGCAACACAGACTCCGGCAGGGAATTCCACTCCTTAGCTGTACGCATAATAAAAGTATTCTCAAAACGTTTAGTGCGTATGGGTGGGATGTCCACCATGATCTTCCAGTATTACTACTTAGCTTAGCTACTTTAATATATTTTGGCTCTGTCGGTCATAATGGTGTTATTTGAATTTGCTTAGAAATATGGTTCTTCTTACCGTAGTATCATACTCCCTCCAGGGCGCGATCTGCCTCTCTGTCTCTCGGGAAGACACGAAAAGCACCACCTTATCTGGTCGGAGTGCCCTGAGGAACCGGACCAGGGTTGCTCCCACCACCGCCACATCTTCAGGGCAGGCCCCCACCAGGCTCCTGATTATTGATTTTGATTCTGATCTGTGGGTGAAAAAAAAATTTGTCTGCAATTCAATATGGTACAGGTTAATTTATATGGAGAGGAGATTTTATTAAAAACTAATCGCCCGCTCCGGCTTTACCTGGGTCTTATTATAGGTCAGAATAATGTACCTTTCAAATGGTGAAAGATATTTGCAAATAGATGTAGAGGTTCGAGAGATTACCCTACACGTCTGAACAAACTCACAAAATTCGGGCTAATATTTGAATATATTTTGCCTTACTTAAATCAGATCAACGTTGTCTTCCTTCCCTTGTCTTGACTTATTGGGGGTTATTGCAAGCAATAGGCGTTTTTGTCCTACTTTTTGTCCAACACTCTATCAAATATCATCTTATTTTTCCCTTATGGCTATAATCATCTTTTGTTGGAAGAAAACTCCATTTTCATTTTTCCAAGCTCATCTTTGTACATGACTTTTATTTT
This sequence comes from Orthosia cruda, assembly GCA_964057195.1. NCBI lineage: Eukaryota > Metazoa > Arthropoda > Insecta > Lepidoptera > Noctuidae > Orthosia > Orthosia cruda. Next base: position 17,118,672 of record OZ059834.1, read on the forward strand.
GACTTCGTTTAAATGTATTATTTTGGTGTACAATAAAGAATTAAGAATCTTTCACACAACCCATTTTTCCTATCTCTGGTCTTTCTTTCCATATTACCAGATTTGAAAATGTACAATGTATCTTATTGCTAATCTGTTAATTCTATGATTTTATTCTTTGATCATGGTATTGTTGATCGAAGATTATATCATTATTTTAATTTATTTCAATCCTTTCGTTATGGGCACGCTCATTTCTTGACTATTCTTCCCTTTTACTTTGTGGTTAATGCTGTTTTGTTGTATCTGTGTCAAATAAATGGATCTATGTCTTATCGTTTGTGGAAATTTTGAAGCATGGATACGTTCACCGCATATTTCATAACAAACGCCAGTGTATCGTTCCTCGGTTCCACCTGTATACTGGTTATTGTTCTCGGCTAGACAATAGACAATGAGACTGACACCTGTTTTGTCTCCGATGAGCAGGAGACATGACTACCGTCGAGATTGGCTGCTGACTCACGAACAGCAACATGTTATACCTACATGTATATACTTAAACGTGTTTCCAGTATTTATTTGTTATTTACTTTATTGTACACTTAATAAAAAACAATTGTACAATGGGGGTAGTCTTATCTTACAAGGTAATCATCAGTACAGCAGTGCAGTATTGTCTTCATGTACCAGTATTTAAGATTATCCCTGTTCTCCAGTAGATACTGGTTATGACACTCTAAAAGAACACCAGTTGCAATAAATTGTAGTGGGAAGAGTGGGCACTATTGTGGGTGGGTACTGAATGACAAGATACAGTCATAAGGCAGAAGAAAATAAAACCTACTTTATGTATACGATTTAAAACTACGATGTAAAAATCCATATTGTTCATTATTGCCCGCATACGTGGTTTGTAAACTATTGCCAGCAAAAAATATTCAGCAGTCAGCAGTAGGTATACTCAATACACTAATAATAGTGACTTATAGTGATTATTATTATTTTAATATTGTTGCTGGACTTGTTGTGCGATTATGTTTTAGGTTGTAATCAGAATGAAACCTATAATGTGTGAATACACTAAGTGATACGCTGTGATTGTAGGTAACCTATAGTCTCTTAGGTCCACATGTGCCAAAAACTTAACTCATTGTTAGTTGATAACACGAGGTTGTCACAATTGTTACAAGCTTTTATTTAACTTGCAATGTATGTTTGTATGTAAGTGTGTGTTGCTGAATTTTAAAGCAATTATCATCCACCGATGAAGATGAAATTTTACATACACGTTTAGTTTGGAGGACAATGCATGGTTAGCAAAATGATGTCATTCTAAATACAATATGGCGAACAGCCCAAGATGGTGGACTAGTTATTTTTTGTGCACTGCCATGATATGGGCATCAAATGAAAGGGTTTACTGAGAAGAATACGAAAAACGCTAGTTTAAAAAAGAGATATTTTAATAAATAATTTTATCTGTTGTGTCAGCTATTAGCACTCAAGGGAATAACTTTGTCATACATAATTAGCCGTATTAGCCACTTACTCGCCATTAGTATAATAAACCAGGGTGGCGCGAGCGGGTCTTTGTGAAATAAATAAAAGATTACCTGTATAGCTCACTCTGTCCCGACGTATAAGTTAGTCCAGTACACCTGGTAGCGTGTGTAGACAGCACATCCCGTGCTACATAGTCTTCTATACATTGCAGCGCGCGACCAGACCCGTTGTAGTCGCAGTAGACCACTGTTGGACAAATAGAAGGAAGAATTAGTTAGGTACATTTATTGGAAATAGATAGTACGCTTAATATAACTACAATACCTACTATCGAAGTCGTTTTGTTTGATTAGCTACCAAGTGATCGTCAGTCAGTCTTTTGTCTTTACCTAAATAGACTAGACTCTATGGAATAAGTAACTAGGTATATACAGTGTGGGGACGACGATACGACTATACTGGCAATACTAGTGCATACGAGTAGTTTGAAACTATCGAATAAATCTTGATTAAAAATCTAAGCAACAGTGTTATTGACTAAACCATTGGATATATTTTTAAATGCAGACTGGGAATGTTAATCGATACTCGTATATTAAGTTGAAATTATTGTCGAATCGTCATCCCTACACTGTGTAGTGTATGTATGTAGATCCAAATGAATTATGAAACACCTCCTAGCTGAAGCATGCTTACTTCAGTTGGAAATAATAACAGGAGTACCCAGTAGTAATAAATAATTAACAAACCACATGTTGTGTGACTTAACTAAGACGCAATTGAATTTGTGTAATCTTTCTGCAGCTGGACTATTTTTATTTTTACTGTGTAAACAAGATTAAGACAATAATTTATCATGTTCAAAATTAATAATATATACAATTGAATATGTCTAATATTAAGACAATAATTGTTTATATACACATAATCACCTGGACCTGGTCACGGGGTCCCAGCGCTAAGAAAGCAAATTTGGATCAAATAAATGTCACTAGATGGCGCGATATGCACCGATTTGTTATTGAATTGTGTGTAAAATTAACATTTTCTGGAATTGAACGCAAAAATTGCATGTATAATTCATGTTTAATCAACTCTCCTAAGCACAAAATAAACAAATAAACATTTCAAAGATTATTTGAACGGATCATTTAAAACGGATGCCAATAGATGGCGCGGTTTTAAATTTCTGAGGCATTCTACTCGATTGTTTTAGCTTGTATTGTAACACATTTTGGTGCATTGAAACTGTAAAAACGTGCAAAAAATACTATTAAACATATCGTCACTGTTATTAAAAAAAACATGAACCGAGGTAACCCTTTTACTTGCAAGTCGCTGCTAGCACCATTTATCTATTGCCGTGGAACGGAACCGCACGCGATCAATGTACAAAAAATAATCAGATAATCAAACGAAAAACGCTAGTTACATCGTCACGGTTTCTTTGTATGGGATGAGGCATCTGTATTATCTGGGACCTGGTTAAGGTTGCGCGTTGGATGCTAGACGAACGGGATCGGTCAATATGTCGATGTCGATGTCGGGGAGTCCTATGTCCAGCAGTGGACGTCTTTCGGCTGAAAAGATGATGATGATGACATTGTCTCTATTTGTTGTCATCTCAATAGACGCTTTATTTCTGGCTATATCATCTTTCACACCTTTAACCACATCACGCCTAGTTAGATGTTCGTAGGAGGGGCTCGACATAGTGAGTTGCCACCGTGCTTCGGGAAACACGTTAAGCTGTTGGTTCGGCTGTCATTTGAAGATCTTTGACAGTCGTTACGGGTAGTCAGAAGCTTGAGATCTGACACCAGTCTAGCCAAGGGGTATCGTGTTACCAAGTTACTGGTTTGTGGAGGTCAGATAGGCAGTCGCTCCATGTAAAATACGGGTACTCAGCTGAATCCGATTAGACTGGAGGCCGACCCCGTCCCCAACATATCTACTTGGGTTGGGTAGAAAATTGATTGATGCTTAGTTAGATGATTTGAAAACTTATTTTGTTGCATAAATAATATAAATATTTGCATGCCGAATGGTAAAACATGGCTGAGCTTTGATATCATAACATTGTGTAATACCCATATTGCAAAATAAAATTCTATTCTATTCTAACATACGAATAACTTACTGAGTTAGCTATTTGCTTACGACGTAATATTATACCTAGGTGTAAGGAAAACTACTCAATGGTACTAATAATGCAGATAACATTTTATTAAAATACAGAACAATTGCATTAGCAAAGCATTATGCATTGAAATCAGTATGCACTGCAATTTATCTCAACATTTGATATATGACTACTAATGCGAAAGTTTGGATGTGTGTATATTTGTTACTCAATCACGCCAGAACGGCTGGATCTGGATGTAATTTAACACAGAAATAGATTATAGTCAGGCATAGCACATAGGATACTTTTAAAACCGGGAATATGTTTCCTTGGGAACATTTTCGACATTAACGCGGGCGAAACCGCTGGCAGAAGCTATTCTTAGTAATATTATAAATGCGAAAGTTTAGAAGTGTGTATGTTTGTTAATCAATCACGCCAGAACGGCTGAACGGATCTGGATGAAAGTCAGCCACACCACCTTAACGTGTTTTCCGAGGCACGGAGAAATCTAGGTATAAAAAAATGGTCACCCATACACGAACTGACCTCGGCAAGCTTTGCTTAACCTTGAATATCCACCCGTGCGGCTGTTGTTATTTAGCCACGAGCTCCTCACAGATAATAAAACTCCGGAGACTTTAAATTAATTACAAAATTAGGTAATTAATAATGGCGTGCAAAATAATTAATTATGTGTATAACACAAAACATTGTATGATAGTCCTATCTTACATATAATAAAAAAGTATTAATTAAATTAACGTTAATATTAATTTCATTCAGCATTCCAAAACCCTTCAGGACTCGAAATTAGATATGTTCAGTGAAAGACACGGCCAACACGAGGCTCTTTAATATGTCTAAAATATAAACATAAATCTCCTTCTAACCTTGAAGATTGTGTTCCCTTTAAATTAGGTCCCGAGATAGAAATATAAAGATCCATTTCGGTCATATTACATATGTGAGCTTTAGACACCAAACTAATCAACTTTCCTCAAAACTATCCAAGGAAAACTACTGCCAATCAAATATTAAAACATTATGATATGATCATAAGAAAATAATCGATTAACCGATCCTTCAAAATCTATTCATATTTCAATATATTTTGCAGTGATTCGCTTTTTCATCTCTCTCGCCTCATACTTGAATTCCCGAAGTCTCTAAAAGCCAGTTATCCAAAACTGTGGGTCGTCGACCTCTACTGTCAATGTCAGACGGACTGTCATGGCCAACAAAGACATAGCTCTGTAACTGATACCATCGATAACAGGCCCCAGTGAATGCTAATTCATTTAGTTGATATGATTACAACTATGTTTTGTATGTATGTGTATGAAAGTCACTCGTTTAGACTCTAATTTGTCTAAATACAGTTATCGTAAATAGCATAGAAACTTATTCATTTTGTAAAATATGGTGGTTCTTTCTAGGAGTGGGCTAGTTTAGGCTAAAAAAACAACGTTCTGGGTGGTATGTATTTTAGTAGCAATCCATACTGTATGAATATAGACATCGTTTTATCGTCTTTTGTTATGATATTCAATTTGTTTCTGGTTCCTTTCATGATAGTTGAGCTGAGTGGTGCCAATCCATGCGTCATGTTCGTGAACGGGCGCTACCATTTGGGATAGGTCATAACTTAGTAAACCTTGGCCTGTTTTTAATTAATTATTGTATTTTGAGGTTGTTTATTTTACTCTAGACGCTTTTACGTGCACGTATTTTACATGGTTATCACATTTCTATGTAATTTTCCAACAAGAATGATGTAAGCAAATACTAGTAATTAAAACTTATTGATGGAAAAGAGTGTCCGTGGAGTTTCTTGCACATTCTTCTCCTTAGAGACTTACTGACGCTTGCGAATGTGCAACTAGCTTCAATTTTGTTTTTTTTTTGCTGACAGTTCATAAGTACCTTAATGGTTTAGTTAAAATAAATATTTTTATTTTGATTGAATTTCGCTCTCTCACAGAGAGGAGATCTGTGTCCCTGCCCTGCAGTGGGAAAATAAAAAAAGCTCATGGTAACCAAAATTTCACATGGTCATTCTCTTTCATTTGACTTTATTTAGATCCCCAGAACAAGATTAGTAGTTAACAAACCCAAGTATAAAGAACCAACAACATCAGTTTGTCTGTCACCAATGAAATCTGCACGAAAACTCATCCACGATCCAGTTGAAATCGCCCTTATCACACAATATTAGCCAATACAGATAACTGTATCACTAGGCCAACACCAGACACTGGTCAATGCAAACGTTTAATTAAATAATAACAAAACATTATAACATAACTACAAGCGATAAGCCTGCGCGGCCCATTCGCTGGCCTGTTTTCAAAACACTCAGATAAACGTGACGTTTTAAGGAAAAATACCTATCGTTTAAAAAACAATAGCACTGGAATAAAAAACAGTTGCAGTTGTCAAGTATTTGAAATAAGAACAATGGTGAAGAAAAGTTTGTGACGTCAGTAAAAACAATTGATTAACGTAAGCTTGAGGCTGTCTTGCAAGATATTACTTGATTATTTGATTTATCATTTTTTTTGACAAATAAGCAACCTATTCCCCTGATGGTATCTGGTTATAGTGCTTATTTATTTGAATATCATTGGCTTAGCCTAAACTTGGTATGATTTCCTTAGTCTTCGTAATGAAGTGCTTCCTAACAGAACATGATTATCTAAGTACTCATCCTGAAAACTATACGAGAATACGAGAGAGAATGATGTGGAGTTGACGACGAACGAGCAACTGGGAAGGTATTGCTCAAATATTTTGGATAATTATATTAGAACTCAATGGTACGTACTTGAATTTTGAATGGAATGAAACTACAAAAGAAAAACAGTCCGAATGAAAATGAATCATAGAGGACTTACATTGGCACAAAGGAAAGTAGACTTTTTAGTGACGTAATGTTAAGAGAAGGTTTATGGAGAAAAGTATTCAGATTTAGACAAGATTGTATTGGAAAATATCATGATGACGAGGGTTGTTTTGTCCACGATTTTCTAGTTCATCATGACTAATCACAGACCATTGATACCATAGACCATAGGCAATTTTACAAAGAGGCCCGTTGGCGTGATTTGATCTAGCTACAAGATGTAGTACTTTTCATTGAAGACATGGATCATAATTTGACCCTCGGAGACTCACTCCCCCGGTTTCTGAATTTAGTAATAACCCTACTCTATCATGAAAATTTGTCAAAATTCAGCAGTAGAGCTTTCAACTTCGAAATCACAATACATAAACAGATAAGTCTCTTTGAATATTGATGTTTTGTACCCACTCATTTTGATTTTCTCAAATGAGACAGATGATATAATTATCAAAATATGAATAAATTACTTTCAATAACTAATCACATATCCGGTAATTGATTTATCGATTAATAATAAACAGAAATAATAATGATATAACCAGTAGCAAACGTAAACATAATTCTATGTAAATAACATGGATAACAAAAATTTATCGGAGTCGCGTGTCCATTGTTTTGTAGATTGTCAATTGTTTTTCTCAATAACTCGACTTGTTTATGAATGACTAGCTTTTTCCCATGGCTTCGCTTCTTTGGTCTATAATATACTGAAGGAAATGCCTTTTTTTTAAGGAGCATCATCTGCCTAGCCTTTTTCCAACTATGTTGGGGTCGGCTTCTAGTCTTACCGGATTCAGCTAAGTACCAGTGTTTTACACGGAGTGACTGCGTTATGCCGTTGGTCCCGGTTGTCATTTGGAGATCTTTGACAGTTGTTACTGGAAGTCAAAAGCTTGAGATCTGACACCAGTCTTGCCAAAGGGTACCGTGTTATCCAGTTACTGGGTTGTGGAGGTCAGATAGGCAGCCGTTCCATGTAAAACACTGGTACTCAGCTGAATCCGGTAAGACTGAAAGCCGACTCCAATGTAGTTGGGAAAAGGCTCGGCAGATTGGCAAAGAAACAATTTGTTTTATCTATAATAGGTAGTTAGGTTAGCTAAGATTGGGTTCTGGCTCTTTAAGACTTTATTTTCGATCGCGAGAACATTTCTAGCATCGTTAGAAACTGATACCTACATTTTTAATTGATTATCGAATGTCATTAATTTTAATCAGTAAGCTAGTTAACACAATAAAGAGCTATTAAGTTAACCTTATAAGGTAATATAATAAATTATAACGATTGTAATAACCTTCGCAGTCACACATGACTACTTGATTAGCACAGATCTGTGATATGAACGTAGGTACTCAACGGAATCCAGCAATGAGAATTATATATTAAATTTTATAAGCAGAAAACTCTAACTATAGAAGCTTGTGGCATGTGCATAACTCCAGCTTCCTCATAAGTGGTAGAATAATTCTGTATATGCCAATATTTAAGGCATTTTAGCAGCAATCAAAGTTCCCAGTCTTCATTTAGATGCCACGAAAACTTCGTTAATATGAGTCGTTTATTCGATTTTGTGGCAGCTAAATTATGACTGGGAACTTTGATTGCAGCTAATTGCGTAAGTGAATTCGGCAAGGCAAATGGTTTGACCCCATGAAAGAGACAACAATTGACCAATCATATGCGAGATGAAATTTGCGATGTGCATTTCCGTCTATGTGATTGGTTGATTGTTCTTACTCTTTGCCTTGCCGAATTCACTTGGCTGCTGGACCTTCATACGTCAATCAGCCTTATCAAATCCATTAAGTTTAGACTTTCCCCCTTTATGTTAGTAAACATTTGTCACCTCTATGCGACTGAAAGTCGACGGATCCATATATCCATTCTTATATAAACACAGTTGTACTAACAACACGATTGATACAATAAGGGTTTTGTTGGAAAATTTTCATAGATAACTGAAGTTACACGCGTCAGTTTGTTTACCTTACACAAGTTCATTATTTATCAAGGAAACTGAAATTGGCCTTTCATCATATCAGCCGAGACGTCCATGCCCTGGACACAGGCATCATTAAGTAGTATTAGGATTCCTTTATTACCTTTTCATTGAATTCCTTATTATTGTAGGTTATTTTTTTATAATAATTATATAAAGTGAATATTAAGTGTCCGCACTATTAAACTTACCAGGAGAACCAGGGTTACCGACATAGCCCGAAGAATTAAAGTTAAGTGGCAGTGGGCAGGCCACATTGCTCGCAGAACGGATGGCCGATGGGGCAGAAAGGTTCTGGAGTGGCGACCGCGAACCGAAAGACGTTGCGTTGGAAGGCCTCCCACCAGGTGGACCGATGACCTGGTGAAGGTTGCAGGGATACGCTGGTTGCGAGACGAGACACGGGACCGGTCAAAGTGGCGACGCTTGGGGGCCTATGAAGCCTATGTCCAGCGGTGGACGTCTTTCGGCTGATATGATGATGATGATGACGACTATTCAACTTTATTTTTAATAATGTTTGTTTCGTTCCCACAGACAAACCGTGAAAACGATTTTGTGGGGCATAGTTCTTAATTAAGATATTATAAACTTGTACTTTAATAAATAAATAATAGTAATAATCTCCCGAATGTCGCCACATTGATCGATCCTGTGCGTCAAGTATCCAGTGGGTTCCAGCAGCCTTGACCATGTCATCGGTCCAACTAGACTCTGGAGTATTCTAGAGAGAGGCCTTGCAACGGTAGTCGAATAGCCAGTATTGCCCTTTAGGTGCTTATAAAGCTGGGTATCCACTATCTTCGTGCATTCTAATATACTTCGCGTTTAAGCTTTGTGTTTGCATAAAATGGCCACCACGACAAATTATGCGCGAAGCTCTGTTGGTGCCAAAACATAGTGGATACTCAGCTTAAGATTAAGAGATTAGGAGTCTTTCAGAGACCGGGGTTTACTACTTGCCTGTGGAACTAAGCGGGGTAAGATACTAAAGATTGAGGAAATTTATGGTATGTGCATTCTAGTGTGAATAAGGAAACGATTTATCTAGCTAGCGCTTGAAATCTTGAATTGTCCTTCTGAAATATTTGGTGTTAAAAAAACCGATTGTGATTGTGATTAGAGTTATATATCTTCTTGATAATCGTATAAGAGTCTTATCAATTATAAGAAAAGATGAGAAACTAATTATTCTGAATCGGTAAAATTTGTTTCAGACCTTCCCCAAATTAACCTGAAAAGTCCAACCAGCACCCAAAATAATATTCTTACTAAAAGCACAATCCCTGCTGCTCCCTCTACAACTAAAGCACATAAGTATTACGTGAGCACTAGCAAACTAGCAACAGTACATTACGTAATCTCTGCGACAAAACTGCACAGCAAAACACTGCCATGTGCACTTAACCGGTAACTCCGCGATAAAAGTGAACTAAACGTTATTTATCACGTGCTCTGGCTTAAATGTGTTTCCTTCTCTATCTTGAACTTGTAGTTTGAAAGTGACAGGAATAGTGCTTAGCCAAAGGATGTACTTATAAATCATATAATTGTACTTCTATCTTTTATGATACTTCATTTCATAAATATCTTGATAGCTTGATCTCTGCGATATATGTCAAACTGACGTATACGTTATTGTTAGCCTGTCAAGCGCTATTGTTACTGTATTGATACTCGCAGAAAAGTAACATTTTTGAATTTCGATCTTGTCATGTTCCTATCACTGTCATGCGTAAGTAGTTTGTCAATTGCGTGAGTGCCAGGATTAATGCTAATTTTGCAAGAGTTAAGTAACTTAGACATGGAGAATGGACTGAATATCACCTTCTTCTTCCTAGCGAGTCGATGGCAAATACAATTTCCAAATGTTACGTTTGGCCACGTTTTCAGCGACAACAATAACCCACGCCGATGCAGCCATAAGGTCCTTACATGTACAGGTTACAGGACATGCGGTACAGGACAAAAAGCGGGCCATGGTATGCGGAGAGATACCGCACAGACATCCCCTATCCAAGCGTGTAGTGATTACGGGAAGAAAAGTGTGAGAAAGTTAAAGCTATCATGCGGCCAATAGTCGTCCTTTGGAGAATACTAATTGGGCCGCGTCACAGGCTTGCAGTGCACCTTCAGAAAAGAGAATCAATCATGCTTCTGATGGTATTGTCAGTCCGAAGCTGAGACGCACAGGACCGATCGATATGCTGAAACTTGGCAAATGTTCAGCAGTAGACGTCTTTCGGCTGAATTGATATTGATCGTCAGTCCATTCTCCATATCTATGCTACGTAAGATTTTTTAATCTCAACTGCATCAGTCACGTGTCGTATCACGCATTAGATTTGCATTCAAGAATATCGGTAGCCATTTTGTGAATAAATTGATAGCCGTTGCATAGTAAATTGTTTTAGCGGCTACCAGTACCATGCTGCATTGTTAAAGTTTTGTTTATGAACGAGCTCCTAACATTGTTTTTTTATTATTGCTGAAAAGCCAGCGAGAATTTGTTGGATACATTAGGAACATTTATTTATTTATTCGTTTATCCTCGCACTGGAACGCAACTTGCAGCTATTACACCAATGGAGCACAATCGTATATTAAACTCAATATAAGTCCAGGTTTCCTCACGATGTTTTCCTTCACCGTTGTCAACGATGACCAAGATAAACTTAGAAAGTACATATGAATAGAAAAAGTCACATTGGTACTTGCCCAGATTCGAACCCACGACCTCAAGCACGAGAGGCGAGGTCTTAGCCACTAGGCCACCACTACATACAAGACACGATACACATCAAATATTGGCGGTGTAGTTGGATTGTAGATGTATGTCTACTGGTAGCTTTTAGGAACCAAGATTGGTGAATTATAATTTTAGTTGATTTATTGTGTTTTTCAAATCAACTAGGTAGGACGAGTCGTACCTAGACAGCTGTTAGCCTATTCGCTATTGTAAGACTGGAGCCCAGATAAAACTGGATGGGGTCACGGCAGAGCGAGAAGTTGGTTTCCTGGAGAATAGACGAGATAAAAAGAAACGGTATGCCTTAGTAGATGCTTACCTCGAGAATAGAGATATAGATTATCACCATAGGACTGTTAAAGCCAAGATAGGCTTAGTTTTTGACAAAGACGACATTAGCCTAAATAAATAATACGTATAAATTTTAGATGCTTTAATAGTACATTATGGTGCAAGTGTGTATTGTTGGTGATTACCGCTGAGGCGCCATTGAGACCCGAGCCGTTAGGTGAGGGTCTTAAGAGAGCCGAGGACGGTAATCATCAATACAAACGTGTATGATACGACGTTTTTCAACACACTTGTGAAGAAAATAACACAAAAAAAATAATTTCCAGCAGTGAAAACGAGTTGTGAAATATTTTACGCAATGGCGGGCAAAATTAATTAGTTTTCCTATGCGCGCGCATCTAACAATGGCGATCGGCCATAGACTAAAAAGAATGAGTTTTGAAGGGCATTTCAAGTTTTCTTTATTAAAGACAAAAACAAAAGTTATATTTGAGTGAAAGTTTTATTTATTAAACACGTACAAGTTGAAATTATCTATTTAAATACGAAGTTGCATGAAATGTGTTGCATTTTTACTATTGAGCACGATCTTTTTTGTATCGAAACATTTTTAAGAACAAAGCAAGTCAACCATATGTGTGAAACAAAGTTAAATGTAAGATCTAAATGTACCATATACTGAGAAATAAATATTTACTTACTTACTTACCAATAAATTTAAAAAAGACTATATAACTCACCTGTGAATAATAGCAATGAAAAAGTCACAGTTAGATAACAGGTGTCATTATGTGCCTAATTGCGGTGAAATTAGAGCCACTTTATGAGCAAGTGTGTTGAAAAACATTTAAAAGTTATTTCGATGCACAAAACATTAGTTTCACGGTTATGGTGAATTGATTAAAACTTAAGAATTCAAACATTTTTGAAAACGTTAATAAAATTCTATGGGCCATTAAGTTTTACACTGTAGTTAAATATAATAAATTCTGTGGCAACAGTCCCAAGGTTTAGAGTCAAATTCGCGGAAATACGAGAGGCGCCAGTTAATTTGCATGCAGTGTAAACATTTGCCTGTTTGAGTCAAAACTAACGAACCCGGCTTGTGTTCAAATAATTATAATTACTTCGCTTAGTGCTTGAGTATTTGCTTTTCGGAAAATTATTACTTGAGCTAGAATATTTGCTTCTATGAAGGTGCAGTTCGTGATTTGAAATAATTAGATTCTTAATTTGGTTTCTGATGATCTAACACCTAGGGCATCTAGGTATAGGTTCCTGGGATGATGAAAAAATCAAGGAAAATGGTAGTTCAGGCAACATTTAAAAATTTCTTGTTTGATTAAAGTGCCTAAATCAGAATATTATACTGGTTTGTTGTGTAGAGGTGAAAGTCCACGAGTTGGTAAATGGTCACAAACGTATCTTCAATTGCACTACCAGAGGCATCACAGCAAAAGTGCGTTACCATCCTAGAGACAATTCTGAAGCCTGGATTGCCTATAGTAACCTTAATACAATAAGCATTAAGGTCGTAGCTCACTTACACGACCCCGCTCCAACACGCGTACAACACCGCCTTAAACGGAGATGACTGTTCGCTGTAAACGCGCTGACAGCTAGCAGGCATTGTAGGCAACCAGCTGTCCACGCGCTTACATCTGTCAATCAACTAGCTGTCTTGAACTTTAAGCGTCTGCAGCTGCTGTGTTGAATGTAGAGTCCGCGTGCGTACACCGCGAGGGTCTCCCGCTAGAAGCGCGTGGTAAGCATGTGGCAAGCGACAACGTCAACTATCGCGTGGTACGATGGCAGTGGGCTCGCTTACAGCAAGCTGTCTGCTAGATTGTGTTGTCAATGTAAAGTATGTCTAAGGAGGACACCCTGAAGCTCACATTGTAATGAACGTTATTTTGTCGTGTGGAAGCGGTGTCGTATAAGTCGGCTACGACCTTTACACCAATTTTTAAGAATGGTTGAAGAACTTTCCCTGTCTAGTTCCTTCACATAATGCAAAAAAAAACTGATCAGTTATTTTCAAGCTTCGATCGAATGGGTCCGTGGCTTGGGCCCCCAGTGGACGAGGCACCTGTGGCCGACGCCCCCGATTCGATAAATTTAATATTTATATTTTTTTTTTGTGCTTTTTACTTAGTTATGCTAGTATTATATTATCTGTGACTTAGTACAGTAAATGAGAAAAGTGTTTCACCATAATAAAGTACTTACTAAGAGTTATCTATCTTATACTCGTAGCAGAGAGAATAGATCGCCACTTAACCTTATCAATACACACCTTTTCCCCATTAAAAGCATATTTATTATGTACAAAATCTTTCAAACTTGATTATTTTTATGCTTAGAAAAACATTTTACAAGACTTTCATTCTTCAAAAGATACAACGAATATAAAATCATTTCTTTGTTATAAATATAATTATTATTTAATATTATACATATACTTACAATCAATATACATTTATTAGTTTTTGTACAACATTTTTGTGCCTGCCTGACAAGTACATTTGATAAAAAACTGCTTTGAAATAAATTAATAGAATCGGGGGCGTCGGCCACAGGTGCCTCGACAATTGGCCGCCTAAGCCACGGACCCGATCGAATATCCATACACATACCTACCTAGACTATCAAACGCAATACCCTTCCATTTTCTGACTCGGCTATGAGTGATCTCTTCCGTCTATTTACCTTTGCAAGCCAGTTTCTTGATTAGCAATCAATATCTGCAGGTATGTGTTCTATAGTATATTGGCACAGTTCTAATCTCCGTCGACTTCCCGGTACAGTTAGTTGCATTAAAATGCAGTAACCTAGTCGCCAATGCCAGCGCAGTTGCACACTTGGACCTTGTGGGTCGATACTTGTTTTTTGTGCTGGCTTAGTGACTAATGTTATATGCAGCAAATAATTGTATTATATGGACTTTTAATCAGAATAAAGACGGAAACACACTTACGTGTCGTGGCGTGGCGTGGCGCCATCTGACGCAGTTGATTGGCTTCAAAACTCTTTGTGTTATAACGTAGGCTGGAACAGAGTCGTTTGATTGGTGGATCACGCACCAAAACACGCCACGGCACGTAAGTGTGTTTCCGTCTTTAATCAAATTAAGCACCGATATTTTCTGAATTCAAAATCAAAATCATTTTTTTTATTTCACATAGGCCTACATGGGCACTTATAAAACGTCGACAAAAGGTGCACGGTTCGGGTTGGTCTTTTCCTATGGAGAAGAACCGGCAAGAAACTCCATGGTTACTCTTTTAAAAATGGTTTGGTTTTACAATATTTCCATGTTACAGCATTAGTACTTAGATATGGGGGGACAACGTAGGCCCGACTTATGACAATAAGTCGTAAGAAACTAAAAAAAAAAAAAAAAAAGATTATATATTATATAAAAATAGTTAACAAATGTTAACTAGCATCTAGAAGGCCTACAACTAGCATCTAGATGGCCTACAATTAGGCATTTAATGTTGAGTACTTGCAAAAAAAAAACTATTTTAAACTGAAAACCTGTCAAACTTAAGCGTTAAATTAGGGTTTGACACGTGGTCGCGGATAAATTTAAAAGAGAGTTACCGCGGCCCTGACATAAGCAACTCAAGGAACACGGGTGGGTTTTAGTCAGTAAAAGTCTGACGCCCTCCCACAGCTTCACCCACAGCGGGAGAAGTCATTGGATGAATTGAAAAAAAGAGGTTTGACACGTTCTTAGCTTCAATTACTCATTTCAGAAACAGCTACTTTTCATTTGGAAGATCGTAGATAATCTTGATAAGAGTCCTATCAGCGAATAAAGTATTCAAATCCAACAGCGTACTTTTTATTCACGGTTAAATACGTCAAATTGCCAGTAGGTACTTCCATGTTCATATGCATGCATTGTAATGCAACTCAGACATCGAGAGAGAACTGTTACCATTAGGAATATTCACGAAGTAATAAAGTCAAATCACTATAATTTGCCTTGAATATACCAATTGCTTTAAATTATAAAGTATATATTGTAACCTAACCACGACAATTAGTGCATCCATTAGCTACTTACCAACAAGTAACCGCATTCAATACAACTTGACTAATTAAAAATTAACAATTGCAAAATTAAAACAAATCGCAAAACCATTGTTACACATTTATTTCAAAAACATTATACAGGAAACACTCGTGTTTATCTTTAGTATGTACCTGGCAAAGGCATAAAGGCTGAACGTGTTAGCAAACAATATTTAATCTGTGTATTTGTATGGCTAATACAGAGATCAGCTGTCACGCGCATGATTTGTGCTAATAGAGACCAAAGTGTTTAGAACTGCGAGAACATATAGAATTAGATTCAAAAGTACTGCAAAATAGAGTTAGTAGGGATAAAGGAGCAAACATTTAAAAGGTTTTCCACCACTTTTAACGTTGAGTTACTAGTTTTCGTTAAGATCCCATTTTGTGCTGTTTTCACCTTTCATTTTCGTTCCAATTCTGAATATATTCATTACATACTCGTATTAAGTAATTTTACGATTAATATTCATTAATGAAAAAAGGGTGATCTGTAACGCAGGGTCTTCTCAGACAATAAGCGAAAAAAATAATCTCCATACAAGGTTGTGCATTATGTTGTGCGTTATGTTTATTTACTTTTGTGTATATAGTGTATGTGTATGTATGTAGTTTGTATGTATACCTTGTATTTGAATAAATATTACCTATCGTGATTTATTCCCAATGTTACACCTACCACTATTTGTCTCTGCTTAACCCAAAGATCGACTGGTAGAAAATGGCTAAGCATTAAGTCCGCCACTGTACGTTTTTGTGCATGAAGTATTAAAGAAAAAGAGTTAAAGAGCCCACTGTATTTTGATATTGAGATAAATAAAGAATTTATTATTCCTCTCAATCCAATAGATTGTGTGTAAGTGATATGAACGAAAAGGGAGTGAATGATAACGTGACGGTTGACAGGAGACTATGGAAAAAGAAAACGTGTTAGGCCGACCATAAGCAATATGAGTTTATGGCATAACGATGATGATGATTTGGGCTATTCTAAAAATGTGGATAAAGGAAGAAAGTAAGGCTACAGAAACGAAGAACTGTGTAAAAGAAGAAATGACTATAGATGACTGAGATATGATTAACAAATAAGAAGATATGGAAGAAAAATAAATGTTGCATCAACTCCATATAAATTTATATGAGAATAGAACGATGAGTTTAATCAAGGACAACATCAAGGCAACACGGAAAAATGGATCACTCCATAGGATGCAGGCTTTGACGTTTCGATTTTAGTTGTCACTGGAAACAACGATTTAAGATAACTCAATTACACTAATGGTGCCATAAGTGTCAAGTTATATTGGCATATCTATTCAGCTTATGTTCATGTTGAATCGTAAAATAGCCGTAACTTTGTATATAGTGATACTGTGATACAGCTTCTGTAATTGCATTTACTTGACGTTATTTAAGTCTAGCGTTACATTCATGCATATTGCGTCAATAGGTTTATGGTTACCTACTTAGATTAAATTAACGTTAATACCTATTCTAGTAGTATCTAGAGAATATTCCCTCAGTTTACACTAACTACTTAAAGGATCTCTTATCGATAGGCGATATCGTGCATGTATTTTCTAAGAAAATTTCATATGGCACCCAAAATATGCCTTTTTTATATTTTCCAATTTTAATGTAGCCAGTGACACTTGCAAGATTAAGACGAATTGATTGAATTAAGAATCATCAAAATCCGCCAACGCGTTTGGTCTCTGGAACGCCACATAAGAACAAACATACATATATAGACTGATAAACACATTACCCTCCTTCGGGAGTCGGGTAAGGATATGAATGAAATAACATCTCAAAACGTCCTCGATCACGCCCAAGATATACAATTAAACAAACCAAATAACCAACCACCAACCAAATATAAAACCAGCAACACTAGAACTCCAAACAACTTCGTTTAAACGGAAGACCAAGATATGCTGTGATGATTAACAAAATCAATTATCGAAGACATTTCGCACTCGTGCACTAACAACTAACACGAGGTTCTGTTAGCACAAACGTAAGAAACAAACATCATGCTAATAGATGTGCTCAAAGGAAAATGGAAGCTGGTTCCAAGCACAGATATAAATCTGACTAGATGACGCGAATGTATTGTAACTGTAAGTAGGTACAATGACAACTATTTAACCCCCTGCCGGAAAAAAGTGGGGTGTTATAAGTTTGACGTGTGTTGCTGTCTAACTGTGTATCTATGTATCTGTGTATTTGTGTATCTGTGTGTCTGTCTGTGGCATCATAGCTCCTAAACGGATGAACCGATTTTGATTTAGTTTTTTTTTTGTTCGAAAGGTGATATTGTCGAGTGTTCTTAGGTATGTTTGAATAGAATCGGTTCAGTCGTTCAAAAGTTATGGGCGTTTTACTGTTTGATTGGGGTATTTTCGCAAGATAAATGTGTCGGGGGTTAATTAAATTTTGAAATTTTACTTGTTTCTTAATCCCTCGGCAAACTTCGTGTTTCGTCATTCGCCGGATTTCTATCATTTGCCCTTTGCTCTTGGTGCAGACCGGACGCTCTCAATCAACTTGGAAGAATATAGAGCGTGTCAAAAAAACAAAACGTAGTGTTTTGTTTTTTTGAAAGCGAAATATAACTTTTTTTTCCGAAGTCGGTGTCAAAAACAATAGACGGTACGAAAGACACCGACTGTAGTGTTGTAGTGTTTTGTTTTGGAAGTCGGTTTGATTTTTTTGTTAGAGATTTTATTTATCTCATTTTATTTTTGTTTTTGTAGGTACCTCCAATTACCATGAAAATCATTTATAGCCAAAGTACATCTCATGACGATTCCAATAAGCCCACAAACGACTAGGACACATTTATTTTATTTCGGCGTTCCAGTGCCTACCTTCCGGCTTCATCATCAGATTAGTTCGTTGGTACCATTTTCATCAATACCTATTATTTATAAGTATTTGCTTCATCATAGTCGGGTAACTATTCGAGATATCCTATATCTGTGACAAACTTAGCATTAAGGAGTTCCAGTTGGCCATCTGTGGTCTTCTTCATCAGTTCCACTTCACCAAATGATACTTTCTGAGTGCAAATATATAGATATGCCTATAATATTTGAAAAGTTCCTTCAATTTCTCCTGGATGCCATTATCAGATCAAGATCTTTGACCATGGGACTACATAGGCAGTATACCCTATCAAAAAGAAAAAACAAATAGAAAATCGGTTCAGGCGTCTTTGAGTAATCGGGGGGAAATACATTAAAAAAATTAGGATTCCGACGAATTGAGAACCTTTTTTTGAAGTCGGTTAAAAAGGGAGTAACAGTAAGAGCAACACTCTTACTTTAAGCTGTTTCCATTAAAGTTATCGGCACCGGAAATCAACTAAAATCTAGAAAAATGCCTAATTAAATATGCTCTATTGACCTGTAAAACTCTACAAAAAAAAGATGGCCGAGAGACAATGGCAATATTTTCTTACTTCGGTAAGTAAGTAAATGTTATTGTATGTGAAAAAGTGGCACGCTTGGTTTTCATACTGGATGGACATGCGTTATCTAGTTAGATTTATGTCTATGGTACCACGTGTAAAAGAAAATAGAGATAGGGCTTGTCTGTAGATTGGACCTATAAGTGCCAACTTGCATTTAATAGAATGGGATTTTATTCTTTGAAATGTGGCGTAATTTTAGCCCTTTTAGCCTGATCAAGTTTCTGGTCAGTAATTATTGATCTAAGTGGTCATGTTGGCGAAAATAACCAAACTAAAAATAAACTTCAAGATCAGAAAACTGAGGAGGAAAACCTGTTTAAAAAAATCGCGGTCGCAATCGGTCAAAAACATCGCTAATTCCCTCCATTTTCACAAGTTATTGACTTTGATGGCCAGTTTTTAACCAGTAAAATCAAGTTACCAAAATAACCAACAACCATAACATGACCAGAGATTTTGTATCTGTCCCCAGACTAATGCTGTTTCTCAAAACAAAGTAAATCTACACAATTACAGCTTGAATGAATGTACTCGCATTGCATAAACAACATACCGTTATACACGTGTCTTAAAAGTTCTCACAGAAACATACCTACCTACCCACGCGAAGCTATCCATCTATAACTTTAGCCACCCACTCCTCGCGCATCCAGTTCGCGTCGAATGAGACGGCTCAAGTGTTTGTCTCCGATTAGATAGCAGTTATCGTGATAAACAAACTGTTTTGCATATGGCAGACTAACCGCAAATACTGTGTTGAAAGGTAGGTATGTAAGATGTCTGCCAATGATATTTTTACTAGAATATCATTGATGTCTGCTGATTAAGGGCCTACAGCCGCTTTAGTACCGGAAAACGTTAACTTTCTAAAGCATACTCCTTAGTAACGGCTAGATTAAAAGGTTTGCAAAAAATATATATTTATTATTGATAGTACATAATTTTGAACACAAGGTTTTTTCGTGTAACTAATAGTTTTGCTTTAAAAAAATAATTAAGAGCACGATATTTTTTCGCAACTTTTGGAAACTCCTCCAAAACGACTTGGATGTTTAAAAATAATTTTATACAGAAAAATTGATGGCTGGAATTTCTTTTTACCTAACATAGCATATGTAAATCAAATAATATTTTGCAAACAAAACTGTTCAAAAGGAGATTCAATTGCGTTACATTGGGGCGTATATATCACCTTAAGGGCCTACAACCACTTTAGTACCGGAAAACGGTAACTTTCTAAAGCATACTCCTTAGTAACAGCTAGATTAAAAGGTTTGAAAAATATATATTTATTACTGTTTCATGTACATTAATATTTGTGAAACATGGTTTTTTCGTATAACAAATAGTTTTGCTTTAAAAAAATTATTAACATCACGATATTTTTTACGATACTCCTCAAAAACGACTTAAATGTTTAAAAATATTTGTACACAGAAAATTTGATGGCTAGAATTTATTCATAACTGAAATAGCATATGTAAATATAAGTATATTTTGCAAACAAAACTGTCCAAAAGGTGGTTCAATATTGATAATCTGGTTCCAGGCGGGCGCACGGCCAGAACTGCGTTAACATTGGGGAATATACCTATACGCCTTAAGTTGTACTTGAGGTAAAAGGTTAAAATTTGGTTCTTTATATAGGTACTGGCGAATCCTCTCGCTAATCCCAGATTTCTCAAGAATTTTAAGCTATGATTTTGTCCGGCTAGAATTTTGGCACATGGTCAGCTCTGCCGTTGGCGTCGTTCACACGGCTAGCACCTGGTAAAGCTGAGTGCTGTCTAATGCTTTCGCCACAATGGCTCAAACCTCCGTCAAACTCTCCTTTAGCCCAAACACCTGTGGGAATTTGGCATTGAAGTAGGTTTGACAAGAGCTTGACTCAATCAATCTGCCTAGCCTTTTCCCAACTATGTTGGGGTCGGCTTCCAGTCTAACCGGATTCAGCTGACTACCTGTGTTTTACATGGAGCGACTGCCTATCTGACCTACACAACCCAGTAACTGGGTAACACGGTACCCCTTGGCTAGACTGGTGTCAGATCTCAAGCTTCTGACTACTCGTAACGACTGTCAAAGATCTTCAAATGACAGCCGGGACCAACGGCTTAACGTGCTTTCCGAGGCACGGAGGAAACTCGGTATGTTGAAATGGTCACCCATCCACGGACCGACCTCGGCAAGCGTTGCTTAACCTTGAAGATCGACCCGTGCGGCTGTTATTATTTAGCCACGAAAAATACTTAATTGAGAAACGAACTCTAAAATTTCTAGTGAAATTACAGTCGCTTTAATTAAACTTGCCTTGTTATTGATACCGAATATTTTTTTTAAATATGAAAACTCTAAATTTAATTATATATTTCCAAAGAAAATAAAAGTATGGCAGGCGACACGCGCAGAAAAATAACCTAGATTTTAGCTCAAGTTAAAACCTAACAAATACAACAAATCCTTGTACAAACAAAGTAATTCTTATCAATATACACTTTAGGTATATTTCTTTGTTGAACTTGGGTTATATAACGACACATTCATTCGCAATGTCAATGTTTATGTACTGATAAGAACTTAGGTACAGCGAAGAAGTACGGTCCCGAGCATAAAATAATAAGTGACAGACAGCTAGCTACACAAAGTTTCAAAGCCGACTAGTCGGCGCTCAAATGGACTAGTAGTCGGTAGACCAAAGACCGTTTACTAGTTGTTTTAATACAAGGAGTTGTATACGTTAAGGACGCTGTTACATTTTCGACGAACTCAAATTTAGGTATCTAGTAGCACACAACAACATTACGCGCACGCACTCATTGAAACTACTGAGCGCTCGATTTTATACATCACTCAAATAATATTGGTCCTTGATATTATTTTTTAATTTTATTGAAGTTGATTCAGGAAG
Source organism: Orthosia cruda (assembly GCA_964057195.1). Taxonomy (NCBI): domain Eukaryota; kingdom Metazoa; phylum Arthropoda; class Insecta; order Lepidoptera; family Noctuidae; genus Orthosia; species Orthosia cruda. Next base: position 17,140,696 of record OZ059834.1, read on the forward strand.
GTTAGTTGGCACTTTGGAAATGCATTTGGTAACTATTACAAACCGTCGTCGTAAAAAGTAGGTTCTATTTTCAACCGACTTCAAAAAAAGGAGGTGCTCTATCTATTCGACCCGTATGTATCCGCGATTTTCTTTAAAACTACTTATCCGATACTATCGGGTTTACGTCGATTAATGTATGTGTTTTCAGGGAAGGTTTTATTGTATAATATATTAGGATATGATAAAGATCTTCGGAGATAGACAATGGAACTCTTCAATAACAAATAGCAAATGACCTGCGATTAGTGTGATCGTATAGTTATGTTTTGTTTTCACCATACCATAATATAAAATCACGCTTGTACGTTTTTAGGGGGTTAACAGATTTATTTAGTATACCTACCCAATATGGGGTACCAACAAAAACTAAAAAGAGAAAAATAATAACTTTTCCGTGTCGAAAAACGAAAAACAATAGATACCGACACCGACTTTCGATAAGAGAATTAGCTTTCACTTTATTGTAGTAAGTAGGTATTTTTAAAAATACGTAACGTAAAATAAGTAGATACCTAAAACGAAATAATTTCCGGTCACAAGGATTACCGGCCAAGTGTGAGTCGGAATCGCGCACGACGGGTTCCGTACCATTATTGCAAACAACGGCAAAAAAACACGTTTTTTGTATGGGAGCCCCAATATATATTTTATTCTGTTTTAGTATTTGTTGTTATAGCGGCAACAGAAATACATAATCTGTGAAAATTTCAACTGCCTAGCTATCACGGTTCATGAGATACAGCCTGGTGACAGACAGACAGACAGACGGACCGCGGAGTCTTATTAATATGGGAAACCCTAAAAATGACTTGAACATTTTGCATTACATATTATATAAAATATTACCATCAAATTTTTTTGGAGTATTACTTAATGAGCATTAGCTAATGTCATACTACCCAAAAACCATGAAAATGTCACCCATGACGAAAAGATGTCAAATTTTCGTCGGCGCCATCTTGTATTTTGGTTTTGACCCCGTATTCGATATGAGCGACCCCAAAATCCATGACAATGACACCCATGACGCAAAGATGTCAAATTTTCGTCGGCGCCATCTTGTATTTTGGTTTTGACCCCATATTCGATATAAGCGACGCCAAAAACCATGAAAATGACACCCATATCGAAAAGCGGTCAAATTTTCGTCGCCGCCATCTTGTATTTTGGTTTGACCCCGTATTCGTCAGACATACAAACCGGTTCAAATCATAAATCTCCTCCCACCCATCCACTTCTAACCTTCACCGCCGCCAGCTTAACCTTACCCATCCAAATCCTAACCTTACTAAGAGCTGCTTAAACCCACCCATCCATTTCTCAACCTTATCAACAACTGCTTAACAATACCTATCCAAATCCCGATCATACCCAACATAATTTCTAAATCATATTCTAATAATAAAAGGAAACTCAAACATACTTTTATTTCGGTCCGGTAAAATATCAACTCCTTTCGATCACGACATACGACTCACGCATGCACACTACAATATTTTCTATTACTTTTATCGTATTTATTTTTTGCAAAAAAGCGATACGCTCGTCCTTCCACGAGCGCTTCTGAGCGCGGAATGATACGCTTCGAGTGCAAAATGTATGAAGAAGTCGGCAAGTGTTTTTATTGTAGCTAATAATTAAAATATATATTGATTTGGGTAAAAAATAATTATCTGAACCTGTAAAGGACTATATATACCGCAATTTTTTTTATAATTTTGAAGATAAAAAATGCTGTAAAATTAACTAAACTGGGACCTATTCGGACCCTACTTTTTTAATATTTTTGCGATTATCGTGATGGGCAAAACGTATTTGTGCGAAAATTTTGTATGATGTCATGCAATTTTTCTGATGCCAATCTGGAGCTGAATATATTATCTTTAAATTAAGACCATGATATCTTCACATCTGTGATTGCATATACCTTAAAATTGTACCTGAAAAGCACTGTTATTTGTAGAAAAATGTAATAGCGTCCTTAAGAAAATTCACCAAGTCATCATGTACACGATAAGAATTTTGTCGGACCTAGGCACGAATCTTGTCAGTGATGTAGCGCAGACAAGATTTTTTCTTGTTCAGCACAGTGACAGTGTACACAGTTCGTGTGTAAAAAAGACACGAATTCTTGCGTAGGCCCGGTGAATTTTCTTACGAGTGTTGGTATATGCCAATTGTGGCCAGTTAGTCGCCTATTCCGACTTGTCGGTTCATCTTATATTTTTATTAATATATTTTAGTTTTAAATTGTTTTAGATCCGTTAACTAAATTACAAATTATGCTTCGATAGTACGCACTATTCTTATAAGTCTGTACTAGCATACAGTATTAAAATGTGGTCGGCTTTCCCGGATAATCAATCCATCACTAGTATTTTCTTGAAGTAATAATCGTTACTAAACGAGAAAAATATTTCTGCTTGCGACTGTACAAATAACAACTTAGGTAAATCGGGGCAATACATGGGCGCGACAAGTAAATAGGCAAATATGAGCTGTTTTATATTGTGTGTTTATAAAATGTTACATTATTTACTGACTATCTGCGGACGTTACTTAGTCAAACAGCTAAGTAAATTGTAAAAATATCCTCACAGAGATTTTCTGAAGGCCAACATAAAAATAGTTTACAGTAAGTACTTACCTATTAAACTTGCACGTTCTTCTTTATAGAAATAATCTTACTGTAAGTGAGTTTTTGTGCACAATATTTGGGACAAACAATGACGCCCTACAAATCCTAACATTGGTCACAATTCCACGCCACTATGCGGTAGGCGGGTGGAAATGTGTTTTTTGGCCAAAACACGTGTTGAAGCGACTTTGCAGCGCTCGTACTCTAAAGCTATTCACATTACAAAAAAAGGCCATGACTTACAGTATAGAAAATGCCTTTATGTTTAATTTATTAGAAGCAATTTTTATCGTTAAATGAGTGGGAAAGGACGTATTGTCATAAAACTGTTGACGCTCGCGGCGGAGGCGCCATATTGCAAAAAATGGCGTCATTTTTCCAATATGGCGCCGCCCGCCGCCGCGAGCGGCAAATTTAGAATTCGGAAAGAGCACCTCAAAAATCTATAAAATCCTCAATTTTCAAAACTACCAGAATTTTTTCCAGGTCTATTTTTTAAGCACCAAATGACTGCCATATGTATGTTTAGGTTTAATTTAGGTATTCTATCCCTGTCGCCTATTATTATTATGATCTTATTTTTCTTTAGGGATTGGTTTCCACAGGCTGTCACAATCATGGCATACTTGACATGACAGTAAATGGTCACGTAAAAATCAGCTTAAAACACACAAAACTAAAGTCGATATTTGAGTTGGTGGCGATGGATTGAAGATATCCCGAATTACATGCTCATAAAATGGCCAGTTATTATAATCAGACCACACGTTACCCACTTCGCTAATCTCGATAAATAGCCGAATTTAGATATATATAGTATCGGCGAAAACTACCTAAATTGTTACGATAATAGAGTTACGATAAGATTAAACAAATGTTAGATGTTATTTTGGTTTCAAAGAAGCCAAACGATGCAATTATGTAATACAGGAATCACGTGAGGCAATACAAGTAGAACAAAGATACAGCTTGTTAATTCTTAGTTCTGACCGATTCCTTGACTTTATTTTTGCGAGAGTTCTTGCAATTTTGGTTCATTTTTATTTTCAGTAATAGAAAAGTGATAAAGTGACCTTTACGATTTCCATTACTATTTCACCGAAAATAATTGCTTTGTTTAAAAGAAGATGTAGTCACTAAGATTGAAAAGAGTATGTTAAGATGGTTTGGCCATGTTGAGAGGATGAATGAAAGGTGACTAACGAAATGTATTTACAAGGCAGACGTGAATGGAAACGCCGGGAGGGGACGCCATAGAAAGACATAATAATATAGACCTAATAGGCGATGTTCTTCAGAAAGGCACGGTGTGCGCACCTGGGCTTTCTGAAGAACGTTCATGAACGTTCTGAAGTACTCATAACCGCCGTGTGTGTATGACTAGATGTATGAATGTGAGTGAAGCAAAAGAAGTATGCAAGGATCGTAGCAGGTGGCGTTCTGTAGTTTCTGCCTACCCCCATGGGAAAAGGCGTGAGTTTATGTATGTATGTAATTGCTTTGTTTCGATATTGAAATGATGAAATGATAGCGTCAATGTGTAGGGTCACAATTTATAATAAATACAACTTAAATATAATGCTTTTACTCATTTTTAAACTCAAAACCAAAGAAATATTAGTTTTAAACCAGCTAAACAAATAAAACTAACCACAACAACGACGCAAAACAATTATTGTACGATGTTATTTGAAACATCTGGTTTAAAAATAATGTAACATGGTTTAAATTCTCAAACTATAAACAAAAACAAATTAACCGCAACACAATTTATTATGTCACTTAAAAAATAAAGCATTTACTCCAGCCGTTCTCAATTCAAATAGCCAATAAAATCCAGTAACCCGATAAACTGAACGCAACTTTAGCACGTGCCAGTAACGAAGTGTAATGTAAATCACAACACTATTTTTTTACTCTGTGGTCGTCACGATTCGCGATCCGGCTCGAAATAAAACGAGAATTAGTCGACCTTGATCGCTATTAGAACACCACTTGTACTAAACAAGTTGTATTAGAGTATGTTCGATATAGTTAAAACATGGTTTATTTTTTGGAGTACAATTCTTTACTATGCTTTGCTACTGGCGTGTAGAATGAAGAAATTGACTAGAGATGACCATAGAAAAAATGTGCCGTTTAATAAATAAGCCTTATTGTCTATGAAACTTTAAAAGTCGGCAACGAAGATTTTTTTGTTTGTTTCATTCAGTCCCGCACTAACCCATCAAGTGTTCAACTGTACCAAGAAGAATTTAGTTTGTGTCTTCTTTTTTTTAGGGTTCCGTACCCAAAGGGTAAAAACGGGACCCTATTACTAAGACTTCGCGGTCCGTCTGTCTGTCACCAGGCTGTATCTCATAAACCGTGATAGCTAGACAGTTGAAATTTTCACAGATGATGTATTTCTGTTGCCGCTATAACAACAAATACTAAAAATAGAATAAAATAAATATTTAAGTGGGGCTCCTATACAACAAACGTGTTTTTTTGCCGTTTTTTGCGATAATGGTACGGAACCCTTAGTGCGCGAGTTCGACTCGCACTTGGCCAGTTTTTTCTCTTTTAAATACATAAACACATTTCTTTTCCCATGTAGGTACTTTAGACATTAAAAAAAAATGCATTTATAGGTTCGCGTTTGACCACTACCTCATTGGCAGAATAGTCAACATCGGCTTTGCTTACCATAATAAAAATATAGAACAGAATAGAGGACTAAAGCGCTGTCCACATACCCCGTTCCTGACGGAGCAATTACATACGATCCGTATGAACTAGCCGGATCCCCCTGATACGGAGAAGTTCTTACAAATCGTATGTACGAGTACATACGATTTGTACTTTCTAAGTTTATCTTGGGCATCGCTGACAACGGTGAAGGAAAACATCGTGAGGAAACCTGGACTTATATTGAGTTTATTATAAGATTGTGCTCCATTGGTGTAATTGCTGCAAGTTGTTCCAGTACGAGGGTAAACAAATAAATTAATAAATAGTATGTAACCGATTCCTGCCGTGTTCCGTCAGGGACGGGCACCCGGGCATGTGTGGGCAGCGCTTGAATTGTGTGAAGTGAATGATATGAACAGAGAGAAATCGTCGGCAAATAAAGATGTATGATCGAAGAAGACTGCGCCGAGACAACTGAATTTAATCCCCAAGAGTATTTTGGGGACTAAAACCAGTTGTCTTGAAATTTTGTTTAATATCTCTAAATTGTTTTCGCCTATTTTTATTATTTGACTCACACTGATTCAGTGCCTTGCCTATTGTATAATCAAACTCGTGGGTGTTTTCATGTTGTGTTTAACAATCGCAAAAATTCCACACACATGCACACACGGTATCACACGTGCTTTCTTCGTGTTTTGAACACATCAATTCTTATTGAGTCGATTAAAACATGTTTCTTTTTTTAAATTATCATCACTATCAGTTCCAGATTTGAATCTCTGTTGTATTTTCTACATAATCAAAGAGTATAAAGTACAAACTTCAAGGCAAAGGCATTCAGATATACAGCCTGAAGTGAACATTGACATGCCCCCTCTTGGAATCACAACAAAACACTTCACGATGACATCATAGGTAACTATTGATCGTATATCAGGCACAACACGTGTTGAGGCAGAACACAACACAGCCACTGCTTGTTGAGCGGTTTAAAAATAAAAATAATAAATGCTTTATCGCCTCCGCGAAGACGTAAGCCGGGTTGGCGGGATACGATACGAGACCTTGAAACCGAACATGCTTTGAACACGCCTAGAATAATTTAGGAATGTTAAAGACAAACTGGTAAATATATATGCAAAAAATAAGCAAGAAATAAATTCTAGACTAGAATAAGTTTTAAATGTAGGTAATAGATTAATAAGCTGTTCTGAATAAAATGTTACATTATTATCAAACTATACTGCCAAACATTTACATATTCGAATTTCAACACGCCCGAAAGGGTTAGAATTTGTCAAAATATTCTGGCTGTCAATTTTCCGAACATCAATCTATCTTCCGTAGGTCAATTGATTTTATCAAGACTGAAACTGTTTCTGATTTATTTCTGAAACAGTATTTTAGGCAAAGAAACACAATGTTATACAGCCAGTTAAAAAATTACGTTACAAAATATTTACTAAACCTTAGATTATATCTTTATATTTATTGTCTTCTTCGAACTATATCTAAATCTCATAAACCACTACAAATATGTGATGTTTGCATTATTTACTATTTACGTACAATTTGAGGAAAATTTGTAATCCGATTAATTATTATTGTTATCCCCATATTTTATAATTTTTGTAATTATAAGTTTACCTGAATAAGCTGGCTTTATAAGCTAAACCACGTTTTATATCCGATATTTTTCGGTGCGAATCTTTTGATACTACCATCCATACTATTAATGTTATAATTGCAAAAGTAACTCTTCTGTTTATGTACGTTGTCATGCCTAAGCCGCTGAACCAATTTTGGTATAAAGATAGATTGTAACATGGAGAAGGACATAGGAAACTTTTGTCCCAGGAGAACTTACGTTCCCTTGGTTTAACTATAATTTACAACTACCATACGAAAGAAACATCTGTTTTGTCAAGCCTAGTGTAAACGTTATATAGTGCGTTGTTTGCTGTCTTTTATTCAATGTTCATGGATGAGTCACCGATTGAAATTGAAAAAGTGTTACAATTGTGTTTCAGGAATCAGTAAAACAAATTATTATGTAGAGTGGAGCAGAGTTTATTAAGTAACACCCGCTCGCGTGTTAAATAGTGTGCGTTAGCTATTGTTGTTTCTTTTGTGTCTCTTAATTAACGTTCAACGAGTTAAGTAACAAACTGGCGATTAACCCCCGTTTTCTGAATTCAGTTTGAAGTTGAGTATTTGTCAAACTCTACTTACTCTACTAGCCTGAAAACCTGTCAAAATATGATTAAAATTCGGGTTTGGCACGTCATAACTTCAAATACTGGCCCGGTAACTTTCATGATAATTTTGGCCACATACAAAATTCTCTATTAATCACAATAGATGTTACTGGCATATAAAATTCTTATTGGAATCACAAATTATTTGAAATTCGAACAAGTCAGATGTTCATACTATTCGCGATAACCTTGAAACGCGGTATTTATGCGGAACACGTGGCTCATACTCTTTATTGCTCTGTTGACTATGGCAACAATGGCCGCCGCGCCATTTCAAAAATGTGCGTTTGAACGTTTTGCAAATCTTCCGTTGTTTTCGTTTGTTTATGTAAACAGTGGTTGCATATTCTAAACTTACGTAATATAGCTGTCATTGCAAAATACTCAAATTTTACCATGGCATTGACTTGTAATTCCAACGCCTACGCCATGACGTCAAGTCAAAATGGTTTCAACACAAACAAAATTACGAATTGAACAATCCATAAGACTATTTTGGAAGAAAATAAATAAAGTACTACTCGTACAAAGTTTGATATCTTACAAACCTAATTGAACGACAACTGAGTTACTTTAGGCTCTAGCTAGACTAGACAAAGTGACAGCCAATCAGCTTTAGATAAAAAGTCAAAAAAATTACGGGCTTGACACGGACTACCATGTGACATTTGGTTAAGACGACAACAGTCGCCAACGACCTTGAGGGAATAAAATCCGCTCTCGTTTCACCACCTAAAATTCAGTAGTTTTCTGTACTTTTCTTAATATCTTAAGATCTATGACTTAAAAAAAGCCTTGGATCAAAATGTAGATAATTAAATTGTTTTTGAGATGGTGACTATTTCATTAAATTTTGGTTTTGGTGCGATTGTCCTTTTTTGTCCGTGGTAGACCTAACTTTACAAATTCATTACACTATGTTATACGAATAAAAGTAAAAAATTTCTTAGATCATATTATTAAGAAAATGGTCTAATGACACACATATTTCTTCCAAAATGGCCCCTCATTTTAAAATTAACTACTCGGGGGTATCTGCGTCTTAATACTTACACTTTCACATATCAATTCGGGTCGCTCATAGAATTTCCCTTTTGCTAGGTCTATCGTAATTCGTATTTCGGATCCCAAGGGCCTCCGCCTTTGACATTCTTAACTCAATCGATAAATTATTAAAAGACATGTGGTATAGAGACAGAATTAAAAAAAAACGCGTTATTTTTGTGTAAACTTCGCGTGATGGCCACCGTATCGTATTAATAGTAATATTAATCAGTCTTTTCACAAGGCAGCTGTTGTTTGTAATCCAATGTAAATTGTAGGAAGTTTCCACTGGAATCGATAATGTTGATCGCAGAACAGACTTTTTGCGAATATGAACGTAAACCTTGAATATAGCATTAGTCATTTGAATTAGCACAAGTTTTAGGAGAAAATCTTCCTAAATCAATTTAGAAGTAAAGTATAGTTTGTATATTTGTAGCAAATAATCTCTGGAAGAACTTACTGATCCGATTAATAACATTATTTTATTTATAGAAAACTGCATTATATTTGAGTGCAAATGACAAACTTTTTTAAGAAAAATGCATGATTCCTGTCCGGTGCGATAGACTACGTCTCTTCGGGAGCGAAGCTGAGCTAATTACCCCTGAGCTAAGGCAACTTTTTCTTCATTATCAAGTTTATCAACTATTTTACATACTTATATAGATTATGACTATCACACAAACTTTATGTAACATGATAACGACCGAGACCCACAAACGTGCAGAATAAATAAATTAACAGTATGAAAAATGAATGGAGTGGAAAACAAACCGGTTAAGGACGCTATTACATTTTTCTACAAATAACAGTGCTTTTCAGGTACAATTTTAAGATATATGCAATCACAGATGTGAAGATATCATGGTCTTAATTTAAAGATAATATATTCAGCTCCAGATTGGCATTAGAAAAATTGCATGACATCATACAAAATTTTCGCACAAATACGTTTTGCCCATCACGATAATCGCAAAAATATTAAAAAAGTAGGGTCCGAATAGGTCCCAGTTTAGTTAATTTTACAGCATTTTTTATCTTCAAAATTATAAAAAAATTGCGGTATATATAGTCCTTTACAGGTTCAGATAATTATTTTTTACCCAAATCAATATATATTTTAATTATTAGCTAAAATAAAATGACTTGCCGACTTCTTCATACATTTTGCACTCGAAGCGTATCATTCCGCGCTCAGAAGCGCTCGTGGAAGGACGAGCGTATCGCTTTTTTGCAAAAAATAAATACGATAAAAGTAATAGAAAATATTGTAGTGTGCATGCGTGAGTCGTATGTCGTGATCGAAAGGAGTTGATATTTTACCGGACCGAAATAAAAGTATGTTTGAGTTTCCTTTTATTATTAGAATATGATTTAGAAATTATGTTGGGTATGATCGGGATTTGGATAGGTATTGTTAAGCAGTTGTTGATAAGGTTGAGAAATGGATGGGTGGGTTTAAGCAGCTCTTAGTAAGCTGGCGGCGGTGAAGGTTAGAAGTGGATGGGTGGGAGGAGATTTATGATTTGAACCGGTTTGTATGTATGACGAATACGGGGTCAAACCAAAATACAAGATGGCGGCGACGAAAATTTGACCGCTTTTCGATATGGGTGTCATTTTCATGGTTTTTGGCGTCGCTTATATCGAATATGGGGTCAAAACCAAAATACAAGATGGCGCCGACGAAAATTTGACCGCTTTTCGATATGGGTGTCATTTTCATGGTTTTTGGCGTCGCTTATATCTAATATGGGGTCAAAACCAAAATACAAGATGGCGCCGACGAAAATTTGACATCTTTGCGTCATGGGTGTCATTGTCATGGATTTTGGGGTCGCTCATATCGAATACGGGGTCAAAACCAAAATACAAGATGGCGCCGACGAAAATTTGACATCTTTTCGTCATGGGTGACATTTTCATGGTTTTTGGGTAGTATGACATTAGCTAATGCTCATTAAGTAATACTCCAAAAAAATTTGATGGTAATATTTTATATAATATGTATATAATATGTAATGCAAAATGTTCAAGTAATTTTTAGGGTTTCCCATATTAATAAGACTCCGCGGTCCGTCTGTCTGTCTGTCTGTCACCAGGCTGTATCTGATGAACCGTGATAGCTAGGTAGTTGAAATTTTCACAGATTATGTATTTCTGTTGCCGCTATAACAACAAATACTAAAACAGAATAAAATAAATATTGGGGCTCCCATACAAAAAACGTGTTTTTTTGCCGTTGTTTGCAATAATGGTACGGAACCCGTCGTGCGCGAGTCCGACTCACACTTGGCCGGTTTTTTAATCCTTGTGACCGGAAATTATTTCGTTTTACTTACTTCTACTTATTTTACGTTACGTATTTTTAAAAATACCTACTTACTACAATAAAGTGAAAGCTAATTCTCTTATCGAAAGTCGGTGTCGGTATCTATTGTTTTTCGTTTTTCGACACGGAAAAGTTATTATTTTTCTCTTTTTAGTTTTTGTTGGTACCCCATATTGGGTAGGTATACTAAATAAATCTGTTAACCCCCTAAAAACGTACAAGCGTGATTTTATATTATAGTATGGTGAAAACAAAACATAACTATACGATCACACTAATCGCAGGTCATTTGCTATTTGTTATTGAAGAGTTCCATTGTCTATCTCCGAAGATCTTTATCATATCCTAATATATTATACAATAAAACCTTCCCTGAAAACACATACATTAATCGACGTAAACCCGATAGTATCGGATAAGTAGTTTTAAAGAAAATCGCGGATACATACGGGTCGAATAGATAGAGCACCTCCTTTTTTTGAAGTCGGTTGAAAATAGAACCTACTTTTTACGACGACGGTTTGTAATAGTTACCAAATGCATTTCCAAAGTGCCAACTAACCTTCCTGAATCATCTTCAATAAAATAAAAAAATAATAACAAGGACCAATATTATTTGAGTGATGTATAAAATCGAGCGCTCAGTAGTTTCAATGAGTGCGTGCGCGTAATGTTGTTGTGTGCTACTAGATACCTAAATTTGAGTTCGTCGAAAATGTAACAGCGTCCTTTTTAGATAGTGGGGTCGTTTCGGAGCGATGACCAAATGTTCATAATAACATTTTTATGAACTGTTTGTTTAGCCATGACATTTCGTTATTCAGCCTACTAATTTCGCATTATTTTTGGTTAGGTAGAAGTGATACTGCGTCAGTATGGAAAAATATTATCATCATTGAAGAAGTATGGTGATTTTTAAAGGCCACACCAGTTAACGTCGACGGTTTAAGAGATTCTGAAAGAACAGACACAGCACAAAATCGTACTCAGTGCAAAGGAACGACAAAGAAGCAATACAGTCCAGGAATAAAAGGAAGATATATTGAAAGAATTGTCATCCAAAGGTTGTCTGTAAGAGATTGCCCTGTGCGATAAGACCGCCCATTGTACACTGTGCTTGAAAATGTTTGTTCTGTATGTATTTATTAATGGTGTACAATAAAGAATATAATAAATAAATAATAAACAATTGCTTTCTTCTTTACAGTTAACAGTTTTATTTCTTTATCTTCTCTATACTAAAAATACGTCAAAAAGACTGAATCAGTACAAAATAGCAATTATAGGCTATCGCAAATGTCCCAGAACCAACCAACAACTTTACAAATCAGACAAACCCCAAACAGTTACAAGATGTACAAAACAGAACAAGCAAGTTCCTGCAAATGACTGGAGAAAAATAAGATAATCCCAACGGAATAGATTTTCTACCTGAAGTAGATTGCAGGCTTTCAGGAACAACCTGTAGGTATTCCGTGCCTGCCTCGGGTAGATTACGTGAGATGAATCCGGAGGATGCAGCCAGCAAAGGTACCTTACCAAGTCTACCCGTGTTTGTTGATTTTTTTTGACACACTTATCAGAAAAAAGTAGCTTCATGAATAAAGTGCTAGTACATTTGTATAAAAGCGCCAACAACAATATTAAAATAAGGTTTTATTTTGACAGCAATAAAAGTACTGGCACTATTAATTACTACGCGCTGAAGCTTCTAAATTAAAAAAAAAACTTAAATCAGCAGTCAATGAGGTAAACAATTCCTTTTTCAAACTTCAAAGTGACGGTACGGTGGATCTATTGCATCGGAATTAACTAAAAGAGGTTCTTGAAAAATATTTTATTAGCGACGTGATTGAAAACGAAAAACGAAAATTTCCAACTGTATGGGATTATCAAAGCATGTCAATCCGGAACTTTTCGACCATCTTGATATTGCATTCTTTGCAGAAAATGTCAAGTTGATTTATATTTATATCAGAATGCAAAAGCACATCGCACTGAGCAATTACCTTGCGAAAGCATTGCGAGCATTGCGACTCTTCCTTTGTTTATTGTGCGATCAACTTAATGGACGTCAGCGATTCCAATGAATGCATATAGTAAATAAACGAAGGTATTCAATTAGCGGAAAATTCGTGACTAATTGGCGCGAGAGATTATTGAAATGCTTCCAATAAGGAGTTGTAGATAAACATTGTATTATGTATGTGTGTGTTCTTTATTTACGCTATTTAGTTGATTCATTGTATACATTGTCATTATCATTTTCATTGATACCGTCTTAGGATAGATGCATGTTATGTAGATATGAGTACTGTTTCTTTTCATCTCTTAGAATTTTATAGACATGAACCATCCTCCATATTTCTAGAATCTTAATACTCTATCTTTTGACGAATTTCATTAATAAAGCTAATAATTTTACTGTATTTTGTTATGGCTGGCACCATAATTATAATAAAGCTTTCTAGTAATAATTTGATTTTACATATTTTAGAAGCCTCAACATGTTTATACTGTCGTTACAGTCGAAATCTGTATGGTGTAGGTCTGTCTACATATATTTGTACATTTAAAGTTATATAAACATGTACCTAAATAAAATTGATGCCAACAATATCGTAAAATACACCGGATATAAAACCAGGTTATGAAACATTTCCAAGTTTCCAGCCCATATATCAATATTGCCCATAAATACCGATTTAATTTTAGTATCAAACCTTTTTAGAGTTTCAAGTAGGCGTATGAGTGGATGAAACAAATAATTCTTGCATGAAATTTAACTTGTATTTGACGTAGCGTAAGTAATTAGCTAAGGTAAAAAAAGATGTGATGACTGTATGTGATGGAGATAAGGATGAGTTTACCAAGGACTTCTTATGGATATAAGAGATAATATTAATAGGACTTGAATTAATCCGTGTAATCCAGCGAACGACGTTCCAAAACAGAGTCAATATTGCTTTAGTACCAAAGCTTTTAATAAAACACTTGACATGACTTTGATCATGAACGCCGTACCCATTCTAATGAAAACAGATACTACGATATCTCTAAAGATGATGATAATCATATCAAACCCTTTCTCAAATAAGGAACCTACGCATCTACTGCTTATTGTACAACGAAAAGCAAATAATGCAAACACCCTTCAAAAGGTTATATATACAGAACAAAAGTAAAACTAGGGTCAAGGTCTAACCATTCAACTCTAGACCTAAAAGCCTAGCTCTTTGATGTTGCCAGTTCAATGCCCTAAAATCTACATAGTACGTTCTGCTGACTCATTCATTCATAAAGCAAAATCAATGAGGCATTTCTCTTCATGTCCTTAATAAAAATGTACATTTTTAGATCACATAAACATCATCTTTTACTACGTCTTTCATTAAATAAAGCATCTCTAAACTGGTTTCCATTTGGCTTGCGTAAGGAACGTTATCCTTTGTCCCCTTTGGATCAATATCCACCCGGGACTAGGCCACGATTACGTTCAGGGTCACTCTTGTTTTCTACGCATCCCTTTCTTTCCCATGCTTCCATCCTGCTTGCCCTTGACTACGTTCTGTTCATCCGGGAAACCACTTCCTCCTTTATATTGTATTGCTTTGGTACTTGGTATTACGCATTGTGTACAAAGTGCGCAGTTCTGCTCTTAAATAATGTTGCAATTGCGATGTTTACTTCTTAACCGTCAATATTGCTTGGAAACTTAGTAACAGTTTTGTAACTACTAAGAATTTTGGAATCGGGTTTCATGTTTTGTATACCTTGTTATTCCTGAATGAAGGTCACATTAATAAAAAAAATATTTACTTGTCATATTTAACCTTAGGAATATTTGGAAGATAAGTATGTCCCTGATATTGCAGCTATAAAAAAAGTTTATCTAAAATGTAACCTGAGAAGATAGCGAAAGGACAAATTCAATCCGATTTGCAAGCCACGATTTACTTCATGAATTTTCAATATCATATAAGATATGCTTTAAGTATGTCGTTAAAATCACAATAAATGAAGAAGCGAAGATAGATGGACATTTTACACTTTATCTTAAATTAAATTCTTGAAAGGACTCTTGATAATGTGGCCAATATAATTGCGTCATGAGCAGCCTCCTCAGAATAACAAAGGAACGAAAGCTTTTGTTGAATATCAACAGACTATAAAAATGATATTTAATGAAAAAGGCTATATTATAATTAAGGAAAGGGAAAATATTAAAACTTTAATGAATGGAAGTCCTTCAGTTGCTCTCACAATTTTCTTTGATTTTTTTTCGGGATTGCTTAGTCGTTTTGTTAATCCAATTAGCGAGATATATATAGAATGAAAAGTTTACCGTGTTAGGTTTTTAGGTTCTTTGTTTGATTCAGACAATAGTTTTAGAGTCGTCATCTGTTTTAGTTAGTCTTTCATGTTATTTGTCTTTGTCGTACGTTCGCCTTGCATCTTTTTAGATTCTCCCCTAAGAATATGAGATAAAATGTCATGTTCGATTTGTTTACGCGTTTTCATGTCCAAAGACAACGTTACACTAATTCCAGCATTATCTAAAAGCTTTATGACATTAAATCTGGAGCATGTCCAAATGCAAGACTAATCGGACCACAGCATGAAATACGGGATGAGACGATAACTTCTGTGGGTTTTTTACGGTCAGTTTAGTTCGTTTTAACATCGTGCCGATACACGGAATTAGAACAGACAGATCTAAAATACAGCTAGAATAATATATAACTCGAGACTTATATATAGAAGAAGAATATATAGCAGGAAACTTGTAAGCAATACGCCGTTACAATAAAAATAGTGGACAATATATCACTCGTTTGTATGCCAGGCCTGTTTTTATTTTTTAACGTGAAAATAAATAAAGCGGAAAACGGTTTTTTAGTTCGTACATGATACATGCTTTTTTACTGCGGAGCTTAAAAAGATTCTCGTGTGAGTGACATAGTTACGATTCAATGAACACATAAATATCTCAACGTTCTAGATTTGTGATGAATTATATAACGAAACTGGAATAAGCTGAAATTAGATTTAGATTTATCAATGTAGAACCAGGAAACAATTTAGAAAATAGGAAATTAAAGCAATGAAAAGAAATGAAAGGTTTATGGAGTATAATGAGGACCTTTTCTCAGCATTGCGACATGACTAAACCTAGAAATTCTTCAAGCTTCAGTTGCCAAGGGATACTGTGGTATTGTGGCTCCATTTTATATAACTAAAGTAAAAAAGTCCAAAGGATCAAATATAAATAAAACTAGGTCAAACCAATATTTGCTTCGATATTTTACTGTATTGATCGACAACAAAGTATGGTACTCACTGCTTTTAGAGACTAATAAATTGATGTGCCTACTTAGGTTACGGTGTACCGTTCGTGTCTCAAAGCCTGACATGGCCAAATATCGACCAAGCATTTCGTAGGTCTACAATCTAGATTACATTGAAATAAAGGTAGGCTTAAGTTTGCTTATCAGTAAAAGAGATAGATGTTCTGCTATACAGTATACAGACTATCTGATACTTGGACGTTTTGCTACATGGACATTTTGCTAATTAGACGTTCAATTCGCGCTGTTGGACATTTAGCTACTTAGACCTTCTGATCGTGAGGGAAAAGAAATAAGAAAAAAGGTTTGATCTTCTCTTAGACCGACTTATTAAAAAAAACTATAAATTTTACCAGATATACTCGTATTAACTTGTGTAATTAGATATGTTTGGCAATACTTTCCACGAGTGTTCAAAGTTCACTATTCGCCCGATAACGCAAAAATGTATTTTAAATTTCAATTCATGTAGGTATGTACATATTCACGCTTAAGAATTTGTTAGGTACGTCTTTCTTGGTACAAAAATGTCACAATTTCTTCGATATCTTCAGATTGTTCTTTAGCATTTACTACATTGCCTTTTGCATTGTTCGAAGTTGATAGTGACTCCTTCCTCCATGTAAAAAAGTTACTTTGATTACCAGTAAAAGGCTATAACCATTCTTCTTTATAATATCGTCACGTGATCCAATTCTTCTTTATCATCAACTGCTTTGTTTCCTGTGTTAATATGTATCAAGTTATTTTTTTTTTAAAGAAACGTTGCCCCACACTCGGAATTTCTTCCTGTATCGTAGGTGCGTTTACAAACATATAAACTCACATACACAAACACCCAGAGCCGGAACAATTATCTGTAGGTCATACAAATATTTGTTCCGTGCGGGAATCGAACCCGCGACACGCAGCGCAGCAGTCAATCGCTCAACCACTGCGCCAACCGTGCGCCCAGTTAATAGTCCTCCATAATACATATCTGTCCACGTACACATCTTGCACTTATTCATCTAAAGGGCTTTCAGTACGTCTTTCCTCGTACAAAACTTTACGTTTTTTATTGTCTGACGTTTACTTTACGTTTTATAAAGAATATATTCAAGTTCTTCTTCATCATCCACTGCATTGTCTCTGTCCATAATATGTGTCAAGTTGACAACCGACCATGCAGGACTGCATGGTCGGCCACATAACAAAGTTACACTGATTCCCAGTGAAAGGCTGGCATCCGTCCATCTGGCGCCAACACTCGCTTGAGTGATTTTCCGCTTTCCCAAATTGGTTGGACGATTAATTTAGAAACCAAACACACGCAGCGCTTTATGCTTTATTCTTGTCAGCCATCGTTGCTTTGTGGGCTAGTTGCATTTTGTAACAGGTATTTTAAATTGTGTGATGTTATGTAATTGTTTCTGGTTTTGTAGCAAGAATTTCAGTTTATAAACAGGAGGAATACATCATTGTAAATGGAGCAATCTAGGCTAATTCATGGTCTTCTAAAATCTGCAGTGTAAGAAACTGAATCAAGTTCACTGACCCATCATAAGTCAATTGAAATTAAAGATATTTAGTTTAATACTTGAATGACAAACTGAGTCACTCATATACGTGATCTTTTCTTTTATTGCCAGCTTAACACAATTTACAACAAAAAATATTCCCAGAATAACAGTGTGCATTACGTTATTGTTGACACTAACAGCATCATTTCGGAAATTTTATATAAAGACAACAAAACTGCAATAAGTGTGCCAAACTACGACAATGTTAGCAATCATAAGTAGCCCCGTTATTCAAACTCTTCACAGAACCTCCAACTTCAATATTGATTCAACAATTAACAAGAGTATAGGACAGACAGAAAATATCACGGATAAAGACAACAATGTCTATTGTCATTGCAATTGTAAAGTAATTCCACCTAACAATACGACACTCTTCATATTGTCCATCCACAAATATTAGCCAGACAAACAAATTTCAATCGGAGTGTACAACGTTTTATTTTAAGTAACTAAACAGACAGTTTTATAAAACCAGTCCTTCTTCAAAACGCAATAACAATAAATATTTTAATACAGCAAAAAATATAATGGAACTGAATTACGCAACAAAAATAATTCACAATACCGTACTAATCAATTTTAATAAGTTGTACAATTGTGTAAGAAATGGTGCTATCAGAATACAGCAACAACCACCAGCCTATCTAACAATACATGGGTATTAGGCAGATTATATACGAAGGTATTATTTCAAAGGAATTAGTTAACTCAACAGTAAACAAACCAAGGCAAGTCGTAAAATTTCCAACACTTAAAATTCTGAATAGAAGCCAACCTATTGTTTTTAACCTTGATAAATGCCAATAATATTAACATTCATACCCGGCAAGCCATTAAACAGCTTTAATAAACAGCAACATAGGCGGCAAAAAATGGAAATTCTTCAAAGCGTTTGAGGTAGGTCATAAATATCGTTAAAGTATCGTTTACCTAAGAATAACCATGAACCGCTTTTGAAAACACTCGAAAGTGTAATTTAATGCCAATAATATCAGGATTGATACAAATTATTAGGTATATAGACACGGATATAGAGTGAATAATGAAATAGTGGCACCACTTTTTGTTGTGTAAACAAATTAAAGTAACACGACGCCTAAAGTCGCCGGTCATTCACGTTCGGAGCCCACGTGTCGGCTCATTATGTTGATGTAACATGGCGTTCGTTCCGCGTAAACAGTGGCTTGAATTTCACTAGTTTTCTGTTATGCATTCTTTAGGTTACTACGCCACAAGTCACCCGATATCATAGAGTATAAACAAAAAGGGTCCCAGGCGGATGCCTTGCGGTACTCCCATGCTGATACCGTTAACATTTTATACGGCAAACTATGATTGCAACATTATTGGCTCTTCTAAGAACGAACTGGATGTGATGTCGAACTTGTGGTCTTTGAGACACGAGGACAGTGTATGAATCACGTCAAGCCAGCGGAAAATTTAATATAGGTCAGTACACACTCGTCGTTGCGCACAATGACATTTTGAAAGATGAGATGAAATGCATTTTGTTCGTAAAATTGTTGGGGGAAAATTTTATTTTAAAATTGAATTAGAGCAGTACTGACCGACGAACAAATTCTTTATAACGTTCAAGGCCGTGGGTTCGTAACAAACAAAACGAGTGTGTGACAAATCAGATCACGCGATGTACATTGGGAAAGTACGGAACCCGATCGTTAAAGTCAAAGAATTCACGTTTGAACACGTGTGAATGAACAGAGCCCTATTGTCACAGAACCCGATACTCACAGTCACTCCTTGTCGAATACTCATAGTAAACAAAATCGTAAATCTCAGATAACCGTACACGTTTCAATGCACGCGTTTTACGCGCATTACGCATTGAATTTTTTTTCATGTTCAAGTTTTATTGGTTAGGAACGTGATTGGAAAATTATTTATCGCAGTGTTTACTTCAATTTGGTCTATAGGTATTGCCTTGGCTAGGTTAGTCATACAGATAGACTTGTACTTAGCTTTTATATTTCTCTCAAGGTAAGCTGCATTGCTCAACAATGGTTTTGAGTAGCATTACATATTTTATCGATGATGAATATTTGCCCATTGCCTTGTTTGGAACTGTGAGGATAACATTTAGCAGTGGCAATTGATTGGAAGGATAAGTTGATCGCAATTACTAAGTCGCTCACACTCATCAAACAGTTTCAAAGAGAAGATTTGCTCAAAGATCAGATATTAATGCGAATACAGTGAGATTGGTCAGGTATTTCACCATCAAGGAAGTAAAATTGTCGCCAACATTCAGACATCACAAAGCAAAGTCTTAGTGACCAGATGGGCGCAATTATATTCACAGGCAAATTTGTGCGCACCAAGACCTTGACCCACTTTAACAAATTGTAACACCCGTCTGATTAGATGAATAACCACAAAGTAAGGAACGCTAGAGAGCTCAAGGTTTAACTATTTTAGCTTTGTCGGTCTAGTAACTCAGGGTTCAGTTAGTTTGGAGTGCTAACAATGTAATACTACTACTGTAGAACTACCGTGATCATATTATGTAAGAGTTTAGAGAAGGTTTGAAACTCCTTCACCTGAACTGAACGTACTCCTAAAATAATTATGTGGAGATTCCACTGGCTCTAGTAACCATAAGTCCATAACATAATATTAGAATGATTGATAAGAGGAATCTTTTAATTTCCCGTGATTTAGTTCCTAAAAGATTACTAGTGTGATCTTATATCGATCATAAGGCTCAATAGGTACTGTGTTTTGGCTGCTCTTATTTTAGAAGTGAACGCTAGAAAGCACAAGTGTTGTACCTGCGTATATTTAACATTTTGACGATCATCAATCCAGCTCAGCATATGGCCCACTATTGCACCATGGCTCACTATTTATTTATACCCAAAATGATGCACATAACACAATTCAGCTTCAAATCCAACCAACACATCATTCTGTATATTTATCTTCCCAAAAAACTTCCCTCGATGTCCAAAATACATCGTACGAAATGGTGTTAATGAGGCATGTCCAAATTTATCCTCTTGAGACAACAGACGTCACCCGTGTTTGCTCGCGTACACGTAAATTGACGGCAAATATGTGGATAAGGATGATAAGGCGTTATATTATATCTGAGCAATGTTTTATAGAAGAAGAAGAGGTTGATTCAGTGGAGAAAAATGTTGTGTAATAGGTCGATGATATAAGACTTGTAGTTTTAATTACTTCAGTTGAAGGATCAAGGAGTATATCCAATTAGGTAGGTATTCTAATCAAAACCGTAATAAAGCGGTATAAACAACCGGACTTCAAAAAACTGAGCTCGAATCTACACACGCTTCTGACTCATCTCCTGACACACGAAATGTGATACTACCTAGACAAAAGAAAATAAGTCTCAAACAAAAGTTGAATGTACTCGAAACCCGTCAAAACCTTTAGACAGAAAAGATGGTGTCGTTGCGATGTTAATCCAATTTAGGGATTCGAACTTCCGACTCGACTTTCAATGTCCTTTTATTTACTTAGTTACTTAAACCAAGCGCTTTTAGGTCGTCTTCTGACTCGACGTCTTTGGCTGAGATTTCTTTAGTCTTATTGACGCTTTTAGACCTCAATTATTTTCTCTATTTGTACTTTAGGTGTACTAAGGTGCATTTATTGATTTAAAAGAGTGTTCTTGGAGTTTCTTGAACGTTCTTTTCCATACGCTTCTTCTTCACTTCGCTTTCTGCTACGCTTTGAAACGTTCATCTAGCCTCATCTCTTCTTTCGAATTCGATTTACTAACATTGCCAATTCAAATGTGTCTGTATATGGTTTAATTCAAATAAATGCTTTGAGTTGGGTTTTTGAGTTCTACATAGTACATCTACATTGTTTAGCTATCCATACTAATATTATAAATGCGAAAGTAACTCTGTTTGTTTGTTTGTTTATTGCATTTTAATGACTAAACGGCAGAACCGATTTAGTTGGAATTTGGTAAGGAGATAGTTTCATACCGTGGGAAGGACATAGGATTATTTTTATCCCGGTAGTGTTTTCCCTTGGGATGAAAGACACGGGCGAAGAAGCGGGCAGAAGCTAGTTAATTATAATTCTCGTATATTCTATATCTTCTCTTTTTGCAATAACATCCAGGCGTGTAATATCATCGGAGCACCTTACTCCTTGTATAATGACTTAGCCAATAGTTTCCCAGTAAGGAGTCATTACAAATCGCTTACCGATCAATTGAGAACTAGTACCTGGGGCCGGGCTATATCTGGCTAGTGTCCACTATCCATTGGTATCTTAGACGTGTTTATTTTGATTAATTTCGCTGATGATATAACATTCCTTCATTGGAATGTTATTATCATTGTCAGCATCGGATCTATCGATTTAAATAGGTCTCATGTTGATGAATTCTGTCAGAAAGAAAAACATTTTAGGTATCACCTATCAACATCAGACGCAGCGTCTTTGACTATCAGGTTTGCTTCTATTTTGTTATCTCTAAGATTAGGCGAATTGTGGATTATAGTTAGATTGTGTTCAGTAAATGTCTGCATGACTATTTCTATAGTTATGAATAAAACAAATAACAAGATTGCTGCTGAATTATAAGATATAAAATCTTACAATTCCTTACTCACTTACCTCACAAAACTTAGATTACTGAAACAAATGCATAACAATACAATCATGAGTTTGACAAATAAGAACATGACGCTTTCACGAGAATATCTCTCATTGCCATCAACACTGCTACTAGTCACACCAGAAACGATCTTGAGTTACGCGACCGTGTTCAAGTTCGTTCTATTTTTATCAATAGCCACTCTAAATCTGAGATAAGCTAAGCATATCATTCTGATTAATATTCGTATCAGGTGAAATGCACTTAAAGTCAGTAAAACCCACTTGAACGAGATTGTCGGAAACTTAGAAATTTAGTTTATCATTGTTATATTTTCTCATAGGATTGTAAAAATTCATGCTTTCTATGCATATGTTCATTTAAGTTGGTTTTTACAATACGAAGTTTGATTTATTTTTGACTATCTTTCCCCAGAATCCGACGTGAATTTGATGTTTAAAGCTTGAAATGAAAATTTTATATAGATTTTCTGTTCGAATAAACACATAAATAAAATCGCGCCTTTTCCCATGGGGGTAGGCAGAAACTACAGAACCGAACCTTCATCCGAATTAAGATATTTTAAATAATATATTTTCTGAAAATAAAAGCAGAAGCTGCCTAATACTATGTTGGCAGCCATAGCAATGGTCCTATTTCTTCATTAATATAAATTGTGTTTATTTATTTTTTTCCGCAACTCCACGTCTAAGCGCGTATTTTGCGTACGGGTGAATGAGAAAGACGAATCCCACCCGTACGCAAAATACGCGCAAATACACGGGCTGCTGTCCACCAGCCCGTCTTAATCTAATATATCTAATCTAAATGGGTGTAATTTATTTACATAGAAACAAGTATATACAATGTAAAAAATACTTAACTAAGACTGCAAAAATATACACTTAAACCAAAAACTACTCACTAACTAAACCTAAAAATATACTAAACTGAAAAAATGGCAAAAAAAAATCTAAATCTAATCTAATTTAATCTAATCTAATCTAAATTGTGTTTTCCAGATTTAGCTTTCTTCTCTCAAAAGTTTGACTATCCTATACTATTTGAATGTTTAGAAACTCGGAAGTACTGCATCAAATCGTATTGCAATGGACACGGAGCCAGGTATCCGTGTATCTTAATACATCAGCGCTTACCTAGAATCAAGTGTCTACAATTGGTAAACACTACTTTAATGTTTCATCGTCATTTTTGAAATGTAATCAAGAATTATGGAGATGGAGAGGTCAATATTAATATTGAAATAATTATGAGAGGTTTTCTTTCTGAAAGTTATACTTTGGGCAAGTTTAATATCTCGAAGTCCGCATATAGTTAAATACCAAACCCGCGATGCTCTCCATTTCGCCAAAGACAAGTAGATTCCCCATATTGGGGTAGGAAAAGTTGTTTC